>BSDZ01000116.1:930000-1445000 GCA_030268105.1 Volvox africanus | reverse complement strand
GACGGCAATCCAAGCACCTGCACCTCCTCCACTACCATCGTTGGCGCCACAAGACCCAAACTAACAACCTTGTGCACCGTGACCCATCGGCCCACCACAGGCGGCTCGACAAAGGATTGGAGCTTCCGACTATAAAAGGGCTTCGTCAAAGGGGCCTGTGACCAGACCAGCTGATTCTGGTACAGCAGCGCCTCGGCTTCGGCGAAAGTGCGGGTTTGGGTGATGCTGACGTTACCCACATAAATCTCGACGCGGTCGGCGAGTTGCAACAACAAGTTACCATGAATGACGATCTGGTGTACGGTAGCCGGCGCGCCAAGGTCAATGGACAACCAGGGCTGGTAATCATCATACGATGCAGATTGGTACTGGCTTGAACGTGCGAGGTTTCCGTCCGTTACCAGCGTCGGCCCGCAGATGGTTCCGCACCGGCCGTCCACTGAGTCCAGGCCCCGCAATGCGCTGGAGGCGTATGCAGGTTTATTGAGGGCGAGGTTGATCCAGGAGTGGGGGGTTGGAGGACGTGGCGGTGGGGGCGATGGTGGAAGTGGCGGCTGTGTTGGGCCATCGTTGCCTGCGGAATCCAACATGGGACGAACGTATCGTCAATTTCGACATTCTCTGCCAGAATGGAGACCCTTGTGTGTGCATGTGTCTGTGTCTGTGTCTGTGCGTGTGTGCGTGTCTGTGTGCCTGTGTGTATGTGTACCTTCCCCCCGCCGCCTCCCGCCCGATTGAGCGAGCCCCCATTGGGTCAATGTGTGCACATTACGGGTTGTTGGTTTTCAAATACCAAACTTCCTGTACCTCCTCCCTCGCTTCAACCACCCTCACCGTAGCAGCGGATGGCCACTCTCTGCGTGCGAGTGGGGTGCAGGCAAGCATGAGGGCATGAGGGCATGAGCGCATATGAGGGCATGAGGGCATGAGCACATATGAGGGCATATGAGGGCATGAGGGCGGAATTAGCAACCATTAGCATGAAGTGATGTGCATGTTATGTGCACAGCAGCAGCTCGCTCATCGTTACCAATGCTGCAGTCGGGGCAAAGTTAGGTTTGCCAAAATGTCGTACGTTTACTATTGTGTTTTACCCAGCACACACACAAAGGGAACGTTTGCCGCTGATGCCAACTTTGGCAATACTTTGCCGTGTCGCACGATGGCCTGCCCTGCCTTACGGTGTCTCGTCCTGTCCCCAGGTCAGGCCGTAACAACACAGAGAAAAACAAATTGATCTCCTTTAAGCAAAACAAATGATTTGCAAGATACCAGATGCGATCCCTGTCACTGTCACTAAGGTCAAATCACCTCGGTCGATGAGGTTATCAACTACCTCTTCTTCAACGCGTGCACACATGCCACGGACAGCCAACATGGGCACGCACGCGTCTATTGCGCCGCGGATGTGAGTTCTAAGATCTGGAGGAGTCATGTGTTTACATGTGTCATAAATACACATGTTTTATTCTGTATGACTAATAAATCATATTTTTACATTTTTGCGTTTGCTTGTACATGTGGATATGAGGGACGTAGTTGGAAGACATCTGCTAATCAGTGACTAACGAGGGACTAACGTGTAGTAGTCGTACATGTATGGCCCACACACCAGCACAATATCGAGGTGCAGCCGCACCCCATCAGCATCTCGAGAGGCCTTTGCGGCTCTCAATTCCTACATAACGAGTGGCCACCGAGTGGCTAATGAGTAGGTAATGGGTGACGAGCTGATGCCCACCTTGTTACTTGTGCAGTAGGGCATGCCGAGGACCCCTCTGAAACACTGTGAGAATGTCTCGGACGGCAACCCGACGGAATTGTTAATCCGAAAGCGGCAGTCCACGCGATCCTGTGCAGCACATGATGGTCCATGAATTGGAGATGTTCATAGAGCTTAGACGCAAGGCCCATATGACAAGTCATGAGGGAGCGCCGCCATTACTTTGATGCCCCCCTTAGACACGCACATATATAAAACATATAAATATAAAACACACACACACACACACATATATATATATATATGTATTAAAGGGTTCGGTGATGGGGCATTTTGGCCCACCAGTATAATGCTGCTAGTGACACTATCCCAGGGGTTCGGGGTGACGACAGCCCCAGTCGGGTAGCCTAGGTCCCGGCAGGCGATTGCCGCTTCCAAATCGGTGAACTGCTCCGCGCTGTGCACCCGTCGTAGGGGATTGTAGTCGTTGGGGGCGGGGTGGAGGGGGGAAGGCGGGGAAAAGGAGGGGGGAAGGATATTGTTGTATCATGCTCTCAGAAAGATCTCGCGAGTCGGGAATGTCAGGATCAGACATCCTATTCATTCTCATCGTGATACTACAGATATAGGGATTAGGAAAGAGAGGGGAAGTGGGAGGAGTACAAGGAGGGGGGGACGGAGATAGTGGCGAGAGGGTACAGAAGGTACATACACACACGAACTACCCTGCCTCACCAGATGGTTCCCCAGTTGAGGCCATCGAACACCTCGAGAACACCCTCACCGGCCCATGAGCCGCCGGTGAGACGTAAGTCGTACGGTTCTGCAAAAACACCGTACATACGCATCGGGAGATCAAGGACGTGATGAAAGCCTGTACCTGATGTAATGTTGTAGCGGGCTAGCAAAAGTAACACTGGCAGGCTAGCAGCTTACGGTTATTGCCGTTGTCTGAGGGGTCAGATGACGGCGGCGTGCTGTAATAGTAGTTGTAGTAGGACGAGTAATCCCAGGGAGGCGGGGGAGCCAATGAGCAGTTCTGGCTCGTCCAGTTAACCGAGGGTCCCAGGGGTATACCGTCAAAAAGGTACATGAAGGTCCGCGGAGTCGTGAACGCGATCAGAAGCACGTCCTCCCATTGGACCTCCCAAGATTTCCACCATGGCTTGCTCTTGCACGACGCTGTAAAATTCTTCTGCTGTAGAACAAGGTAATCCCCCGGGCCGAGTGAGAAGGGCGACGCAAACTCAACGTACAGCTGGGGTACTGCGTACATTCTATCCATACAAGTCATTTTGAGGGCCGTGGTGCCCGATGATCGGCTGCCATCTGCTTTCTGGTAGATAAAGCGGTAGTTGACTAGGACGTTACCGTAGGCCCAGATGTAGGGGCAGCTGAAAGTGACGTCCACACAGATGCCGTTGTCGTTCATATGGGAGATTCTGCCGGCATAGCCGCATTGTGCGGCGATGCCGCTCACGGGCGGGTCACTGATGTTGGCGGGGGCCGCCGCCGGCGGGGAGGGCGCGGAAGATGGTTTCGGCGCCAGCGGATCTACGCATCCACGATATAGGCAAAACACACACGCACACACCCCAAGGGCAACAAAGTGCAATTGCTTTTAGTGCAAGAAATCAACTTAAGTGGAAGAGAAGAAAACGACGAAATATGGGTTGTGGTTGATGAGGCGGGGGAGGTGATGATGGCAATAATGATGGGCAAAGGGTCAAAAAGGCCAGGTCCGATTCGTTATTGGGGAAAGCGGTTTCCACCACACAGCCAATCATCTGGCCCCTGGCCCCTGGCCCCTGGCCCCCTGGCCCCTGGCCCCTGGCCCCTGGCCCCTGGCCCCTGGCCCCTGGCCCCTGGCCCCTGCCCCCGGGCCCCCTGGCCCCCGGGCCCCCTGGCCCCCTGGCCCCCTGGCCCCCTGGCCCCCTGGCCCCTGCCCCCTGCCCCCTGGCCCCTGGCCCCTGGCCCCTGGCCCCTGGCCCCTGGCCCCTGGCCCCTGGCCCCTGGCCCCTGGCCCCTGGCCCCTGGCCCCTGGCCCCTGGCCCCTGGCCCCTGGCCCCTGGCCCCTGGCCCCTGGCCCCTGGCCCCTGGCCCCTGGCCCCTGGCCCCTGGCCCCTGGCCCCTGGCCCCTGGCCCCCTGGCCCCTGGGTGGGAGACGTACCCTCCTCAGAAACGCCGAACACCTGCACTTCCACGAGGGCCATGAACGGAATGCTACTCTGCGTTGTGACCCATCGGCCCACGACCGGGCTATCCAGGTAGATGTCCATCACCGCCCCATCCGTGGTGGCGCCGGATTGCCGCCATACGATGGGATTACGAGAGAGGAGCGACGTGTCTTCGGTGTTGGTGATGCTGGTGTTCCCCACCCGCACCTCCAAACCACTTTGCTGGGGTATCAGAAAGCCGTTACGGGCGTGCAGAACGACATGGTGTACGGCGGCGGGTGCACCGAGATCAATGGATACCCACGGCGACACGTCACCAAAGTCCGACTGGTAAACCACGCCGGCGGAGGTCGTGTTGCCGTCCACAACATATTTCGGGCCGCAGTCGAGATTGGGGCATATGGTGGACAGGAAGGAGGATGACGCGTAGACGGGCTGGCCAAGAGCGAGGTTCACCCAGTTAGCTGCCGGCAGGAAAAATCGAAAAATTAGAGCGCCACTAGATTCAATTTTTACAATTAACAAGGAATTCTTGAAAAAATATTGTAAGGAGTTGTAAATTTGTTCTTTAAGGAGGTTAGGTTGGGGTTTCGTTATGAGCGTTAGGACGAGGGTTGGTAAGTGGAGACGTTTGACGCCATCTGAGTTTGCGACGAACATCAATCATATTATTAACTTCCAAGTGATGCATTATTTTAATATAATAATAATAATAATAATAATAATAATAATAATAATAATAATAATAATAATAATGATGATGATGATGATGATGATAATAATGATGATGATGATGATGATGATGATGATGATAATAATAATAATAATAATAATAATAATAATAATAATAATAATAATAATAATAATAATAATAATAATAATAATAATAATAATAATAATAATAATAATAATAATAATAATAATAATAATAATAATAATAATAATAATAATAATAATAATAATAATAATAATAATAATAATAATAATAATATATTATTATTATTATTATTATTAGTACTAGTAGTATTTGATATTGCCAACAGATTTTGACATTTTCCAGCGAGGAGACCCAGGAACTTGTGAAAGCGAACGGGGAGGGGTAGGGGATGATGGATAAACGAGACATGGTACTGCTGCAGTAGAGACGCTGAGGTCTATAAAGTAAGATTACTAGTCGATACACAGCACGTGCGGTAGATACACGGCACGATTCGAACTGAAAGTACCTTGTGCCGCACTGGAGATGGGTTGTGGATTGTGGGACTGGCGCCTTTAGGGATGCTTTGGGGTTTCCATTCTTTCGCGGGTGTGCGATCTAGGGTCGTACGGAAGGTGAGGAATGCGAAGGAGAGAGGGATGAGACGCTTGCTCTGCGGGAGTTCAAAGTGCTTACCCGGTATTGGCGGGCGCGGTGGGGAAGACGGTTCGGGTGGCGATGGCAGGTTGTCCAGCCGTGACTGCTTCGACGATGAAGAGACAGCAACGTTTTTGGTCAGAGATGCTGCATGTTATGGGATGGCACGTAGGTGGAAAATTTCGGGGGAAGGGAGATGATGATGCACTTGTGTGTTGATGATGAAATGTAGTGGCCGGTTTAAAGGCTGATCCTGTGGCTTACTGTTATGACAAATAAAGAGCTGCGAAGCAATTTACACCCTAACGGTATCACAAATGACAAAAACACCCCCGCTTTGAAGTTCTAAGGACGGCTAAACAGCAACAATGTCGCAACTGTGAACACACTGCTCGCTGACTTCGTTACGGAAACGTCATGGCATGTACGCTTCACGAAAAGATAAGCAATTTAGTTGAATTAAACGAACTCGACATTAAGTTATGAAGTCCTTCGTTTTCTAGCAGAGCATGCGGTCTGAACGTGCCACCAATCGTGCGCACTCGTGCGCACTCTAACTGCTGTTGGAACCAACCTGCATTGTTCATTAGAACAAATAGCCGATCGTCACCATCGCTTAGCAGTTGACCATGGACAGCGTCTGGTCTCAGTAAAAAGAGTAGCAAAAGCAGCACGTTCGTGTGGAAGGGCCGTCCGCGCTCTGGAGCGCGTGCCTGCTCAGCTGTCGTCATCATTTTACAAAGAATAACTTATCATTAATTTAATGAATCCTATTTTCTAAACAACTCTGAGGTTTTTTGTGTTGCTGCTGGTGCGGCAAGCTGGCCACTATTGCTGACCACAAGCTTTCAAACAGGAAAAATAACGAAAAAGCTACAAGTGTGCCTGTATCGTAACCAGCAGGGCCGAAACACCTGAAGATCACAAGGTTGTGTAGGTGACTATGTTGTACTTTACCTACAACCGGAAACAGTCCTCACTCTTCTATATTACAAAAACATAGTTTGTGTGATGATGCTACATACGCCATCATTCGGAGCCTCGCCAATGGCGGGGATCGATGCCATGTGGAAAGTATGAAAACGGGCAGCCCGTACTTTCGCCTGCACACCGATTATCTATCGTATTGGGGAAAAGATGTTCAGCTAATATAATATGAATAGATTTGTCATAAGAAGCCCTGAAAGTATGAAATCTTTCATTCTGTCGAGGTGTTAGTTAACAAAGGAAGCTACTTATGTCGGACAGGCATAGGCCATCTGGAAAGAGTACGCAATCAGGAAAATAATTTTCATAAATTAGCTATAACTTATCTTCCTATAAGCTAACAACATGGAAAGACGTTATCTTAACTATCATGATTCACGCCTAGGCACCAACCCGCACTCAGGGTAGCCAGGTTGGAAAGAATTTGGGGCGCATCCTATCCATTCATATTCTGCAGAACAATGTATAAAAATTTTAAGCAGCTGGTTGAGCTTCTTCTCGTACAGCAGCCCCCACACGTACGTAACGAAGGCTCACCATACTCTGTTTACGAGGGTATCACTGTCAACTTCTTCTTGTCCCAAAGTTGTCAGTGTATTTGTGGGCTTCAAAACCCTAACCTTTTACAGCAGCATTGTGAAGTCTGCTTCTACGGCGAATCCTGTTCTTCTCCGGAAGGCTATCTCGCAACTCCCCGGGACCTCCAGTGGACTTTTTTCCCGTATATTGCCCAAGAAGCATCAATCCGCAAAACCTTCTCCCTATTACTTTTGTCCTACTACCGCCCACCTTCGTTCCATTGCAATCGCAAACTTGTATCAAGCTCCCGGTCGACCTATCTCTGGTAGGTATCTAGGTAAGGGAAAAGGACGTTTGGCCTACCTGCCAAGCTGCAAACTCGGGGAACATAGCTGCTGCGTACCTACATCTACAACTTAAAATGGCACCAGAGCGATTGACATGAGGTGGGGCCCCAACGCTAATCAGATTTATATGACAAACACGCAGCCACTGAAAAAAGCATTTCGTGCATATTCTCGCGAAATCGATCCTAATACGCCTAGTCCTCCAAACCCGCGTCACACTCCGCTTGTTATGCATTTCTGCAAGAGTTGAGTTTCTTACTCCCTAGCCGTGTCGTCTTGAGCCACCTCGCGCCGTGTACTGATTATATCTATCTTGGGATACATGATGACGGGGGCAATTACAATAATAATGACACCGTCAAATTTATGTCGGCAGAAACCTGTTTCAAGTTTTCATGCATGTCTTGGGGGAGGGTGGAAGGCGCCTCTGTACGGCGCACACAACCGAGACACCTCACAGATGCGTATCCATTATGTGAGTACGTCCGTATTGTCACGAATCCTTAAGTTAGTTTATAAAATGATTCTATTGTGTGTTATGAACTCAGTGTTTATGTCATATCACTATAGAGGAGAACCAAGGAAACGCAAAAGCCACAGGACGAGCAGTTGGCCGTATCGCGAACGTGTGCAGTCTAACAACGCGACCTGCTGGTAAACACACACAGTCACACACAGTCACACAGAGGGCTGTACTTGCTCCGGCTCCAGCCCCCTTCCTCCAATTCCCACCATAGACCCCATAGGCGCCCTTAAACCTGCTGAGGCTCACCAAAAACTGGCCCTTCAGATCCTCTTTGACTCTTCTGCCTTTCTTCGATCAGGATCGTCTGCCATCATCTGCTGCCATGGGGCCATCGGAGGCTTAGTCGGGGGTCAGCTCACGCCACATTTGCCTCCACGCCCTGCATTCCCCAACAGCTTCCCCAGCGTGCGCCGGGTTAACAGTCCCAGCTTTCCCCACTCTGTCTACCGCTCATACACGCGGCCCCTTTGTGGCGCTTTGTGGCCCTCCGCGGCCCTTCGCTACAGACATATGCTTACTTTCCTAGCGTGCAATCTGTCACAGGAGGTGCCAGGTGCTGATTCATCCTCGGCGAAATGGAGAGCGTTCGCGTACTTGAGGGCCCCCCATGTTGCTTGGGGTTAGCCTCCCCCCCTTAACGGCTCATGAGGTGTGCTCTAACCACCCAGGACGACGAGGGTACAGGGACACCTTGCCCTCAAGAACAACACTACAGATTTCGGATTGACGTCAAGGCTACGTATGACGTGACACGACTAACACCATTCATGCGATCCTTGATGCAGCCATCTGCGCACATAAACAAGAACCCCAAAGCTTGCGTCACCATTTGCGGCAGCCCGTCCTCATCGCATGCATTCATCTTCCCGAGACGCGCAGCATCACCGGGTTATCAAGTTGTTATTTATGCCTCTGCTATGTCTACTGGTGTTTACTGCTGCTGACCATGCTCCTGCCCCAGCAGCTACCGCGGCTGCACCGGCGGCAGATGCAGTTTCGCCGCTGACGGTTGCAACAGGGCATGTGGCTGTCGTGCGTGAGGCGGCTCCGCCGGCGGGTCGTAGTCCGCCAGCTGGCCCCAGGAGGGTCCTGAGCTGAGCTTGACAGGGGTGGGCACTCGCAGACGCACCTCGCCCTCGAGCACGTCTCTGACCAGGGCAGCCACCGCCGGCAGAAAGGCCGTCTCCACTTCTAGAACCAATTCGTCGTGGACCTGCTCGTCACCCACCGCGAGGAACAGGTGGTTAAGAGGGATCTGATGAGTGAGGTTGCCCGTTGTCGCTTCGGGCGATGCCTCACGGGCGGATTCTTGATGGACAAGTGCGTGGTGGACTTGAACCTATCCGCCCTTTTACATAGAAGGTGCAAGTTTTCCAAGGTCCATGCCCTCTCCCGCCAAGGAAGCCTTGCCTGCAAGGAAAGCTTGTACACGCGGTTGCGTAACCCCCCGGCCCCTCCGTCCGCCGCACCATGAGCACCAGCTTGGCTCTGCCCGCCCAGCCCGCTGCCGTCAGCCGCCGTGTTAATGCGATCATTGCCGCCTTGACCAAGTCAGCGGCACTGCCCTGACAGACACTGTTGACTGCCTGCCGCTCAGACTGCGGCAGCAGCGACAGCAGCAGGAGGAGGGTATGATGGGCTCTGTGACCGCGTCCCGTCGCATGTAAGTCCGCTCATGATGGTATCCGACAGCAGCCCCGGGATGGTAACCGCTGACCCAGTCGCGCTCCGTTGGATGGAATCCGTGCTGGGCATCAAAACGGGGATTGTACAATCGTTCACCCCAGCCGTTCCGTTGATTTCGTAACCTCAGCCATACCCTTCCCCCTTCCCCTTTCCCCGACATTCAACTTACGTACAAGATCAATTCATCTAACTCATCATCTTACTTACCATCTTTCATACTGATTTATTTTAAGTTAAAACCCTGCGTTTATTCCTCAAGTTCACTTAGCCCCAGCCCCCACCTGTGCTCGCTGACTTCGGGCCTCTTTGGAGCTGCGTTCGTTGATCTGGGGAAAATAGCGGCGACGACCCAGAAGGGTCACGATGTAGCCGCAATTGCGACACTCCTCCACAACCTGCGGGATGGGGACTCGCATACATGTGGCGGTATTATGACGAGAATGACAATCCAGCCATTAGTATGGTGGCATATTCGGATTGTGATGACGGATTCAACAAGCATGAGTGTGTAGCAAATTAAGGTTGGTCGTGGTGACGCCCCATGCTCCCATCCACCGATTGAACTGCGTTCAGAGGAGGCCACGAAAATAACGATAGTTCTTAGATTGCCATTCCCCCGTTCTCGTTCAAAGGTAGAGAAAATGCGCGAAGAGTGGATCCTGGGGATTGGGTAACGGAAATGCGCCCAGGTGGCGCATTGATAAAGGCACACTTGGGTTGGGAGCAGACCGTGCAGGTTTTGAAGCATGATAGGTTCATATGCATATATGCGTCCCATCTCTGTTGATGGTTTGTTGGTCTCCTAAAACCGTATCTGGACGTTGCCGTTCACTGCCTATATCAAACATCTGCTCGCACCTCCTTGGTCCATCGGTCCACTCCAGGAATGGCCCGACGGAAGTTGTCCGACAGTTCCGCCGCCTCATGCAACGAGACGCCCAACTCCATCGCAAGCGTGCTGGTACCCATGCCGTACAGCATGCCGTACGCCAGGCGTTTAGCTTGAACGCGGACCTCGGGCGTCACCTGGCGGGATTGGAGGCAGCGTAATGGCACCTCTCACAGGTGGCACAGGCGTTGTCACACGCCTTCGGTGACAGGAGTTCTCTTCCGAGGAGAGCTCAAAATGGGAGGTACAGGTCAGCCGGAGCACGGGTAGTACAGGTAGTACAAGTGGCGTCATTTCCTCTGTGGCAGCACGGAGGACCGGCGGGATCAGAGAAGACGAAGTCATTCTTTCTTTTTGGAATGCTTTGAAGATGGAAGAGCACACTCATCCACCAGCGGCGAAGAGGTGAGTTTTGCAGCAAAGCACCCGTCATGTCCCATATGACGGGTGCGTGTCAGGCCGCAGCTCTATCTGGCAGCTCTATCCAGGAGCCTAGAGTGTTATACGGTCATCATGCGTTCATACTCCAAGCTAAGCCATTTCTTATGTGCTTCATCATATCGCCTGAAAGCTAAGGTGAAGTCAATGACTCTTCGAGCAGCTCGTATTTGAACCTGTTTACACAGGTGATGGCTGACTGCTCATGGGGCTAGTTGGCCCGGGTAGTTAGGCCCCTTAGCCGCCTACCTGCTCCAGGGCGACGTGCTTCCACTCCGCCGCCAGCAATGTGAAGGGGTCTTGGGTGGGATTGCGAAGCAGCTCACACAGCGCGGTGTCGTTGGAGAAGTGCGCCATGAGACGCAGCTCGATCTGTTTGTAATCCGCCGCCAGAATGACGTGTCTGTAGAGCAAACAACAATGCATATGACTCATAAACACACGGACACACTTGTCATGTATGTATAAAGGTTCTCCCTAATTCTGTCTTAGAACTTGTGCGCGCCCCGGTGCGGCGGTACTCAGAGCTTAGCAGCGCTGCTGAGAACAAGGGTGGGCTCCCCCCCAGTTAGCTCATAGCCCCAGTTGTAGCAACAGGGCACAGCAGCAGCTGGAATTCCTTCCCAGGCGAACCCCATAGCCACAACGCACTCCACTGCCCTGCACTGCACCACACTAAGCTGCTGACGACTAATGCTCGCCCATGGAATGGGGCCTTCGACAAAAACAAACTTTCGGTCTTTTCAATTTCTGTTTCTGGTTCTGTTCCCCGTGTCCTCTTTCTCCTGGGACCCGGCTTCTAGTCCCTTCCCAAAGGCTCCCTCCCTTTTCTCATTTGCCCGACCCCGGCGGTGCCTACCCCGGCGGTGCCTACCCCGGCGGTGCCACGAAAGCGTTTCGCAGATTGAAGTGCATCGTGACAGTGCGGCCACTGCGCCCTTCCACGATGGCATCTCCCGGCTCCAGTGCCAGCAGCTGCTTATCGCTGGCCCCATCTCCCTCCCCAATCAGCCCCGGTGTCCCGGACTCTTGGCTGAGCTGGAAGGAATACTCTACGGGTCTGGGCACGTTCTGCAGGTTGGGCTCGTCCATGGCTAGGCGGCCTGTGGCAGTGCCGGTATGCAGCCAGGTGCCGCACAGCCTGAGGGACGGCCACAACGAAAGGGACAGTATGAAGCGGTAGCGCTTGCGGGCAATGCCAGTTTGTACATGTTACTTGGCCGTGGCACCTATTCCCCTTGATCTAACAGGCTGTGACTCTTCCTTCAAGAACGCGTTGCATCCCGTCTTCTCATCCCGATTTCCCGTGCCCGCCAAACCATTATGGGTCTTTGCCGTTTCACACCGGAATACGGAATACGGAACATCGGAATACGGAATACGGAACATTGGAATACAGCGGGCCAGATATGGTACGTACCTGATTATCTGCGGCACTGAAGGCCTTTCTACACCCGTCTGTTGTTGCTGCATGTGCTGGTGTACCTGGTTCCGACCTGCTCCCTGCTGTTGTTGCTGCAGCCACTGCCCCTGGGCGGTACTGTACAAGGTGTCCACGAAGCCCGTCAGCAGCTTGTGCAACGAACGGTAGTCCAGCAGCAGCCGCAGGATGGGGTGACGGGTGCTCTCATCGAGTTCCTCGAGGACCTGCCGGCGCATTTTGCAAAAGGATTACTAAACGCCGGAGTACTGAAGCGTTGTTTTGTTACACCCGATCTAGAATGTACCGGGCCCAGGGCAGAAGTGGAGTTCAGGTGTGCACAATTACCATAGGAGCGCAAGCAGTAAAACGTTTACAGTGTCCGGGGAGGGCTACATGAAGCCCATAGCCCAGGACCCCTTTTTCCCTTACACATCAAAACCATTAGTCCACGTTCCCCACGTCCACATTCCTGTAACCTGAACCTCGCGAAACATGACATGACCTGACCTCATTCCGGCCTGACTTCATGAGGGCTGTACCTCTTTCTTGGTGGAGGGGTGCTTCTGATGCTGGTTGGTGAAGGCACAAGGCGGTGGCGGCAGGCCCAGGTGCTGGAATAGCACCTCTGATACGTCCTTCGTGGATTGGGACGATACAGGAGCAGGTTGCAAGCCGCGTGAGTTCTGCGCTAGTGCAGATGATAGGAGTTTAGCTGTTTAGGGGCTTTCATTGTGCCGTTCAAGAGCGCCGGGGCGAGGGGCACTGGTGACCAAGGGCTTTCCTTGCCTACTTGGACGGTCGTCGTCGGCCATCGCCTGCAGACCCCACGCCATGGAACCCACGCTGCCCATGCATTACGCAGAATACGGACCGACCCAAAACATCGCGCGTGCTTCATAACTGATTGCAACGGGCGGTAAAAAATGCACTGATTCCTTTCGCCGTGCCTGTCTGTCAGATACCTTGGGGCTGTTGAGATCGAACGTCATACCAGCAGCCAAATGCGCCTTATGCGCCAGCTGCCGCAGCCTTGCCACCAGCGGGCCGCGCTGGTCTCGGAGCACCCGCGGTGCCAGTGCCACGCCCGCCGCCTCCATGGTCGCAAGTACTCGCACCAGCGGCATCTCCACTTCCAGCAGCGGCCGCAGCAGACCTTCCGACTGCGATGGGTCAGGGCCCTGGGTCTCAGCAAGAGGGTCCCAGAAGACAAAGAACGGCTGATGCATAACACATATTATACTTCCGTGGCACGATCTAAACTATCCGAAAATTCCACAATTGGACACACAATGCGGGTAGGGAGCTAGTTCATTTACATGTTGCCTCACCTGCAGTCGTGGCAGCTTATCCTGGTAGATGCGGCGCACCATGGCGGCTCGGCGGCACGCATCAGCTTGACGAGACGGCAACTGCCGCACCACCGCCCCAGCGCAGTTGAGCGCACCCATGGCCTGTGCGTGATGACGCAAGCTAAGTTTAGAGGAAAACTGGGAGGATGTGGCAGTAGGTTCGCAGTTGGGAAGACAAGCGGCAAGGCAGGGCAGGCTATGACGTGCATGTGACGCCGTGTCACTTACGGGGCCCTGCTTGGGCCAGTTTGCTAACATCAGGGAGGGTGGTGCTTGCTTACAGAGTGCCAAGACCTTGGCACTGGGCTTCCCCCAATTACGCCACGAACAACATGCTTGGCACGTTGGCAGTGAAGGGAAGCAGCGCATCTCTGATAACAGACAGAGGTAGCACCAATGGTATGGTACGCACCTTGGCATGTGCGGCGGCTCCGCATACCCCGGGCTGCTTCATGCGCTCCTCCAGGCCCTTTGTGACAGTCAGTTTGCCTGACTTGCCACGAGGAAGGTTCTGCGCGTTATGGGGTCGATCGGCACAACAGGCTGGGAGGTTGGTGAGGAAGGAAAACGAATGACGGGTTGACGGCCTGACCTCATACGCCAACAAACAAGATTTCGGGATTTGAGGTCGGTTCCCAGTGCGTGGTAGATTGAAGGTTGGTTAGCCTGAGCTTTCCCATGAAGATACTCAAAAGGCTTATATACGAAGTGTTGGAGGCGCTACGGGGCCAATTGAGGTTAACCAAACAGTCGCGATACACGAGTCTGAGTACCTCGATGGAACTCCTTCAGCACCGTTTTTGAACGCCAGAAAGAGCGGACTAGAAACAGACAAGAGGACAACAAAGAGCAAAACCCGCATGTATAAGAAATATTGAGAGCGACAACAGCAAAGACGGCAACGGGGCTCCGGACGCCGGCACGCCAGGAAGATGATGCCTTCTGTCGCACATGCTTACTGCCATAGGACTTCTCTGCAAGCCACCACTTCATTGCGGTTCTAAACGTTGTAGGACATGCAGGGATGCACACGATTCCACTCACCACAGGATCGTCAGGATCAAGCATCCACAACAGAATGCGGGCGTCTACCACTGGGTCGGCAACATCCAAAGGCAAGTCCACAGCACAGGCGGCAGTAACTTCAGCTTCCGGCGGTTGCTGCGACGATACCGCTACCGTCGCCGTCGCAGCCTCTGCATCTGTAACACTGTACAGACTTGGTACCGTTGCAGCAGCGCCAACGGCAAGGGCCGTCCTCGCCATCAGCAGCTGCTGCTTTAGATCGAAAGTAACTTTGGTGGAGCCCTTATGCGCTAGCAGCTGTCGCACCTTCGCTAACACGGCGGCCGCCTCCACGGCTGCAGATCCAAGCTCGGCTGCATCTGCCGCAGCCGCAGCGGTCGATGATGCTAGAAACGGCACGTATAGCGCACAGCCGTCGAATGCACAGAATGCGATGCCCTCTATCCGGCAGCCAGAAGTGGAGACAGGTGCATCTGAAGCCACCGCCGGCGATGCAGCTTGTCCAAGCGGTTCTTCCATGTCATAATGGAGCGGCAGGCCAATACTGTTCACCAGCACACCGCGGCCTAGCGCTACCTGTGGCACGCTGGGTAGAGCCATCCCTGGAGCGGCTGACGACGGAGTTACCTTCCCATCAGCGAAGTCGAACGCGAAGCCCCACAGCCCCACCTGCCCCAACTGCTCGCACACCGCCGCCACCTCCGCTGCGGTCTTCACAACGGTAAAGCCTGGAACGTATAATAAGGGGAAGCGAGCCTGCGGGCTCTGAGGCACCGAGTGCTGCTCTGCGCTGGGGGCGAGGCCGGCGCCACCACCGTTTTCTTTAGCTGCGTTTAGCGCCGTGTCCAATTGCTGCAGACGGCATTGCTGTAGGACCTGGTAGCAAGTATGGCTACCTTTCGGTGACGAAGGTGGGGCTTGAGGCCGGATCGATTCCGTTTCATCCATGGGTCTTTGATTTGCAGCACCACAAGGGCCCGACCCTGAACGTTGGAGTTGTGGTGATGCCGGATGATGAGATGGATGGGGCTGAAGCATGGACTGCTCCCCTGTTGGAAATCCTGGAGGCAGACCCACGGATCGGTTGGGAGGCAAACCATGCATTGCACCGGCCTGCGGCTGCGGCAGACCCATATGCGGCTGCTGCCCCTGATGCGGCTGGTGCTGCTGGGGGCCACCGTGTGCGTTACGTTCTCCGTCGCGGTGTTCCCTTGGCCAGGGCAGATGGCTTTGGTTTGGGTTCAGCTGATACGGCAGCCGCTGGCCGGGAGGAGCAGGCAGCACCTCCTCGAATGAATGTTGCTGTTGCTGCTGTTGTTGGCCCTGACATTGGAGTTGCTGTAGATGGTGTTGTTGCTGGGGGTAGTGATCAGGTTTAAGATGCTGCTGTTGCCGCTGTTGCTGTGGCTGCTGTTGCTGTGGCTGCTGTTGCTGTGGCTGCTGTTGCTGTGGCTGCTGTTGCTGTGGCTGCTGTTGCTGTGGCTGCTGTTGCTGTGGCTGCTGTGGCTGTGGCTGCTGCTGCTGTGGCTGCATCTGCTGCGGCTGCTGCTGTTGCTGCGGCTGCTGCTGTAGCCGTGGCTGCTGCTGCGGCTGCTGATCCAGCTGATTAAGTACATTTGAGGTGGGGTTTTGAGGTGGGTATTCATAGGGATACTGATGCTGCTGTAGCTGTTGTCCGTAATACGACTGCTGTTGCGGCTGTTGCTGCTGTTGTTTATGGCACCGCTGGCCATAATCATGGGGCTGCCGGGAGGGGGGTCCCTGGAAAGCAGTGGAGTTGGAGTGGGCGTTGTATTTGGATGGGTGAGGTGGCTGTGGATGCGCTTTGGCGGGCAGAGCTGGTTCCTGCGGGGACTTAGGCGCCTGGGCCGCTTGCTGCAGAACATGTGTTTGGCATGCCGCCGACAATTCCATCCTCTGTTCAGGGTGCTCGCCTGCAACCAAAAGCATTCGGCCCCAACGTGCATGTTTTAAAATCGCACGGACAAAGATTGACAGTAAAATGTATGGCCAAGCATGCAAGTCGAACCGTTAAGTGGTGACAGCTTCATCATACCGGTAACTCAAGTGCTGGTAAGCTGACAAAGTTCGTGCTTTAGTCAAGTTTCACGGACATCACTATATCGGATATCACTATACCGCGCTCATTTCGCACCTGCGAAAGGCCTCGCGCGCTTCAGTGCATGGTCCTGACCAGGCCCCACAATCTGTCCAGGCCGCTTGTTGCCGGAAGTAGTTGCTGCTGCCCCTGCAGCAGAAGCAGCTGTCGCCGCTGCTGGAGGTCCCGGGCCCTTTTGCTGATGGTGATCAAGTTCCGCCTGCGGGCCATGACTCTGGTGCCCTGGCTGTAGCTGCTGTAGTTGCTGCAGCCGCCTCGATTGCAGCCAATCATGAGAATGGCTCTTAAGCTCACCATGTCCCTCCAGCATCTCGTCACTTTCTTGTTGTGCTGCCCGTCGCCCGGGAGCCCCTTGGGGGTCCAGGCCATCCGGTCGCCGAGCGTCCGTCGCAGCAGCGGTGGCAGCGGTGACGGCGGAAGCACCTGGTTGATTGCCCTCTTCCCGACGCTGTTGCTTGGGTGGCCGAACAGGCGTCGTGGCACCTGATCCTGAGCCTTCGAGCGCCATGGCAGCGCCGTTGCCATCGCCCCGACCATCAGTTGCGGTTGGCTCAGGTGCGACTGGCGGCGCGACGGCGGCTGTTGCGTCCATGGAGGCATGCGGTGGCTGTGGCGGCGGCGACGCCGAGCGTGTGCGCCCCTGAGGCTGCTGCGGAGCATCTTGCTTCTGACGGGGCTGCGGCTGCGGCTGTTGCAGCGGCTGCGCCTGCGGCTGTGGCGGCGCCATGGAGGCGTCCAGGGGTGCGGAGTGCTGCTGGCTGGCTATAGGGTCCAGTGCAGCCCGCAACGCTTTGGCCTGTTCCTTCAACTCCTGAACCTGGGGCAGGATGTAGGCAGGAAAGCACGTGGGAACCTAACGCAGGTTATCAGAAGCCCTCTTGCTTTAAGGGTTCACGGTTGGGCCCCGGTTGAGTCCGTATCGGCTGGGGCCGCGCAGGCTTGAGGTAGAGAATTAGGAAACCTGGCGTGGCACCTCGGCAGCCGTCGAGTACAAGCGCGTGTAAAAACCTTTTTTACGTATGGGGACGTTCAGGGGGGTACGGAACCATGAGGCAACGGAGTGCGCAAACGGTGTCTTTGGCTAACAGATACACGAATCATCTACGGCCGTCAGCACAGCCGCCTGCACCTTCCCCTCGCCCCCTTCCCGGCACGCGGTCTTCGGGAGTTGCGGCCCTCCTTTTTTCCATATGGTCCCACTATGGCGCCACCCGCCCCTCTTATCTGCCCCAAGGAAGGGGCTGCTCTCCCTCATTTCTTAAGTCAAGCACCTTGTGATTGACAAGGTCCTTGGCACCCTGTAGGATCATCCGGGCTGCACGTCGCTCCGTCCGCCGTTGCTGCTCCTCGTGTTCGGGGTTGCGAGGGGCACCTGGGGCAAGTGTGCGTTGGTTGCGGTGATAATGACAGTTGGGGCAGATGCGAATGGAGGTAAGACGGCGTATATTACAAAGAGGGACTGCAAAGAGGGACTGCAAAGAGGGAAAGCAAAAAGGAAAGCTAACTGAAAACCATCATCATAACGTATCACACATCGCAACAGACTGACTTCCTCAACCAGACCGTCTTTCCCCGAAACCGTTGGAATGCCAGCTTCAAGGTGTACCCGTTATTGCCAAAAGTGAAGGTGTAAGCCTCCGCCTCCTACACGGCGCCCCCCTCACCCGCGGAAAGGATTTCGATTAGCCGCTGCAGCTCGCACCCCGCCACCGCCTCGGGTGTACGAAGACCGGCCTTGAACAGCAGCCTCGCGCGGTGGCCCTTGACGTATGGAATTTCCGTCAGCGCCACCACCTCTGGCCGCACGCCGTACCACACACGGCTCTGGAACTTGGCAATGATCACCTCCAGATCCGCCCAGCCCAGCCGCTCGCAGAACGCGGCCACCATGGCTGCAAAACGTCCTGTCCAGGGAGAGGAACTGAGAGTGTACTTACCATGGATGAAACAGCAAAGATCAGTCTGCGAACAGATTGGAATGCGAGTGAAGGCGTGAGATAACGCTGTAAGAGAACATATCAGGAGTACGGCCCCCCCATGCATCCACCTCGACATCCACACCCCGCCACATCGCCCACCTACCAGCTCGTTCTTGTAGCCCCTCCAGGGGTCCCTTCTCTTTGCCCAGCCCGTACTTATCAGCCACCTCCTTGAGAGGAACCTGTGAAAGCGAACGAGTTGTGAGGGATGGTTGAACCCTGCAACAGAAACAAAGGTCCATAGCGCCGAGGGCCGAGGGCATATGCCATATATCTTATCGAAACGCCGCCAAGATTGTGGCAAACTCCTGATAAAAATGATCTGTTTTGAGCATGTGTGGTCGTCTGAAAACTTCCATGTCCCATCCCCTTTCGGTTCCCGGTTCGGATCATCCCTTAGTGTGAAATCCCGTCCTTCTTAACTTGGAATCTAAGCTGCCGCTGTCACCACCGTCGCTCCTCCTCCTATGAAGAGCTAGGCTTCCTCCTGTTAAGCCGTCGCGCCCGCACCCCTCCCTACCTGTCCACCCGTCATGTAGACGCATCATGTACTAACGCGCCTACCTCCTGAATAAGGTCATTGAGCACCATGGCAGCGAAGAAGCGCCGAGCGATGCGCTCCTTCTCTGCGTCGGCGCCAGCAGAAGCACCGGTCCCCCCACGGGCTCCTCTGTGGCCCTGTGCGCATGTGCACGCAGAGTGCATGTACGCAGAGTGCATGTACGCAGAGTGCATAACACATTACTGGACCGGTCCTGACGTTGCCCAAGTGGAAACACCGCCTCGAGTCCTTATGGCCCTTATGCTTCCTCCTAGGAATCCAAGGGTAAAACGCGCTGAGAGCTGGCAACATCCCGTGAAGAAATGGAGAGCTGCCAGGAAGTGCAAAATATGAATGTGTGAAGGCATAAGCAGCGCTGCACTATGACTTGGAATAATAGCCGCGCCAGAGCAAGCACGCAACTGTCCTACCTGCCTCAGCTTAACCAGGTATGCCGGAACCACCCCCACCAGCTCCGCCACCCTGGCGTCCACGCGCGACAGCTTTTCAAACCAGTGGAAATAGCTGAGGGGTGGAACACGCACAAAAGTGGGCGGCAAAATGGTATGAAAGCCATGCATTCGAAGGCGCATAGGACAGACCCTCCCCTGACTGCATCGATAAGGGAGACGTCAGAATGACATAAAGAGATTATATTCGAACCGCAAACCTTACGGGTCCCGACGCTACGGCTGCTCGTTAACATTAGAGATCTGTAGCAGGGTATACCCCCCCACCTACTCTCCACTCCAATTCTCTAAACCAATCAGAGTCGCGGCTTTCTGCAACGACTACCACCGACTCACATCTCCCAGTCGACCCGCAAATCCTCTTTGATCGGTGTGACCAGGTACGTGACGTGCAGGTCAGTGGCCAGCACCAATGACATTCTCGCGCGCTCCAGATCTGCCCGTACCACCAGCGCGTCCTCGGGCGGCATGGAGCTGGCCAGCGTGGCTTTCCCGAAGGGCGTGGGGCTCCAATTCAGAGTGCCCTCGTCCACCCTGGAGTGTTTGTGTGTACGGGGAGGAGGGGATAGGATTACGAATGGGGCGGAACGGCGTAGAGGAGGGAGCGAGAAAGGTACAGTGAAGGGAGGTGAGAGGTGGTTGCGAATGGGATCATTGGATCATTTGAGGGATTGGATCATTTGAGGAGCATTGCATCCATATCGGTGACGAGGCTGGGCGCGTTCAGGGAGAGCAATGTAGGATGAGGACAAAATGAAAACAGTGGGATGAACCGATCTCAGGAGGTGCGGAGGATGGGTGGTTTTAGGGTCTTGGGGACTGGGTTAAGGGACAGGTCGACAGGGTTATTGCCAAGTGCTGCCGCGAAGCCTGTCAGTAGGCGCAAAACAGAGGAAGCAACTACAAAGGGAAAAATGTGAGAACGAAGATGCGTGTTCCGCCTTTTCAGTATTCTTACGTTTAATGCTTTGCAGCCGTGGCCGTCAAGTAGAGGGACGAAACCAGGTCGACGGCAGATCCAGTGCGTACCAATACGAATATCTACCGGGATACGCTCCCCTAGTTCCTTATACAAAGTCCCTACCGCACCGGATAAAGCTGTTATCTTTGAGCCAGTGGAGTGCAGCGATAGTGGCCTTCGCAACCGCCTGGAAGCCGTTCTGCGCGTGCAGCAGCGTGCAGCCGATGAAGCGCTTTACGTCGCCGCCGCTGCTCACCGCACCAGAGGCCACAACCTGCGCCGGAAAGCAACGACAAGCCATATCGGTGGAATGGGGCGGGATGGCCCCATTACGACTTTAGATTTTGGGGGGATGTAAGATGGCGGTAGAACAGGTAAGGGTGTAACGAGCGAAAACGCAGGAGGTACAAGGGAAGGGGGACCAGGATGGCCGAAGACGCTAAGTGCACCTGCTGTGTATGGAGGAGTCTTACACGACACAAAGCGTGAATTCTCAAGAGCGGGGACTTAGGCATTGATGAACAAGTCTATGGAAATGTCCATACCGGCAGCAGCCATTTCATAATCTCGAAGACCCCTTTGCCGTGCTCGCCGTGCCGTGCCGTGCCGTGCCGTGCTTGCCGTGCTCGCCGTGTCTCCCGTACCATACACTTTCCTGTTCCCGTTCCCTTCCTTTCACATACAGTTTCGTTTCCGTGCACTACCCTGGACGCCCAACCGTATAAGCTCACCTCCAGTACTGCGCGCTTCATTCCTTTGCGCTTCTCCGTAAGGCAGCTTTCGATTGAGCTGGCCTTCTGCTGCATGAGCGCCAACAAGGGCGCTACTGGTTTGTTCCGCTCACAGATGAGGTAAGACTCGCCCGCAGTGTCGATGCCGGCGCGGCCCGCACGACCAGACATCTGACGATACCTGCAAAGCAGACGCAGGCTTTCAGGTGTTGAGACACATCATGGCTGGGGTTTCGATAAAGATTCCAAGAATATTTCACATACATACGAGCAGAAGGAGCGAAGAACATAAGCTATCCGTGCTGCTGGGTGCATGGAGCAACCAGCGAAGAAGTAGCCGCGTCAGAGTATATGCTGAAAGGTCAGACCGCCGGTGGTTATCGTTGATCTGTAGGTTGATTGGTTTGCTAAGTGTTGTGTGTATGGGAAATAATGTATCGAAGAAAGAGTGCGTCGTTGGGATGATGGTGGGTTAACGAAAACTGCAACGCTCCACTAATTGGGGTGGGGTGGGGTGCAGTTGCCTTCATCCCAATTTCGCTTGGGCTGACTAAGCAAAGCAATAAGCCGCTCCCTTGTAGACTAATACGGACAGCTGCTTTGCATCCCCGGCCATACTGACTCATCAACGCACTTCGTTGCGTCGATAGGGTTGTCCTGCTTGCCGATGTAAGTGTGTCGGAAGATGACACGGCGCGCAGGCAGGTTAACGCCGGCCGCCAGTGTTGAGGTGGCGGTGAGGACGGAGATGGCACCGGCCTTGTAGGCCGCCTCCACTAGGTCTCGCTCCTCATTTGAAAGGCCTGAAGCGCGCGGTTGAGGGCGGAGAAAGGGGAAGGTAAGTGCTGTTTGAGCCGGAGGCAAAACACATTACACCGAAAAGAAGGTCGTGGGAAGGCGGCGACGATTACTCAGTGGAACATATGCACCACTTATCGAAGGCGGAGGGGTCGAGGGCCGGGTTTAGCAATGGTGCGCGATATGAAAACGCGATGGCGGATCGCTGTGCAAGGTGTATGAAGCGACCCGGAATGTGGGACGTGAAGTGGGCTCATTGAAGCGCGCATGTGAGTGAAAGCGTGACCCGGAATCTTGAAACAGTGAGACTCGTGGCGCAGGATGGTAGCCCGAGAGAGGCCATCCATCCATTGCTCATCAGCTGTCCGGCCAATTACCCACCGGCGTGGTGGTATGCGACGCCACGCGCCACAAGATCAGCCAGCGCAGGATCAGCTCCGGGCAGTCGTCTCAGCTCTGCCACGTACGCGTCCCGAGCGCTGCGTGGGGGACTGGCGCCGTCCAGATCGCCGTCCCCGCCGCCGTCAGCACCGCGGGCAGCTGCTGTGACGGGCGGCGGGTCGCGCTGCACAATCTGAAGCATGCGGGCGATGTGTTCGGCAACCTTCTCGCACAAAATCTGCGCGCAATCGGACGGAGGAAGTGCCACTGGGGGGTGACCACTGACCGGTTCGACCTATGAGACGTTTCATGCATGATGTGTTGTTTGCTGGCGTGTAAAAAGCCGGCAAGCCAATTTTACTGGCTTACTACAGGTACCATGGTTAGTGGTACCGGTACCAGGTAATACTAAACATAGTATAGACTACCATACCTCAATACTTGGTATAATATTTAATTACAATATGGCCCCGGTCATGCGTGGAGGCCGATACCATTTCCCAGACTGCGGACCCCTACTTCTTTCTCCCTGCATATACCCACGGGTTACGCGTCTGCGCTTACTTTAGATGCGCAGAATATGAGCACCGAGTGGCCCTCTCGCACCGTCTCTGCCGTCAGGTGGGCCACGTGGTCGCCGTCGCGCTCTTCCCAGGACCGTTCCACGGTTAGTTCCCGGACCTGGTTCCCGCTTGAGTCCAGGATGCGGCGACCCACCTGCGACCCACAAACGAAAGAGAAGAGCGTAAGAGGCTAGCCGCGGAGAGGTATGATAACCTATACAGAAACCAGGGCATCCAGGAAATGGGGCAGGGGCGCTTAACCCCTTCACCCACACATCGAAAGTTGTATAATAACCTGTTAGGTGGTTTGTCGGATTGCGGATTGTCGGATTGCACCGCAGCCTGACGTCTGCAGCCACGACTAGCACGGAACACAAACGAATCTTCCACAGCAACCGAGCTGCCGATAATGAAGTGGTAACAAAAGGTAGGAGCTGGCGTTAGTAGCATGGGGTGAGAGCGTAGCGAGGGGAAGCTAAGTGAAACCATACAGAGCGCAGGCGAGGAAGGAGAACAAAGCACCTGAAAAAAGCAGCAAACTGGAACCAAACCATAAATCAAGAACAATGAGTAGGGGTAGAGACAGAAAAATCCAGTAGGGGGACAGAAGTTAGGAAAGTTGGTACAGCTTACGCCCTGCGCCATCATCACGTTCACCCACACGCCAGTCCTCCCTCGCCGCCGTCCGTCACCGGTCCTGCCCCCCAGGCCCGCCCACCTTGATATATTCCTGCAGGAGCACCGGCCTAAACGCGGTAGTGTACAGCGCCGCGTCCAGCCAGTTCGCGACCACGTCCACGTTGGGCATGGTGGCGCTCATGCCGATTACCTGGCAGGTGGGGGAGGGGATCAGTGGGAACATTATGGAATAACAAGTACAAGTACTACAAGGCAGGCAGGACTTCTCCCGTGTCCTTAACAGGGCTGACTGTCACCAGGAACCTGCATGCTTGAACACAATGTAAGTCTTGCAACGACCTTCCGGCGATCCGGTTAGCCAATGAACACCTAAATCTGTTGCTCGACGACGTCCCCAAAACACCGCCGGCGCGGTTTGCCTTGAATCCTGGTTTTACTCATAGAAAGAAAGTTCTTGAACAAACATGAATTGCATATATCTAAAGGATTTAAAAGTGTTGCATATTCTAATGTAACCGATTTTTCCGTGTTCCTGAGCGCCAACCCAACTATAGTAGCGCATTCTACCGAATCGAAATACTCCCAAGCCCCCATCATCCGTAATTCCCAAATCGACATCCCTCACGAACCTGAAGCCCCTCCCGCTGGTACGCCGGCCCGACGGCCGTCCAGTCGAAAGCCGCTTCCATCTCCCCATCACCGCCCGCCGACGCCGAGGTCGAGAAACGCAGCTTCGTGAGCAGCAGTTCCAGCAGGTAACCGCGCTCCTCCTCACCCACCTGGGAGGACGGTGAAGTTAAGGAACGCAGCAGAGCAAGCAAAGACTCGTGACGGTGAAGAAAACGGGTGCTGGGGGCTAGGGGAAGACAGCGGACCTAGAAATAAACTCGAAGCGGCTTATGCTGCATGATTGCTGATGGCACGAAAGGTATGGAATTACATCAAAGCCAACAGGGAGCTGAGAGCACGGGGAAGAAGGCGGCTGCGGCCGTGAGAGGGAGGAGGAAATAGGTTAACGAGACAATGAAAAATGGCGTGATCTTGCTGCGAGGTAAGAAGACGAATATCGCAAAGGGTCAGAAATCGGCTGCGACAAGATAAGAAGACGATTGTCGAACTTCCTTTGGTAGAATTTGGCAGCGACATGCAGTCGGTGACGTCAACGCTTAGTTGTACCGTTTCAGCTGTCCAATCGCTAGCTCAGCAGCTCAAAGGAAGATGGGTAATGTTCGCGAAAAAGATCAAACAATCATCTGCCACGGCTTGGCTTCCACAGACTTGTCCCTTACGTTTTTATTTGTTTACTCGCCAGACACTGATGCATCCATCCTGTCGGCTGTTGCTGCACCCAGAACTTATTCTTTCAACCTTCCTACCCCCTTGATGTCTTGGTTTCATGCTTCATCATGCCCTCACATTTCCACTTTACCATCCTGGCATTAAGCGAGTCGTGATCGCACAAAGGGTACCTCGAGATCCCTATCATCTCCCTTTCGGGGAGATCCACCGCGGCTTGACAGTTTTCACACAAATCATACCATACCAAGTCCTCCATACCATGACTCCTTCACTGGCACTGTTCAGCTGCTTCTGAAGCTGTGCATAATGGGCAGTCATATCATGCAGTTGCCGGAGTGTGGCCCCAACCGACGGTCCATCGCGCTTTCCCAATGTGACCGCTGGGATGGCCATGACGCCCACACACCATCCTCACACACACACACACACAATCCCGGCCCGGCCTATAGTGCGTACCATGTGCAGCTCATCCACCACTACCGCCGACAGCTCCCCAAGCGTGTCCTCCTCCAGCATTGAGTTGATCAGCATATTGGCCTTCTCAATGGTGGCCACGATGGCCCCTAGGGAACGATGAAACGAATTTGGCACGAGGGGCAGAAAGGCATGCGACTTTGGTATACGACTGAGGCAGAATTTAACCAGGTTCAGAGTTACAAAAAACAGATCATATATTACAGGCACTAACGATAAGTTGTACATCCAACATTCATAATAGAATCGCGGAGAGCCGGGCAATCCCCCCTGGCACCCAAAGTTGACGTCCTGCGCGGCCCTGTGACCCTACTTCACAACTGTACAATGTGGTTCCCCACGAAGGAGGAGAGAAATGCATTTTTTCCCACTCACCATGCGTCTTACCACGCCCTGTGATCCCGCGACCGCAACGACCGCTCGCAACTGCTGGTGCCTTGCCCTCATGCCCCTGTCTCATATGACATGTAAAGATTGACTTCTCCCTCCCCCCTCCCAGTCTCTAAACTCTCAAACTGATGTTTGGACCCCGACCCCGCGCACCCGAACCCTACTTCCAAAACACCTCACCGACGCCCGGCTGGATGATCTTTCCGCTTTGCTGACCCCCGTACACACTGTTGACCACGCGGTTTACGGGAGCCAGCAGAGCTGCCAGCGAATTGGCCTTCTCCGCACACAGCGCCACGAACGGCAAAACTATCATGAAGGGCTTGCCTGCAGGGGGGATCATCGGGTTTCAAGCATCCTGATACCTGCCCGATACAACGGCAGTAACAAAAGTAACATCGGAGGAGGTTAATGCAGACGGGCTTTGCGATGACATGTGTGTGGCGGAAATGAAAAGTAAAACGGGCATTTTGAGCTGAAGGGATTTATCCATCCTACGCAGATGGCTGACTGCGCCTACATTGCGTGTGGGCGCCTGTGTTTTCATGGTGGCATCTTTTTGGCATCTTTTTGTAAAAAGAGGCAGAGAAAGCTGCCGGGTGTGACCGGTGTGACTATCGCGTTAAGATTCAAATGCGCCGCGCCGTGCATGTGGTTTGCATGTGGTTTATGTGACAGTGCGTTGCCGAGCACCTGCCAAACCCAACTTTAAAGGCTCCATCGTCAGTGCTGTGCGGAAACCTCCTTCGATGAAATGCACAGCACTGATCTTGAACGCCTTAGAACCCCAGATTTTGCAGTCCTAGCAGATGCCCATTACAATGTTCAGGGAGGAACGCCAGGCAGCCTGGAATCTGTCTCCCGGCTCCTTCGGGTAGCCGCGACGATTTCTGATTTCCGGAAAAAAAGCTTGCTCCCATGAGCAGACAACCAGCGCCCTTATCCCCGCAGACTCAGGCGCCCAGCTATCCATGTAGCCACCTACAGGTGCTCATCCCAGCGCACCCGTGGTGAGCAGGCGCCGCAGACCTAGCACTTCCGCGACCATCGACTTGCCGCCGCTAGTGGGCGCGCAGTACACCAGGTTGCGGCCCATCAACACTCCTAGCTGGCAGAGGCACTCGGCCTGCGGAGCGATGGGGAACAGTAGGTCTCGGAGCAGCGGCGGCAGCGCAGAAACTCCGACGAAAAAATCATATGCGTAACTCCGTGCCTTACCGAGCACAATGTGCACTGAACACGATGGATACCACATAGGAAGGTATTGAGATACCGATACGAACCGTCGGGCGACACTTCCCTACTGTACGCCCTACTTGCGGGTTAGACTGCTCTCGGTATTTTGTGAGGATCTAATAACGGGCGAGGGTCTAAAGGGAAGAGCAACATGTCGCATATGGATAGTCGAGGCCTGGGATTGGTCAAGAAGTCAAGGAGTGAACCTTGCGCATCAGGCATTCAGGGAAAGTGTTCTCGCATCATACCATACCTGCCAGGGGTACAACTCGAAGTGGCCACTCCGCTCGTAATACGCTTTACACAGCGGGGCCGGAAGATACGCCTCCAGCTGGCGTGGTGGCACCGGCGGCTGCTCATCGAGCTGCCCATCCAATTCGTCGCCCCTGGCGTTCGCCGCGTCTCCAACAGAGGCGTCTCCACCTCCTGTGCTGCCATCTTCAAGGCCGCTAGCGACAGCAGCCATCGAGGCGTGCAGTTTCCCAGGGACCCTCTGGCTCCCCTCCACTGCCTCAAGCCCCGCTGCCAGCGACTGCCGTTGACGAGCCTGTCGAAGGTGGCCCCCAACCACAGCGGGCTGCGTCAACGCCGCAGCGTAGGCCTCCGCGTCCTCGTCGTCACTGCTACCCTCATCGCTGCCGCTGATGATGGAGGCGGCGCCAGTCATCGTGCCAGCCGCACCATTGCTAAAGCGCTCTGGTGCTTCGCACTCCTGACCTCCTGGATCAGCTCCAAGTTCGGGAGCTGCGCCGTCCGCCATCATTCTGCCGTGGCCAGCAGTGGACGTTTTCGCCGGCACAACCTTACCTAATTCCGTCTCCTCGTGAGTACAGGCGGCTGCATTTGCGCCGATGGACGCTGCTGAGGCAGCTTCCTGAATTCCAGGATGAAATGCCACACCGACAGCTTCGTGGGCATGGACGACCGGGGCCCGAGGGCGCTCGCCGTGTGCCTGCTGATTCTCTTGCTGCTGCTGCTGCTGCCCCTGCACACCCTGCTGCGCACCTTGCTCGTGCGCTTGTGCTTGCTTATCTTCCACCTGCGTATTCCGCTGCCTTGACCCCTGTTGCTGTTCTTGTTTCTGTTGTGGTTCCAGATAACCGCAGTGCCTGCCGCCACTGGCACCTTCACCGGTCGAGAGCGGGCCCTCCCGAGCATATTGCTGTCGTTCGGGGATTGGATTTGGCTGTGGCTGCGGCAAGCACTGCAGCGGGCCATGCTGCGGCATCGGTGCCATTGACCTCAGCGGCGCGCGGGGCGGTAACTCAGAAGTACCCCCGGCTGCGTGCGGCTGCAGTCCCAGCTTCGAGGGCGCAACCGGCAAGTCACTTGCACACCTCTGCTGCGGCTGTGGCTGCTGCCAATTATGGTATTGGTGTAGTATTTGGAAAGAGTGGTGCGGGAGTTGCTGTTGGCCGACATGTGAAACATGCACGGGTGTGAAGGCCAGCTGCTTCACCGGCAGCGGAGACTCTCGTAAATGAAAAGGCCCAGTCGCTATTCCGGAGCCGGACTCACCGCGCTTGCCATTCACCTCTGGTGCTGCCACCAAGGCTCCTTGTACACCCATCGCGGCCACGTCCGCGGGCCCCAGTGCAAGAGGCGCGACTGAAGTGCTGACTGCTCCATCGACCCCCCTTATCGACCCCCCTTCGGCTTCCGCCGCCTCCGCACGTCGATGCCGTTCTTCCGCCTCATCCAACGCTGCCAGGACCCCGCCAGACTCCAACACCGGGGTCACACCTACAATAATCGTCATCTCAGCGTCGGCCCCCTGCGGGCCTGCGCCGTCAGGCCCTTGCGGTGGCAGCGCACCCCGGGGGGCCGCCTGGGGAGTCACGCCTATAGCTGACGACTCACGTGGCCGAGCTTCCAAGAGTGTTTGTCCATCAGGCGGCAACTGACCAACAGACCCAGATGGCACCGAGTAATGCGGGGGGCCTCCATTGGGCTCATTTAGCTGCTGACGCTGGTGGCCGGACTGAGGCGGCTCCAAACGCAGGTGCTGCTGGTGCTGGTGCTGGTGCTGCTGAGGTATTATCGACTGGAGGTCGACTGATTGAGGCTGTGGTAGCCCAATTTGCAGCGGCGGTGCTTGGGGCAGCGCCTGTGGCTGAATGGGCTGATGCTGATGTTGCATCAGTGTCCGATCTTGTAGCTGCTGGTCCCGCTGCATGAGCTCTAGGGCTGTGACGACCGGCGCATATGCGTTTGCAGCGTGTCCAGAAGCGTCACCGGATACACCCGTACCTGCACCCACGCTGCCACCCAGAGACAGAGCGACCCCAGCCGTAGCCCTTCCCGCCGTCGGCGCCCAAACTTCAAGCCCCATCGACATTGCGCCGCCGACAGGGATGGCCGCGGCTGCGCTGGCGTTAAGAACACGACGCTCCAGTGAATCGATTGCTGCAAGCATCTCGTCGTCAAAAGGAGTGCTCTTAGCGCTGCTCGGCGGTGCCGTCATCCCTGCGCCATACACACCCCTCAATTGCTGGCACGCTGGTGTCTGATCCTCTTCAACGGCCCCTTGGTTTCCAGATGCAGCAATCTTCTGACGTACTACCGACGGCACTGGCGTCGTCGCTGCGTTGATACCCGCAGGTCTGACGTTCAAGGCCCTGGCCGCAGGCATGTGTTGAAAGGCCGGCAGCGCCACGGCCGTGACACGAGTCGCGAAAGGCCCTATCCCACGTCCGCCAGCAGCTTCGGTGTACATATCCAGCCTATTAGAAAAGTTACGTCGAGGGCGCGACTGCCTGCCATTGTCATCGCCATCGCCGTCGCTGCTTGCACACCGGCCCCCCGTCAGTTCTGCCGTCGTCCCGTGGGCCAAGATATTGCAAGCTTTCAACACCAGGCCCGGGTAGTGGGTACTGGCTGGCTGATCTGCGGCGCCAGCTGCACCAAGCCTCCGCGTGGGGGAAAGCTGGAGTTCCCGCTGTGCTACCCCCGCTGCCAACGGGGCCGGGGATGTGGGCGGGCCGATACCGGCAACCCCCGTCCGGCCTGGGGATACCGCGGCATGTCCTGCCAGGCTGCGCGCTCCGGCATCAGGATCGACTACCGAAGCCAACCTGCTGGTTGGGGCGCCGGCGGCCATTGGGCTGCGGGTCAAAGTGAGTGCAATGAAGCCCGAGCCCTTACTGATTGCTGCCGGCGGTGCAGGCTCCGGTGCCGACACGTGTGCGGCTGATGGTCCCGGATGTGCGGATACTCCAATGGTAGGGTTTAAGGATGTGGATTGCGGTCGTAATGGCGGGCTCCGAGGACGGCCGGGCACTTCGTACAGACCGGCCGCCGTGGCTGCACTGGTGCAGGTTGGTATTGCCAATGTGGGTGCATCCCGGAGTGGGCTGTGCCGGGAAGATCCTGATCTGGGTCTCGTCTTGGACACTGCAGCCGCATCGCCGTGGGGGATGGCGTCGCCAGACCCAGATCGGGGGACGATATCAGTCCTGAGTGTGTTGCGCCCCGCAATTACAGGATCGTGGGATTGTGGTTGATTAATTGGCCTTGTAAGTGGTGGCGCCGGTGGTTGGAACGGAGATGCCCCAAGCGCCGGATTTTGGAAGCGGTTGGACAAGAGGAGGGAGGTGTCCTGATCTCCCTGCAGCGCCCGCGCCTCCGGCAGGGTGTTGCACTGCACAGATTGCTGCCGAGATGACGCCCGTTCCGCCGGTTTTAGGACCTCCTCCTCATGTAGCTGCTGGCAGTGTTCTGGCGGTAGTGGTGAATTTTGGATTGTGTCTTGTCGTTGCTGGAGGACATGCTGGTAAAATAGGGGCAGTACGAGGTCAGAGCAATCATGGGGAGGTAGGCCTGCCCCGCAGGCTAACGCTAAGTCCAGCTCATCCGTGGGCGTGGCTGGAATGCCATCATGATCGGTAAAAGGACTTATGTCAGGAGTCGCCGCTACGAAGCTTGCGTTCGACAGGCGCACGCTCCCATGCCGGACACGGCAAGGAATGACAGGTCCCGTAACATGAGGCCCATGTGCACGGGCTCCGTTTGTTAAAAGCGCCGCGTCAACTGGGGCTTCTAGCAACGGTCCAGTTGGGCTGATAAACGGTGGTGCATTTGGTTGCAGTGCGGGACCGATGCCACCTGCAGGATTGGCCGGTCCGTGTTATAAGGTGCAACGAATGGAGAGGAAAAAAGTAGCAATATTTCTACCTTTGTCTTCATCGGATTGATCCGAGTCGAGCAACAATGACCGTAACACACTCCTGATTCGAGAGTGCTGCGAGCTTCGGCTACGACTTCTCCTGTTAGGAATGAAAAAATAGAACGAAGGATATCATATCCAGGCGCAAGCTTGTGCGATAGGTGCTCTTGCTTGGATAAGTTTTACGCGCCTGTCATCCCTCCTGCTACGGGGACGGTCCCTCCGATGCAGGTCATCATCAAGCTCCATATAAGGATTGAATTTATACCATAATTCGAAATAATCATTTACCTGAATCTTATTACTACAAGCACTCCAACTTAATTTGCACGAGCACGTCGCAGGAATTTGCTTGTCATGAATTTTAAAAGCGAAGTGATATTCACGATATGATTTTGAGATATCTTACTGCGGGTGTTGGGCATAACTGAAGGCTGCGATGCTTGCAGCTGTCGCTGCTGAGGCTGCCGAGGTTGCTGCTGCGCGCGCGGCGCATGCTTTGTACCCTTGCTACGATTGATGTGTACCTTGTAATCATGATTGGTCCCTATCAGCGGTACTTCTGGTAAAACGATACCGTTAATGGCAAGAACAATCACCAAGTAGCCGTCTCCTAGGCCTGTTCATGATGGTTCCTGTTCCTGGGAAGTTCATCGCGACGGAATGCCATCATGCTTTCCCAAGACGATAGCCCTTTGAAATGTTCCTGAATTGGGACTCATGCGTAGGCCACAGGCGTTCTTACCTTCTTTAATGCATATCGTATAGTCAATCATGATAATGCCTGAGCGAAGGAACCGTCTTTCCACACCTCAGCAGAGCACAGCTATCACCTCAGGTCATAACACAAGTATCTTATCTGCAGTCAGTTTTATGGTCTTCATGAGCCAGTTCTAGAGAAGCTTGCGACATACCACAAGGCCATATAGAGCGGACGCACGAAATTCATCATAAGTACGATGATGTGATGCAATGGCATGCCGTGTCGCCTGCCTGCCTGCATGAATACCAACAGCCACTCAGCTACCAAGAGACCTACCCCCATACTTATAACAGATCTGTGTCTCACAGCCACTCAACGTGGAGTTCGATTGCACAGGTCAACCCAAAGCCAACACCCTAACTCCACATCACGCGCACTACACCTTCCCCTCCTTTTCGGGCAAATGGCGATATACCTACATATTATTGCCAGCCAGCCATCTGTCACCTGCCTGCAATGTTTTCCAACCAAAAAAATCAGGTCATGGCTTGAGCTTTGGACTATCCCTGCCAGGTCCTGCAGCACCTCCTTCCCTCTGTCCCGTCCTGCCCCGTCTGGTCCGCCTCCCCTTCCCTGTCCTAGCTGGTGCAGCCCGGTAACGAGAGCTTGCAAGCAGCATTCGCCGCGCCTGCCGACATCTGCATGCGTCTTATGCTACCTTAAAGTCGCGGTAACTATAACTTTGGCCGAGACGCGTCACGACGACATATCCGAGGGTCATAATTAGGGTTGGGTCCTGTTCATACAGGGTTGTACTGTCTTTTGATTAAGTATGGTTAAGTCTGCCCTCTGCTGTTTAGGCAAAAGGAGGAAGAAATAATCATCCCGACTCCGTACCAGCCGTACGCGTTAACCAACACAGTCAAGCCAGGAATGCAGCTTTCACTAAAACATTTCGATGCATATGTCACACGTGTGCCGGCACATATATCTTTCCGAAAAGTGCTTTCAGCTAGATCTTTAAAACCGATTTTTCAAAAGAGAAACAATGCAAGCCGTTCTAAGCCCGGGTTTCGTAACGCCGGCTAGCTTTCAAAGAAAACAATTAGTACTCAATTGCTTAAATGCTCAGCCATCACGTCCACTGGCTTCAGCGGCCTCCACACCGACGGCGTGCCGACAGGGAGTTGTGCCGCGACTTCCAAAGTCGCTGACGGCATCACCGGTGCAACAACTTAGCCGAGGATCTTGCGTTACTGTATCGGCTTCAGCTGGAAGTGTTCCTGCTGAAGAGCCCAAGCTGAATTGGAAGCTGCCGGTCTACATTTTTCTATGGTAAGTAGGCCCGTCAACCTAGGCAAAAGGTTGAATTCTAGAATGAACGCGTAAGCGTACCCCGTGGCAGGTATGCCTTTAATATTATCTTCAACATCATCAACAAGAGCACGCTCAACACGTTTCCGTGCCCATGGTTCATTGGAACTTGGCAGCTGAGTAAGTATGGTCATAAACCAACATCGTTAAAAGGGTAAATAAACTACATCAAGAATGGGAATGCGATGTTTGTTAGTTGCTTTCGAGCCCCTACGAAACGGCGCCTCAAAACTGGTACGTCAATATGCAACGCGACGGACGTAAGAAGCCGTAAAGCTCGTTGAGGCATTTTCAAGAACCTCGCATAACGACGATAGTACTGTTGGTTGCTTTTTATCGACCGTTTCTTGAGTTGTGGTCAACGCCTCAACCCCATGCCTCTCATAAATGAGAGAAGCGCAATATGATGCGATGCCCCCGGCTGGATGGTGGCAAACGTGGGGGACGGCGCTTCTCCCCTCACCAGTCTTCCAGTCCATGCGGCCCCAGCCCAAATCCTCTTTCAGCGCCTCCTCCCAAGATACGCGTACCTGCCCGAACCCTTATCACGAAGTTGCCGATCTTCTTGAACTCTTATCCCTTTTCCATCTCCTCCCTAAGTTCCTCCTCTTGTTTTTCCATCTCCCTACCCTACCTCTGCGGACCTCAGTCGCTAGCGGGTTATTTATGGTGGTTCTCTGGGTGACACGACTCCATCCAACACCCTCCGTGGACGCCAAGTTCTTCGCCGCGCTGCTGCCAGTGGCACTCTTTCACACCATCGGCCATATCGCAGCGGTGGTGTCCTTCAGCCAGATGGCGGTCTCCTTCGCGCACATAGTCAAGAGCGCGGAGCCGGTCTTTTCGGTGGCACTCAGCGGCCCGCTTTTGGGGGTCGGCTACCCTTGGTGAGGAAGGAGGGGAAAGCGACGGGCAAGAGGGGCAATGGGGCAGGAAGGCACTAGGCCGGGGGCTACAGCAGGGGCAGAGAGGCAGCCAGGCTAGCGGGTAAGGGTGCTGGCGGTTACAGAAGCAAGGGAACAGGGGGGCGCATGAGGGGGCTGGCGGGCAATGAGGCACTGGGCCGGGGGGAGGGTTGCAACAGGGGCAGGGAGGCAGCCAAGATGGCGGGTAGGAGAGCACTAAAACCCAGCCTCACCCGTGAGGGCACTACACCCGTTCACCGTTTACCGTAGGTACGTGTGGGCGTCTTTGCTGCCCATCGTGGCGGGTTGTTCGCTATCTGCCATGAAGGAGGTGAGGTGAGGGGCAAGAACAGGAACAAGAAGAGGCGGTGGGCGAAGGGGCACGGGGAGGGGGGAAGGCGCACTGAGAAGGCGGGAAGAGGGGGAAGGGGCGGGGAGAAAGGGAGGGGGCGGGGAGAAAGGGAGGGGGCAGGGAGAGGGGAAAATGACAGACGGATTGGCATGAAGGGAGGGAGGGATCGATGGTGTCGGTGGTGTTTGGTACGGAAAAATGGATGGAAAACCAGGTTTTGACTTTTTTCTTTACTTTCGTCGGCCAGTTGGGGAAAGGGGGAGAGGAGTCAATAACGGTCGCTCCGAAACCAAAGCGGATTGGGTGGGTTCTCACATTTGCATTCGCGGTGCGACATGCATGCTGTAGTGACCCGTGTCCGTCGCCTAAACATGCATGCTTTCCCCTTACCAAGTAGATTTATCAAGTAGATTTATACTAATCTATTTTAAAATCTTTCCATTCGGGCTGCGGAGCTACACTGCTCTTTGCGTATCGTGAAACTGCTTCCACTGTCATACACAACGTATCGTACATATGCCGTATTTTCAGGTGAGCTTCGCGTGGAACGGCTTCAACAACGCCATGATCTCCAACCTGGGAATGGTTCTCCGAAATATTTACTCCAAAAAGTCGCTAAATGATTATAAGGTAAAAGAATACGGAACGGAACGGCAAACGTTCGCACACATACACATACACAGGCACATACACATACACAGGCACATACACATACACACATATACATACACATATACATATACACATATACACACATATATACACACATACACATACACATATACACACACATACACATACACATACACATATACACACACATATACACACAGACACAGACACATATACACAGACACACACAGACATATTCATATACACGTTAAAGCGCATTCATATACACGTTCGAGTGCATGTACTCGTACACCTATAAACCTTACGGACATACACACGCACGCACGTGGTTTTATCTAAGTCGTGTGTTTTGACGAGGTGACGGCGGAGAGAGATATGGAACTGCAATATACGACTAAAACGTGTTTGCTACAGAATCACAGAACCCTGGGAGAGAGGGGAAAACGCCACTCCCCGGCTGATTCCGCCGCCACTACTGCGGATTCCTTTTCTCCCGCACATTTTTTATCCGACTTCCTCATCTATACATGCCCTTTTCCCTCCCTCCCGTTCCACATCCTCCTCTACGCAGCACATCGATGGCATCAACCTGTTCGGCCTCATCTCCTTCGCATCGCTGCTGTACTGCTTGCCCGCCGCCCTGGTGCTCGAAAGTGGCGCCTGGCAAGCCGCCTGGCAGGCAGCAGCTACGAAGGCTGGGCAGAAGGCCACTTTGCAGCTGTTACTGTGGGGGGGCGTCTTCTACCACCTCTACAACCAGGTAGGGAGGGAAAGGGAGGAAGAAACAAAAGACTCGAGGGTCGCTGAACCCCACGGGTGATGTGAAGGACGTGGACGGGATGAGGGGAGAAGTAACGATGGACCCAAACACCCAAGCACCCCCATCCCCCTTCCCCTCCGAAATCGACGATTATGTGGGTATGATCCCCTTCACCCTGTCGTCACTAAGCCGAATCATTTATCACTTAAGTCTTCCAATGACATTTCCCTGCTCCTCATGTATGGACATTGGTGTACAACTTTCATTGCAGCTTTCGTACATGGTTTTGGACCAGGGGATCAGTCCCGTAACGTTCAGCGTGGGTAACACTATGAAGCGAGTGGCGGTGGTGGTGTCGTCGGTCATGTTCTTCCGAAACCCAGTGTCACCCCTAAACTGGGCGGGGTCCTTTATTGCCATTGCGGGCACCTACCTCTACTCTCTGGCCACGGACCGGTACGCGCTGGAGAAAAAGGCGGCAGCGGCGGCAGCGGAGAAGAAGGGGCCGTAACAAAGCAGTTTGGGAAGGGCGGCGAAGAAGGAGCTGGAGGAAAAGGAGGAGGAAAAGGGTGGTGGTGATGGTGGTGCAGGAAATAAAGCGTTTAGCCAACACAGTTTAGAAGACGTAGCACGAGAAGACACAACGGCCATAGCGCTAAGAAGGGGGGTATCCCGTGATAACGATATGGGGACTCTTAGAATGAAATGGCGAAAGTGGTGGGGTTTGGGATAATGAGGGCTGTCCAGCCACCTAGGAGTGGAGAGGGGGGTTAAGGGCGGAGGGAGGGAGGGATGTAGCTTTTAAGGGAAACGCAAAAAGGCGAGCACACACGAGATAGACCTGCGGGTAGCTGGTGCTGGTGCTGGTGCTGATACTGTTGTTGACGATGAGACGCACTGTTAATCATTAACTGTCCCGGCTGCGGGTTTGGATGGAGTTGGGTGACGGAGTAGCCTGGTACTGGGCCCAGCTGCAGCAACAGCCCCACGGCAACGGCTTTCCTGTGAGTGGGTTGGGGGATTAGGGGTGCATTGGGTTGGGGTGTTTGGCTGGGTCAGGGGGAGCGTTCAGCTTTCGGAACAGTCTCCTTGCTGCTGTGAGGACGTGGCTGCAGCTTCCATCCGTAAAGTCCGGTAGCAGATCATAGCATAACATCAGCGCTGTGGTGGCGGGGAGGCAGCAGCGGGGTAACCCCTATAGGCCACGTGCATGCGGCAGGGCTCAAAGCTTATTAGTTGTTTGTTCTTGGTTGACAGTTGTTAGATGATTCTATTACATGTATGGTTATCACAAAGGCATTTTACCCCCAACTCCATTTTATCCTAAAATGGTTCATAACATGTTGTTTCTTCTCCTTGGGGGAGATTGGAAGAACTTTACGTCTTCTTCGAGTCCCTTCAGGAAATCCTCCTACTCCTTCAGACGCATGAAAATGTGACACTTGACCGACGTGATAGAAACCGGATGCGGTACTGTATCAGCACATTGTATGAGCACACTGATATCGACCAGTACTCCAAAACTCAGATGTGTCACCAGCGCATTACTGTTCGGCTCTTCCACTTTCAGTTTCAATTTACGATGTCTAGCTCTTTGAGGCGGACAGGTTTGTCGTGTACTGTGCTGTTGAAAGAGGGGTGCAGTTCTTCCACACACGTCATGCGGCAGGTGAGAGAGGGAGGAATTTCTGGCCTGGCAGTGACAAGGGTGTGTGCATGCATGTCCGCATGTCTTATATTATTATTATTATGGTTACTCCGCCCTTGCGGGCTGGCGTGTATTATCTCCGGAATTATAACCGAGTGGGCACGCATACCTCAGCGTCTTCGTCTGAGGCCGCTAGAGATCACCTGTTTCTTGGTTACGCAGAGTATCCTTACTCTCTACGGCCCCTATACATGTGCCAGCCCCTTCGGATCTACTGGCATTTAGGTGGGTGTCAAACCACCCCGCACCATCAGCCCAGTTACGGGTCTCAGATACGCCATTCAGGCTATGCATCTAATCCACTCAAACGCCGGGGGCGGACTCGGACTCAACTCCGTAGAAACGGGCTATTCCGGCTGCATTCCCCCTACGCCATTTTGCCCCGACCCAGATCCGAACTGACGACTTCGGTCGTTAGCTCGGATCCTTAGGGAATGGCCTCGAGAGGCATGTCTGTATATGTTATACCCATAAGGGGATAACTCCCATCTTGCGACTGTATATATGTGCCCTTCGCCATCTAGGGGTTGATCACGCACTGTGTCATGGCAGCGTGCACGTGTTACTCATCTTCTGACCGGGTCCAACCCTGGCTGTGTGTGTGTGGGATAGGGGGGTACATCACCCGGCTGTGTGTATGTAAGCATAAGCCTGAACATCTGTCTTCGTACAATCATCAACTCGTACGCTTGTTGTTCCCATTATCATTTCCACAAGGAAAACTGTATTTGAGGATGGAAACCTTTTAAACTGAAGCGTACGACGTGATGATTTACGTAACCCACACAGATAGATGTACAGGCTTATGCTTACATATGCCTACATACAGAAACATGGGTTCTAACAAGTTTAACAAATTTCATGTCCCACTCATGACAGGCTCACAGCTAGGTATGTATATGTTATACCAGGACGGACCATTTCGGTGTGGTCTAGGCATGACACATATACGTCACTTCCAAATCCTAGCTGGCCGGGGTTCACTGCTTGCTATAACACAGCGTAGCGGCACGTGAAGTCGTTAGTGATAGATGTCAAGGACCTGCACTCCAGCAGCATGTGCTCTTGAGCAGCAGTAGTGTTCAATAACAGCAGGATTTGAGTGAGGTGCGACAACACCAGAGACACCATAACCCTGGTTGTGTGGATGCTGACAAGGAAAGTAATTGAAGATATAGATGGCCATTACACCACTGAAGCAGGACTGGCACAACAATGCCTTGCGATACATGCATATTTACCGGCAGTTTGCTGACAGTTTCCGGCGGGTGGGGGTGGTGGAACGTTGGAGGATACAGCACCGCAGTGGAGGCAGCCTGGAGGAGGCGGTGGCATGGAGGTGGCGGAGATGTGGAGGCAAGAGTAGTGGCGTGGAGGTGGCCTCCGGCCTCTGCCATTTGCCACCGTCTTCCTCAGCCGCCACCTCCTTTTATCAGAGATTTGGGGAAACATAACACATTTGGGAAAGGACTGAGCCGTCGGGTTGAACACGGGAAAGGTTGGGCGTCCATGGGTCTCAGCTTTGGTTTCAAATATTGGCTCAATTTGGAGTGGGGGGTTTTAATTTAACACACGTTCTAATAACTTATATTCCTGAGGGTATTGATGGTGGATTGGGCTGCTGAGACGGATGGGTGCACAGGTAAGGCACAATCAGGCACCACAGCAGCGTCACAAAGGACTCAAGCCATGCACCCAACTGCAAAACCGTTTTTTGCAAATTACATTTTTAACGGTCGTGGATCTGTCAGCGTAAGAATGTTGATGAGCAGGGGGCTTCTTAAACCTGGTTCTGGAGAGGCGGCCAGTGCCTATAACAAGTGGCCGCCTAACCAGTGGCTGCGACCAATATATCTTACTGAACTAAAATAGTGGTGGAAGAACATGCGTGCTTGGCTGGTGCACCTTTTGGTGTGCATCGGGGGGTTGGTTCTGATGAACACACAACATATGAGGAAGAAATCTGTTTGATGGGGGTTTTCGGGTTTTTATGAAGGTCTAGCGAATGATGAAGGAATGATATGTTTGGGCATAGGATGGGCTGGGGGACACATCAGAATCAGAACATATCACCGATATTTGTGTGTATGTGTATGTACGCAATTTATTGCGGCCTTGTGTTAGGAAGCCGGGTTAGTTAGGTGTAAGGCCTAGGTAAGGCGTTTAAACTAAAGGCCTTACCTCAGCCCGTGTCCTCAGGGCTGTATTTATTCGCGTGCGTAGTCGTTCCCATTATCTTGTTTTTGTTGTTCAGCACACGCTGAACAATGAAGCGGATCCCGCGCCCCTTGGCGCGCTTCTGTTTAAAAACCGCTGTGCTTTCAGCTTGTCAGCAGGACCCATCGGGTAGAGCGTCTTCCTACATCGCTCCGTTTGTTTCTACAATGATCCTCACCGTCATGGTGCTGGTGGGCGTCGTGAATGGCGCCCTTACCATGGAGGCCCTCAGCGGAGGATTACCGGTCAGTGGCTCGACCTACGTCAACCCGCTTGGAGGTTTTTCCCGCCCGGGGACGCCGGTGGGACCGACACTCCTGAATCATCAGGGGGTCGTGATGACACAACATGTGGGTCCAAGTGTCGCCGACCAACAAACAGCTCTAATCCTTCAATTGCAACAAGTCCAGATGTTGTCCACTCAGTTAAATCAAGGTGGGCAACCAGGAATGGCGGACTTTGAATTCTTGTCGCGCTACTATCAGGACCTGCGAGCGCAGCAATCACCAGAAACGGGACGCTTCCCTTTCCCTAGACGTATCATTCCTGGCCTTCCATCTGGAGGAATTAATGCAAATAATCTCGTTCTGCTTAATTACAAAGCTTTTCCAGAATGGTGTGATTTAGAGCATGCACAGCGAGGACAACTGGACCGCACAGGCTCACTGCTTTACGAGTTCAGAATTTTAATGACAGCTTTATCAATTGCAGAGCTGACTGCTGCCAGCCTCGAATCTTTGATTAAGAGTGTTGCCCATATGGGAATGAATCAGAGTTGATTGGCAGTGGTTTCTAATACCCATCGCAACTTGCATTATATTGTCAATTGGCTCCGGGAGCTGATGTCTGCCCGCATAAATTGCATAATTGAGTTTTCTTCGTGTGGTAGCGACGGCCTTGTGGCTCTACACCAACCTGCATGTGCTGAAGCAGGGGGTTCCAGTGGAGTTTCGTAATGGTTGTCCGCCCCCTGCCTTTGATCTCCCGAGTTTTCCAGTCTTGGAGATACAGCAATTGTGGTGGCAGGATGTAGAAGAACCCCGCCTCATTGCTCTTGGGGCCATCTCCCGTGTGGACCCCTCACGGACGTTTGAGCATATCGTTAATGCCTTTTGTGTGCCTAAACAGGGTAGTGCTTCCTGGCGCCTTGTTGTCAACCTTAAGCGGATGAACATTGCTCAGACGGCTTATAAGTGCCGTTATGAATCCCTCCGTACCCTACGTCGTATGGGCATTCAGAATTCGTGGATGATCAAGGTGGATTTAGCTGATGCCTTTTATCATATCCCCATCCGTCCAGTGGATCGACGTTTCTTTACCTTCCGCTTCTGTGGCACACTGTATGAGATGAATGCCCTACCCATGGGTTGGTTGAATAGTCCTTACTGGTTCACGAAGATTATGCAGAATGTAGTTTGTTCTGGAGGGATGCTATTGCAGCGGTCGGTGGCAAGGAATGTTGGGTTACACCTCCCATGCCGCCGCATCAGTTTTTCCCAACATGTGGCAGTGGACGACCAGCCTGTCTTGGAGCTCGGGTTCTACCCTAGCTGCACGACTTTCTTCCAAGGAGCAGGAGCACGGTGGGTGGAGCACGGTGGGTGCGGGAGACTATTGAGGTTTTAGGATTGTCATGTCACCCAACAAAATGTCAGTGGGAGCCTTCGCAGGCAGTTTATCATCTAGGCATCACTGTCAATACGGCATCTGGCTTGTTTGAGGTGCCCAAGGAGAAACTTCCAAGCTCCGATGGCTGGCGGTTGGCTTGAGGGTCACGGCTAAGAAAAATCGTCGGTTGCTCCAGAAGCGTGAATTGGCAAAATTTTGTGGTTTTGCCCAGAGTGTTAAGCTGGCTCTTACCCCAGCCCCGCTTTTTCTTCGCAACTTCTATGATGATATCATGCAACCTGTAGGTTGGTCAGACCGTATTCGTCTATCACGTGGTTCCCTTCGGGATCTTGATTGGTGGGCTGACATCCCAACGCGTCATTGCTCTGCCGCCATTCACATAGGGCCTGCCGCGGTGGACTTGTCCGTTGATGCATCCCGTCACTCCTGGGGTGCAACACTGCATGGTCGGATAGCTCAAGGTTATTGGTCCTCTAATGACTACCTGGCGCATATTAATTGGAAAGAGCTGCGTGCTGTTCGTCATGCCTTGGAGTCGTTCCTTCCATATGTCACCCAGCGGGTTGTGCTTATCAGGGAGGATCACACTTGCACGCAGGCAGTTTTGGGACGTCTGTCTTCTAGGTCCCCGTGTTTGCATGAGGAGATGAGGTGTTTATGGAGTTTCCTGCAGGAACATAGCATTATCCTCCAGGTAGAACGGGTAGCTAGTGCTGAGAATGAAGCGGATGCAGCTTCTCGTTGGATAGATCGGGATGATTATCGTTTGCACCCTCACCTTTTTCATCTTATTGAGAACCGTTTTGGTCCGCATGATGTGGACTTATTTGCCTCCCATATCAAAACGCAGCTGCCTTGCTTCTTCTCACGGCATCATTGCCCGGGTTCATCGGGTGCATGGGGGAACTTTTACAATCCTGGACTGGGCACAACGCTTACGGTTGCCCCCCCCTGGACCCCTGGACTTTTTGATGGCCGTGGTGCAGAAGGCCCGAGAAGAGCAGGCATGTGTTACCCTGGTGGTCCCCTACTGGACAGCTCAACCTTGGTGGCAGCAACTCATGGAGCTAGCAGTGGACCTGGTTTTCCTCCTCTATTTCTAAAAATATTTATCTGATATCTCTTTTCTATCTCTAAACATACTTCTCGTAATACTTGATCGACTGATACATTAAATACCACTCTGCGGTATTTTGCTGGAAATACCATATGGTACAGCAGTACGGTTACATTGTGACTTTCATGTATATATTTGCTCTTCCTCCATATTACGTCACCTGGAATTTTGGAGCAAACTTTAGAAGCTGGAGGTGATCAGCAAAGAATTTTAGTAGCATGGAAATGAGAATATGATAGGAAAATACGTAAAAAATTCAAGGCAAGGAATATAAGAAACTGTATGAGAATCACCAGTTGGCTTTCTTCTAAAATACCGTGTTGAGTTATGGTGTATTTTTTCAACAAAATGTTGTATATAGTACCCACGAAGGGTGGTATCAAAAGATACCGGTTGTGGTGCCAGAGCCCGATTAAGTAGAATCGCCGACCAGGTCGTACTTGAGAGACCATAAGGCCTCGAACCGGGCGTGACCTTCAGAAGTCACCACTACAACCGGAGGATCAGTGAACCAGGAACCAGGTGTTCCACCATTTACCATTCAGGCGGTAAATGGCCCAGTCCATACAGGTCGTGGACTAACCGACAGGTTCGGATGATTCGGGAAAGTGGTTAGTAACGTCGATGGTGCGGGATCCAGAAATCGAATAACAGATGGGAACATGTAACTGTGAAACTGATAATTATTTGTAATTATTAATGATAAATGAATTATTATTATTATCTCTTAATGATTTACAGCAAAGCATTAAGGATACAACACAAAAGCTCTATAACTCAACATGAAAAAATGTATCACAACTGTGTATTATTTAATAAACAATTTTTGCAAAGTTTATCTAAAATGGGAACAAAATAAGTTATTACCTAGGTAATAACTTATTTTGGTATCCATATTAGATGGACTTTTAACTCGTATTTGCTATGGCTATTACTTTATAATTTCTCATCCCTTACTCTTCGTCGTTGCTAATAACACGATTTGTTCAACCTCCTCTTCACTTGCTTGCGTATTACCCTCGTGAAAAACTCTTTACCTCTGGGCATAATCTGAATATTTGACGAGCCGCAACAGATAGAAATCCGTCAAAACAAGTACCTTAACAATATAGTAGAGCAGGATCACAGGTTTATCAAGAAGCGAACTAAACCGGGATCACTCCTGGGATGGGAGGTTCGAGCACCTTCTTTCCTCCTCCGAGTTGGCAGGTCGTAGCAGTACGGGTGCAGTGATAGAGTGGGCTCGCTCTCTTGAGGCTCATACCGTTGCTAAGGTGGCCCCTAGATATGGCCTTAACCTGGGTTTGGTTGCTGCCCCTCCCGTGGTTTCGGACCTGCTGGTTTCTCATCTTCAGTTGGGAGCTGCAGGGTTAGATTATTCGGCCCGTCTCCGACAGATAGTGCAGGCCGTGATGGCTCGGGTTGGTGCTAGTACTTGGCGGTCTTATGGTTCTCATTTTGCGGCCTTTGTGCATTTTTGTGTGATGGAAGGCTTGGAGTTCCTCCCGGCATCCTTCTATGCAGGCTTGTTGTGGGGTCAGTTTCTTGCAGCAAAAGGCACTGTCCAGGCGCGTACTGCACAGCCATACTTCAGTGCTGTTAACACAATTCACGACCTTCTGGGTTATCCTAAGCCTTGTGCGGGAGACAATACCTTGCTTGTGGCCTTCAGAAAGGGTTGGGAGCGTCTTCAGGTCTCCTTTTCCCCCACCTCCTCTTTAGTCTTAGCCTTCAGTGCGGAGAGTGCTTGGGTGCTGTATGAGGCGTTACCGTTAGTTTCGGTTAGCTCTCCAGTTTTCTTGCTGCTTTTATTTGTTGTTTTGGGGTTTTGTTTGTTCCTGCGCCCGGATTGCCTCCTCTCGGTTTGTTGGGCACATGTGGTGGAGTTGGGAGGTATCCTGCTTTTCCAGTACAAGGCCCTTTACTGGAAAGGTAGGGTAGTGTCTGCTGAACGTGCCCCAGTGTTGCAGTTTCCTCTTTGTGGTCCTCCTTTTCTCCGAGTTGCCTTGTTGCAGCGTTTAGCTCAGGACCAGTCTCGTCTTTGGCCTGTCCGTCAGTCTACTCAAGGGGCAGAGCGTTGACTCGAACTGGTGCTTGGTCAGCTTGGTTTGCAGAGCCTTCGGGGTGTGCACACTCATTATAGTCTAAGGCGAGGTGGTGCCTCGGCGGCCCGTGCAGCTGGTGTTCCCATGGAGGTTGTGGAAGCTTATGGTGGTTGGAGTGCTAATTCGTCGGCTTTGCGGGAGCATTACCTTAACTTAGGTGTTCGCTCCTGCCCTAAAGCGTTAGCTTTTTTTGGCCCTCTAGCGGTTGGCCGGGTTGCGCCGTTTGGAGTTCAGTACTTCAACCGTTAAGCGCTGATATCTTTTCTTTGGCTCTTGTTCAGAGAGCTACCACGAATGCGGGCTTGCGTTAGGAAGCCGGGTTAGTTAGGCGTAAGGCCTAGGTAAGGCATTTAAACTAAGCCCTTACCTCAGCCCGTGTCCTCAGGGCTGTATTTATTCGCGTGCGTGATCTTTCCTGTTATCTTGTTTTTGTTGTTCAGCACGCACCCGCCCGCCCATCCCTTGTCGCGTCGCCCGTAGTGTTGCTGGTTTCTTTCCTTGGTTCGTCAGGCCTTCGGTTCTTGACCTAGGCCTTTATTAGCACAGTGCAATTGTAACAGAAATGGCAAAAATGGCTTTGTTCCGAGAGCAACAGCTAATTAAGTAGCTGAGGATCATGCATGTCATGTAATCAACAACCAAAGAGTTACCTAATAATACTTCATAATACAGAAACGACCAAACAAAGGAAAGTCCGGAAAACGTGATATCGCAGTTCAAAGCTAATTAAGCTAAACTCCAAAATTCCACATTACAATTACATTTACATAAAACAAACTGCGGCAAAGACAAAGTATGAAATAAAAAAAAGTGCGGTATAACGTGGATTTTGGGGCTTGCTAGAAATCGGTTTTGGGCAGGGGTCAGTCAACTGACTCCTGCTTGTGGTGTGCGTTAACTTTGAGAGTCGGGCAGGCAGTCAGTCGGACATCGCAGTTCATTCGTGTTCAGCTGTTTGCGGCTTTCTTGTGGTGACTGCTTTGCCGTGTTGTAACTCTCGGCCCATTCCCCTTAAGTAAAACCGTTGCCCAGTTCCGCGTAGAGCCCACCGCGGGCTTAAAAGATGTTTCCTGTGCTCTTCCGACCAACTCACGACATTAGTCGGTCACGCAGTTTACAGGCTTTGTTTGAAAGGCTCTGGGGACCTTTGAGAGTCTGAGTTATACCAAAATGTGTCGCGGTGGGTCATCGCAGGCGCCGGAAAAGGACGGGACACACGGGATTGCTTGAAGGGCTGTAGCACCATGATTGGATGTGCTTAAGCCATACGGACTCCTGAGCATCTTTGATCGAGGCCAAAGCTGTGGCGGCCGTAGCGCCACCATTTCTGACCATCTTGCAAAGTATTAACCGAGACGTATATCTATTGAACAATTTTTTATTTTGTATAATAAAGTTATAGAGAAATGACCTGTTGACACCTTCGAATCTTGGACACATGACATTAGCATGGCATTGTTGGTCGTTAGACCGAAGGAACGAACATCTGCCGGACGGTAGCTAGCAACGCTCCAAATCACGATCCCGCATTCCCCCCATTCCCGCGTTCCCGCCAGGTGTTGGAGTCAGTCCAAAAACGCCATGCCCTTTAATAAATAAACAGCAACCAGCTATTGCTATAGCTTTTTGAGACTGTCAAATATTTTTACGAACACTGCCGCATAGCTATTCACGAGGTTGTGCACAGGGGGCCTGCACTATGTGTAAAGGCTGGGTTTCTTGGATGATAATATGGGTCATAGGTATATCATTTTCACGTCTCGCCTATGTTACTTCTTCCCAAGATACTGTTGCGGGCCAAGTTAAACAGCGCAAGCTTGGCTCAACAGATTCCTCTTTAACAGAAAAATCATTGCATGGCTTATATCAGCGTCCTCGCAGACAGCTTGGCGAATCTAATCCGGGTCTGGCGGCGTCCTACATGGATGAACTGTATCGGGACTATTCTACGGCACGCAAAGAGCTCGTAGGAGACTTCAAGAAATGCAACCGGATAGCAGTTGTTTACATGTGCTTTAATCGGGCCGAGGTCATTCGGCGGTCACTGCCAGCTGTCATGAGAAGCGAGGGCGTGGAGAAGTTCGACCTCTTCATTTCCCAAGACGGTGGAGCCGACTATATCATTAATCAGGACCTGCATTTTCCAGAGTCCTCTAGTATTGCATACATTCGGCACAAAGCTAACCTTTGCACTGGGCTACATCATCACTTTGTGAAAACCTTCACTTTCGACATAATGGGCTATGACGGCCTCATTATCATAGAGGAAGACAATGTCGTTCATCCGCAGGCGCTGCAGGTGTGTTAGGGCTGACATCTTGCCTCCAACAAGAAGGGTTTCTAGGCGGGATGGCCGGGTGCAGGACATTAATGCCATACTTCTCTTGTAGCTGACGGCAGTAGTCATTCAATATGCAGACACTCTGAGATATTTTGCTCGCGATGTTTCCCACCCAGATGAATTGCTGTGTGTTCTTGCGCGTTAGCGATGCTCCGTTACAATTCCACAGTTGCCGTGATTCTGTCTAATGATGTTCATTCGCTTCTCTCGCATGCGTCTCACTTAAGCTACCCTTCAATCCTACCGTCACGTTCTCTTAAAGTAATGACCTGGGTTCCTACGCGCCGTGCAGTTGCTTGCCCAGATGATTGACTTATCCATCGACCAGCGGGAGATCGGCATCGTGAGCCTGCTGGATATGGATAACTCGGCGTTTCTAGACGATAGAAAGTACGCCGAGGGAGTCATCCGTGTAAATGGAACTATGGGTCACCTGTGGGTGTACGGCTTTCATAAGTCGCGGTACGAAGCCGTGCGTTCCGACCTGTACGACTATTTCAACACGATTAAGGGCCAGGACTACGGCAGTAAACACGAGCCGCCGCTTTCAGACAAAATTAAAGCCCTCCTCGTGTCCAAAGGTTTTCCAGCCGATGGCGAATTATCACAGGATAGGTTCTTCATCTATTCTCTCGAAAAGTCTGGTTACAGGCTGCGCTACCAAACCATGTTCCGGTTCTTCGAGCCCATTGGCTACCTTGGTTTGCATCATCGCCACACAGAGGAGGAATTCTTCGCTATGTTTGGGCGGGGTATGTTCAACGGCCGCATCAGGCCACAGGCTGCCTTTGATGTGACGAAGGACGTCACCGTCGTCTTTGACATTAAGGCAGGCGTTCGGGATCACATCAACAGGGTGTGGCTGAAGTACTTTCCGAACGAAGTCCATGACAAGCTTGTTGTCAACACCTTCAACTCACTCATGGAAGGCCGCCTAAACGGCGTCGAGGCGATGGCGGATATTAAGAACGCGGGGATCAAGTACCTGGCCTCAAAGTCCGGAAAGAATTAGATCGCCGGTGTTTTTACGCGGGCGATTAACTTGGCGACTGAAGTTGGATGACATGGTGGACTGTGAGCATTTTGTCCCGGGTCGCAGCCGTGACCATGCCCCGGGCCATGGCAGTTCATGATGGGTCGTCATTGGCTGCCGGCATTAGCCGCGGCATGGTATGGTCATGGGCAGTTGGAATTATCACGTCGCCATGGTACCATACCGGTTGAACAGAGGGGCCTGACATATTTCTTGCATACGGACACTTGCTTTGCCGAGAAGCACATATCATAAGGGCAGTTTTGACACCAGTAAGCACTGTGAAATGCTGCGGACATTTATGTAGCGTAAACCGTCTTGCGATTTCAATAATATGAATTCAGAATGGCAGTGAAGTAGCAGCAGTTATGCAAGTGGCATGTGGCGCTACCTCATTGCATGCTGCGAAGAAGCAAGAAGAGCCAAATAAAGATGGCCGCATGGCAGGTGCCATACGGCGTTTCCATTAAACGGGGACTAATGGCTGTGTACCCTATGCGTCGAGGCATGTTTCACAGTGGAGCTAGGAACCCAGTTTTATTGCATGTGGACATTCTCAAAACCCGACGTGTACAAATCATTCAGGTCCGTGCCTGGCTTTGCACTGAGATGTGCATGAATGCATATCCGACATGCTTCTCACCTCCTGAGCTTCACTGGTGCGAGTAATACGCGCGCTGGCCATTTGATTGTGTTTGGGAACTTTCGCTTCATTCAAATAGGAAAGGAAGATGGAATGTTGCCATGCAGCTAGGGTGCCTTCTCCGGCGGACTCGAAATGTGATAGGTGCATAGGACCTTTTTCTCGAGTTATGAGGGCATATGCGTATGGTTTATTTAATGTCGGGTTGGTGGAAATTCCTGACGGACAGTTCAAGAAACCGCACTTGACGTTCTGATGACTATTGCCAGTGTCACGAACCGTGAGGTCCCTATGTATGGTTCATCCGCTCTGGTTAAACCTAAGCTGCTAACGCCGGCAGGGCTCGTGTGGCCACTGTCGAGCTGACGACTGTCGTTCGATGCGACGTTTTGTTATGGGACAGAGGCATGGATCGTCGCGGATCTTGATGGTTCAATGTGACGGCTGACGGAGCCCGGGGCATAGGTGCACAGCGCGGGGATTTGGGTCACTCCACCCGACCGCCTTCTGCAACGTGGTGTGATATAATGCGAGAGATCTGAGACGTAGAGGGTTGCCGGACCTCTGGCGGATGGACTGTATATTACCCTACCGCCCTCACGGGCTTTGACGGAAATAGAAGCGAAATTCACTAGCTGAGATCATGAAGAACGACGCTTGTGTTGGGAAAAATAAATAGGAACGAGTAGACGCCTTGATAGATGACCATGAAGGTTATGTGAGCTGCCACTGGAATACAGTTGTGCGGGTTCATAGATGTCTTTGGAGGCTGCAGGCGCGCGTGGTGTGCCTTCGGAAATCCCAGCCCTTAAGCCTTAGCAAAGTCAACCCTATATCAGTCTTAAGTGTCAATCTGCCAGTTCAAAATCTACGAAATTGGCCGACTTTTCGTGTGAAATCAGGTATTGCAAGTCCGCTACATTGTCGTTTGTGATATCACTGATGGGTTTGGTCAACACTTTGTGCATGGAAGGAGTGTGTAATGTGCTAACAAGTTTAAGGGCAATTGTTGAGGCCCGTTTGTACCACATGTGGTTGTGCGGCGCAGGGAAAGCATGGGAACCGTAAATGCTTGCATGATACGCAGTTGACGAATATGTATTTTAACTTTGTTTGGCTCAAAAACGTTCCTTGGAACCGTGTTTGCAATAACAGGTATTCACACAGCAGGGCAAAAATACATTGGCCTCTTGGCACATGTCTGACCAAGTCTAGGCACTAAGTCAAGAGGAGAGTATGGTGTGGGTACCAACGGTGCAAGGACAACACGCATGAGGTGGTGCTGCGGATAGGAAGGACGGGAACGAGGACAGGCTCAGGAACACTATGGCCCAGTTGGGTTTTCCAACGGCGTCCTGCGCCGCTCTTTCTTTGATGTTAGAAGTTCCTGAAACAAACCCTGACACCTTCAATTGAATTTGACTGCCTAGTGACTAGAATCTGATTTCGCCCCACATCGTCATAAGATGAAAAACTTGCACACGCTGCGGTCAGCGCGGCCCCGCTGGTGCAGGTAAGGATGACTTTGCACGCACTGCCGCTGCCGCCGCTGTGTGTGCCGACAGGGATAACGAGTTTTCTGCGGACAGCCCCGTCGCCCGCGCCGTCCGGAACTCCGGGCCTACGCTGAACACCAGCGGCTGTGGCAGGCCAGAGTGCGTCCGCGCGAGTGCCACCGCTGCAGCATTTGAACCTGTCGCGGCCGCTGCGGTGGATGTTGCTAGCGAGGCCGTGTAAGTGCCACCGACGGCGTTTGCTCCGCCGGCGGCTGACGCTGCCGTCATTCCGACGCCGGTGGCCGGTGGCGGCGGTACCGACACTGACGAGTTACCTGGCTTGACGATAACACCGCCAATGCTTCGAGGCTGGTATTGAGTGGGAAAGGGCCGTGGCTGCACCACGGCGACGTTGGAGTGCGCATTGGAAGGGGAGAGACGCATTACGGGTTCGGGTGCAGCGGCAGCGTTTAAATTGGCTGATTGGTGCGGGTTATGGGACCCGTCGATGGTACCACTCGTGGCCGGGCGTGCCGCAGTGAACGCCACGGTGCTAGCGGACCGCCTGTTAGGTAACACGAATGAAGGAAAGGAACTGAGCTGACCCACATGTGGGTGGCACAGAGGATATTGGTCACACAGGAACCCATGCAGGCTCTCTACGTCACCTTGTTATGTTGTTCCTCTTTTCATAGTGGTAGATCTAATACTTGCCTAATAATTACACTTTTGTTCTCTATCCTGTTCGGAGAGATGCATATATGTGTCCTCCTGTGCATAGAATGCGCACCACCTCGTTAAAGCAAAATGACCGATCAGGCTAATGACACACGCCCGCACGAGCCAGTGGCGGGGTAAACCCCAGCTCCTTTTCGCATTAGACATGAGGGCCTCACCTGAACGCTGAAAATGATGGCAGCGCCAGCTCCGAGCCATCTATGTCCCGTACAGGCACTGTGTATGACGCGCTCGGCACCAAGGCTATGTCGATGAGTGGCGATGCGGATGCCGCCGCTGGAGGCGGCGTGTAGCCTCCGGTAACCGGCTGGTAAGCGGCGGCGGCGGCGGCGGCAACCGGTGTGCCAGCCGGCGCCTCATCTTCTTCGCCATTCCTCAGTGTTCCCGTCGTGCCCATGGGTCGAAAACTAGATATATCCAGGTCGGAAAAGATGTTACGCCGTACAACTGGCTGGGATTGCTCCGCCAACGAGGGTGGCTGATGGTTCTGCGCCGCGGACTGGTGCGGATGTGGCAAGGGTCGATTGCCATACAGTCCGCCGTGCGGCGCATAACCGGCACCCGCGGATGCAATAATTGTGGTGGGAATGGACGCGGCGGCGGTAGGGGCACCTGTTGTTACCATCGCGGCCTGCTGCTGCGCGGTGCGGGATGACGGCGCGGGTCGCTGAGGTCTGGCAGATAGTGGTAAGGGTGCTACTGCTGCTGCTACTGCTGAGGTAGCAGTAGCGGCCGTAGATGTTCCCGTATCGATGCCGCCACCACCGCCACTCGAGCGACGAAGAAGCTGTTGGACTTGAGCCTGCTCGTAGTCGTCGCCACAGACCATTATCACATTATCGGAGACGTGACAGACAAATGCAAATGGAAGATCAATAAATAGGTCACGAAAATGCTTGGGATATTAATGCAAGGGTGGCACGGAAAGGCGCATGTGTGTTTAAGCGTTACAGAGTGGGATACCATTAAGCTATATGTGGATGTGCGTGTGGGATGGGATGGGGAGGCGACCGTGTACATAAGCGTGAAGCTGAAAGCCAAATACCTCTTTCTATCCTGTTCTGTATGAATATATGATGTAACAATATGATGGCAATCCATATCCTGCAAAGGAAACTGATACGAGCATATCTTCCCTCCCCTCTCCTCCTCCAACCCATATCCCCCCTCTTCATGCCCCCTACCCCATAGTGTGGTGGAATCGCCAGCCCACTGACCCCCAAGCTCACCTGCAGCTGCGTCATCATGGCGCTAGCGTGCGTGGAGAAGGTACTCAGCTCTTGACGCAGCTTCACATTATCCATCTGCACCTGCAGGAGTTCCGGATGAGGATTTTAAGCTGAGTATGTCAGAGCTGCACACACACCACTTCACTGCACATTTTGATTCCATTCCTGTCGGGTTTTCGATTCCCCCCTTTCACGTTCTCGGAAAATACACCTACCTGCTGCAGCTCCCGACGCAGCTCCGAAACCTCCTCCTGAAGCAGCTGCCGACCACTTCCGCCTCCGCCTCCACCACCAGCTAGGCCCCTGGCGGTGAGTCCAAGCGCTGACTCCACCGCATGTAGGCGCCGCTCCACATCCGACTGTAGGGCAGGGTTGCATATTCTTATGAACATCCTAGAATCCCTGGATCATCGTGCCCACGGATGCAACATCCTCAGGATCCACTTTCTCATGCAATAAAGGTATAATTAACGTTCCTGAGCGTTGAGCAGCGAGCATGTATTGCTGACATGATAGGTCCCATCAGGATAAGAGCGAAGTAATGGTGTTGCCATGTCAAACCAGGGAGCGGTGGCATTGGTGGGGACGGGGGGGGACGGGGGGGGAGGCGCTTCTGCCCCATACATACGAAGCCTGCACACCTGCGGCCCCCCAACGCCGAGGCTAAGTCTGGTCGAAGTTCCTCCTGCCGGCATTGCATCATCTGTCTGTGCCCGACTACAGCATGGTACAGAGCCTCAATGAAGGGAGAGTAATCGAAACGAGGGCCCTATTGATTTACTCATGCAATTGCACTTTTCTTCTCCTCTTTATTACTCGTACCCTAAACTCTCTTCTTCCCACTTTCCTTATCTTTCCTACCTGGCAACATTCCAACCAACGTTCTCCTCCCTCCCTCCTTTCCTCCTCCCGGTTCCGCTTCACCCCCCCCCATTCGCTCACTGCAGCAGCATCGAGAGGCGACGCAGCATCTCGACTAGTCGCCCAAGCCAGGGTTGCGCTTCCGCCCCTGACTGACGAGGCCGGCCCGCCACCTTCACGGCCCAAGAGCGCCGCCTCAAACGCCGCCGTCAGAGGATCAGTCTTTCCCCCGCCTCTAGCTCCTCCCCGCATAGCCGCTACTGCTGCTGTTGTACCATGGTCGGGGCTGCTACTGCTGCTGCGCTGCCGAGCGCTGTTATCGTCCTCGCCGTCGTCGTCGCTACCTTCACGAAAGGCGATGATGGTTGTGGCATCTGCAGGATTGAATCTGCGTTTGGGAGCACGGGAATCGCGGGAAGGCGCGACACTAAGCGGTTTTGACCAGCCATGGAAAGGCGGTTTTGACCAGCCATCCGGCGAAACACGTTGCAAGCGCCTTTCCTCAAGTGTGCCCTTCCCTAACGTGTCCCATTACGCTAGGCAACCCCACATCACACTAGCCCACTTCCACACATCGTTTCAGACATGTGTAGTCATGTGACATGTGACGGGGTAGTCAGCTCACGCAACCCATTTCCACGATGTTTTGTTGGCTAGGTGCGTGAGCCCCTTAACGGCTCTGAGGAGGTGTGCTGAGAGCCAACAAATCCCTGTAGTAACCTACGGGTCAATTGTTTTCCCATACCGACTGGTAAGTTTCTGTGACCCATGGCTCGTTATTTCCGTACGCCCCTAATCTATGCGCTGTCGGATAGTAGGCTACCACATCCCAACCTTTCTCTAAATATCAACCCCCGAGGCATGGGTTCATGTTTCAATTATGCCCCCGGGTTTCAATTTTCGTCCACGCAGACACAAGCCTTCTCCCACTGGAGCACCTTGGTCGTCGCAGCTCGACTGACGTGATGCCGACCCCAGCACGATGCAGTATCGTTCCGCTGCTGCCGCTGCAACCAGCGTCTGCTGCAGCCTCAGCCGCTGCCGCCGCGGAGGCGCCCGCCGCCTCGCCTAATGCCGGGGCCACGTCACGCCCCTTGCCCGCCGCAGTCGCTGATGCCCGTTGCGACGTGCGGCTACCGGTCTCAGCTACTGCCGCCGGAACCAATGTCGCTGACGAACCTGCAGATGCGCTCGCTGCCTCTACTGTCGCCCAGGTACTGTCGCCGGTGCTACGAACAGGAGCTATGGCGGCCGACACTGAGCTTATGTTAGAGAGCAACTGCCCGGAGGCTAAGGTACAAATTTCTTCCAGGGAGTCCGCTCCACGGGGAGCACACGTTGAGCCTCCAGCGGTGCCATCACTAGAGACGCGATGGTGGCGCCGTGTGTCAGCAGTGTCAGCCAAGGCCGCTATGCCGTGGGGTCGCCCACGGGAAACCGAGCTTGGTGATTTGCGCAGCATTTCTACAACGCTGCCGTAGTTGATTCCGGACATGTCGCGAGTCACAGAGCTGCTGCGGGGGTGATCTTGATCTGGGTCGGTGTCCCCGTGAAGGGGGGCGCTGCTGGTGACGTGCTTGGCCCATGCTGCAATCCATTATGGGGTAAGGTGAGACTTGCGCACAGCGGCTGATCAGAAGACAAGAAGAGGATGAACTAGTGTGAATACAAAAGTAACGAAGAGGAATATACTTCTACAATTATTACTACCAATAACGATAATAACAAGGTACATGATCCAAAAGAATATTTGAGCTGAAGGTGGTAATCTGTGTTGCCTGGAGGACAAGACCCAGAAGATTGAGTACCGAGAGGCGAATGGTACGGTTAATATTGGGTTCTCAGGAACGTGGGTGCATGGGTGCTTCTGATGATTGTCATGGGCAGCAAATCGTTGGGGACCGCCAAGGGTGGAAAGTGGCAATTGTGGAAAGTGCCAAACGTCTCTGATTGCGAAGGTTCTTTCTTCCGTTAATGGTGGGAGAACGTTGCAACTGTTTGACTTAAGGGCGGGTGGTATGGCGGGCACGAGGTTTACAGCGTCTGGTGCGATGGCTGGGATGCATTACCAACTCTCTAGTTTCTGTGTTTGTTTGGATCCTACCTTCGACAAAGTCGCGCTTAACGTCAAATGTTGTTAAAGGCCGGTTCTTGGAGACGCGGGAGGCCCTGCGACGCTCCTGTTCATGGAGGCCGGCGACAATTACACCAAGAATTGTTGATTGAATACTTATCGTGTCAGATTTACCTGCTCTTCAGCCGTCAGCTTTAATTTCTCGAGATTTGAGGAAGTTGCCTACATGCACCGTGACGTATGCACTTTTGGCAATGCATCTGACGCCACCGCCGCCAGAGTTTTTCGCGTTTTACGTACATCCCATGCTGGTCGCTCATGTAGGTCTGACAACCGCCTTTGCGCGCTGGATCGTTGCCCACGTTTTGTAGACCCCGCGCGAGAGCCGCGCTGCAGGCTAGTGCTTCGCCCTCGAGTTTGAGGCATCAAAACTTAATCTCACTGGACATAAATAAAAAAAGCTAGCGTAACTCTAGAAAAAAAACAAGGATTTGGTGTATGTTGCAGAACTAGGACAGCTGACTGGAAGCTGACTAGGACAGCTGACTGGAAGCTGTTCTTTTTAATGCGTACCAAATCCTGTGTTGGTATTCTTATAACGCGAGATGGCGAGCGCAGCTACTTTGTGCAGTGTCGTACATATGGATCCTATAAAAAATGAGAGGACATGAGGAACCTCATCGCGGTCAACTGACGACCTGCATTGCAAGTTTATTCCGATCTTACATACTCTATAACCTAGACGTTGCCGACCCATTTCACTTGTGAATTTATCCAAGAGATATGATGCTAAAACATCATGCGCAACTTGGGGCATATGGTTACGCTTCCCGCCTTCGAGCTAAACCGGCACCATGTAAAGCGATTTTACCTCTTGCGCCACGATCTGTCAGGCTCGTCGCACGTGCGGCTGCCGATGCTGGCGTAAACCCGTTCGCTGCAACATCCTCCACTACCTCGAGCACAATCCAAAAAAGTGAGCCCGAGTCATCAAGCTCTAAAATTGACAAATACGGCTGGTCTTCCCACAACTGGAAATGGCGTGGACACACTATTCATTACAAAACTGCTGGGTGTGGCGAGCCCATCGTCCTCGTCCATGGCTTTGGACTGTCTTCCTTTCATTACCGTCGCAACATTCCCATCTTAGCGGAGAAATACAAGGTTTATGCCATTGATCTTCTAGGCTTTGGAAAGTCCTCCAAACCTATCCTCCAATACAGGTATGATGAATACCGACCGCCCTCCCCGACTGCCCTGCGCTAACTCATAGCATCCCTTGAATCCTCCCAACTCCTTTCATACAGGCTATCCTCCAATTGTCTTAATTTTCTTCTTTCCCGCCTCTTACTTTCCCATTGTAATGATCCCTCCCGCATCCTACGCTCGGTACCTCTACGTCTTTATTTAGTCTGTGCTTATTGACACAACTAACTGAAGGATTTTCCCCCGCTTCCTCACACAACCCAAACTGTTCCCCGCCACTGCTTCCCCGGCATTCCATGCGCCTCAATATCCCCCTGTGTTGTCCATCCCTCTGCTGCAGCATGGAGCTCTGGCGGGACCTCATCCTCGACTTCAACTCGGAGTTCCTCGGAGGGAAACCAGCGGTGATGGTGGGCAACTCCATCGGAGGTTTAGCGTGTCTCATGGTGAGTGGCTGGGTTGAATGAGCGGGTAATTGCCAGGGAGATTCCGTGGGTTTGGCACGTTCGTGAGCACATCGCTATGGGTTTATGATTCGGGTGTCACGCCTTGGCATATCGCGATGGATCACGGAGATGTAGCGTTCCTCCCGGGAACGGGCAGAAATCAGAATTAGATGTGCGTGCACATCTCTGTTTGCGGGGGCAATCAGGGCCAAGGCCCCAGCAACTAGCAACCGATAATCACGACCGGCGGCGGCGAGAGGAGGAGAAGGAGCCAGCAGTAAGAGGCAGTCGTGCAGGAAACGGAACAAAAGCGAGGGGCGCAGCCAAACCATCCATACCATCCATACCTGCCAACCGCACTTCCTCAGGGGATAGGGCAGCATGGGAACGTGTCAAACGTGCTGGGTAGGTAGGACCCGGGCCTGAGGTGCTCCATGCCAGGGGACGTGATGTAATGGATCAGAGGGATGCAGATGGGTTGTCAAATGGGCGGCGCAGGCGCATTGATCGATTGGAGGTAATCCATGGGTCAGTTCACTTCTATATGAACCGGCAAAAGTAAACGCCTAGGCGTGCGCACCTGCGTCGCGGGGCTACCCGGGCGAAGTGCCAGGACAAAGGCGCCAGGGTCAGCTGCTGTGTTTTGCCAAGTCTGTCTGCGTGCGGAATGCGGAACATGATTTAGTAGCTGATGAATGAAGGACGCGCTGCTGTGGAACTTGCCTTGATTCTTATTGCCTTGCCTAATTCCATTTGTCTGCGTGCTCATTCATCGCTTTAATCGACACACAGACAGGCAGACACACGGGAAGTCAAACAGAAAGACACACAGACAGGAATACAGGGATGGATGTTGGAGGCCGCTTCCTTCTCGCACACTACAGTTTGCAGACCACAGTTCCTGGCTTGTGAGAAAAGCTAGGAAGAGGCGCTGCACTGGCTGCTGGGCCGGGCCATTCGGGGTGCACCATGCGGGGCTGTGTGTGACGCGGGGCCGTGCATTGGGAGTCTCGCCCAAGATGTATACACACACGTGGCACGTCATCCCCTAACTCCGGGGGGGGGATGGAAGGGGCAAGTGTGGTAATATCAGAATGCCCCGTTTTCAATTTCTCTGCCGTCGGTCTCTAATTCCTTCCCGCCCCACCCCGCCCCGCCCCGCCCCGCCCCGTAGGTGAATGCGGCCTCCCCCCCTGATGCCATCCGCGGTACCGTACTTTTGAACTCCGCAGGTGCCATGAACAACAAGGGTGTCATCGGAGACTGGCGTATCTTGGCAGTCTATCCGCTGCTGCTGCTGATCGACTTTCTTTTGTCGATTCCCGCAGTGAGCGCGGCGCTCTTCAACAATGTCAGGTGCGGAGACGACGGTGGGGATGTGTGCGGAGATACAGGCATCTTCGATGCCTCGGTGAGGGTCTAGGCCCATGAGGGTTTTTACCACATCAACACCGCTGTTTGCGTACTTGGTCCTAAGGATTTAGGGATACGAATCGACCCTATACGAACTGCATCTGTTAACGCACATCTGTGCAAACAAATGTGAAATATAGTGCAGGATATTACAATTGTTTAAGGGTGTAGCAAAGATGGAAAGTTAAGAGAGAGTTTTAACACTGCCTGATCGTACGTGTGTGTGCGTGTGTATATACGCATATGGCACCACCACACAAAAGCACACACAATTATAGGTATGTATAAAGCCTCATGTAAAGAGCCATGTGTCACCGTAATTATCCGCGAATGGATGTGTATAGTTTGAAAATAGATGTATGTGCGTAATTTGTGTATTTGTACACGAGTGATGCAGATTTATCAAATGCATATATGGCTATGTTGTAAACAAGTATCAGGTTTGTAACATGGTGTTGTTTCACTGTGTGACCTTCTCAATCGATGTTTGATTCTCAATCACCTTTGCATCCGGGCACCTCACAGGACGCGTGACAACATTCGGCAGGTGCTCCGAAACGGGGTGTACCGCAACCCCTCCCACGTGGACGAGGAGCTGGTGGAGGAGGTATTCGCGCCCAGCTGCGACCCCGGGGCCAGGGAGGTGTTCGTCAGCGTCATAACGGGTAAGGGAATGTCGGGTGGGATGGGTAGGGGGTGGGGAGCGGGATGGGTAGGGGGTGGGGAGCGGGATGGGTAGGGGGTGGGGAGCGGGATGGGTAGGGGGTGGGGAGCGGGATGGGTAGGGGGTGGGGAGCGGGATGGGTAGGGGGTGGACGCCGGGGTCATACCAAGCAACGGAAACCCAAGCATCGGATTGGGTCACAGGGGCCACAGGTGGGTAGGGTGGGCACCGGGGCCCACCGCTGCGCCTCCCGACTGACATCACATGCGTTAAGCTAAACCAAGGAGCGCATATAGCGCCGAGTATATAGCGCATACGAGCCCCCAAACTTGATCCCAACGATGAGGATAGGAAAGGAGTAGTCACTTGCTCTTCGGTGAGGTGCGGGACGATGTGTGCACAGGGTAGGGAGAGAGCTCCGAATCCATATACCTTGGTGGGAGGCGCCCCTCATCCCTCATCTCTCAGAAAGACGCAACAAGGCATAAAGGAAGGGTCCAGGGGTATGAGGGTATGGGGACGAAGCCATGGGGGATATTCTCGTATCTAAGAACAAGTGGTGGTATTGGGCGGTAGGTTTGGGTTTTTTGGGGTGGGGGGGAATGAAAGGTATGAGGGGTGAAAGGGGTGGGCAGTTTTCAACCCCACCCCTCCAGTGTAGCTGCTTATGGCGGTAATCTTCTGCTTTGGAAGCTTTAGATAATTTCACATACACATACACATACACATACACATACACATACACATACACATACACATACACATACACATACACATACACATACACATACACATACACATACACATACACATACACGTACACATATACACATATACACATATACACATATACACATATACACATATACACATATACACATATACACATATACACATATACACATACACGCACGTTTTGAGTTCTTGACTGTCCTTGCTGCCATCTGCACACCCGCTGACATCGTTTGTTTGGCTTAAGATTTTTATGCGTATACCCCCACAGGCCCCCCGGGACCTAAGCCCTGGGCTCTGATGGCTGACGTGAAGGGGCCGCTGCTGGTGCTTTGGGGCGATAAGGACACCCTCACGCCCGCCGACGGACCCGTGGGTCGGTTCTTAAAAGCCCTCCCTGGACGCCGCCCCGAAACCACTTTTAAAATGCTGGAAGGTGAGCGATAGGGCATTGCGGATTTGATTTTGACACCAGATGTTGCCATTTTCCGATGCATGGAAACATGCTCTCTACGCCCAGATCACGGGGAATGTAGCAGGTGCGTGGTATTGTGTGTGTGCCGTACATTGCATGACTACTAAAGGAAAAGTTATGTAATATTTAATATTGGATGTAACCAATTGGCTTTCCCTCATTTTAGGCTTTTTATATTATTTTGGTCAAGGATTATATTTTTGTGTCCCTTAATGAGACATAATCGTGATTGTGAAAGCAAGCTTATCATACTTCATATGCTCCGATAACAGTAGTCCTCCGTTAAGTGAAAACACGAGGAACGCGTATATTAGTAAGTTGCATGCGTTGAGGTTCAGCTTCAGTTTCATAAGATGATGAATAATGAGCGAGTATGCCATTGAAGTGATTTATTTGCACGGCCAAGTTATTTCGGGAGGGCTAAGATATCACGGCACGAAAGCTGTCACGACATGAAAGTGCAAATTGGCGCCTGGACAAACAGTCCAAGCACACTTTCTCTGTTTCGCTTACTGGTGTTGTGGGGTTTTCCATATCATCCTTTCTTCCCTCTTTCCCCCCCCCTCCCCCGCCCGCCCGATGGCTCATCCTCCCTCCTCCCCCGGATATATGTAACCCCATGGAAACGATGCGGCAGACGTGGGCCATTGCCTCCACGACGATAAGCCTGACCTGGTCCATTCAGAGCTGCTGCCCTGGCTGGAGAAGGTCATGGCGAGTCAGTCCACGTGTAAGGAAGTGGCAACGTCGGCCGAGGAGGCGGTCGTGGCAGAGCCATCCGTCATCGTGCCCCCCCTGGAGCCGGCGGCGACCATGACGGCGGCGGCGGCGACAGCGGCAGTCAGAACCTCCCAAGAACCCTCAGCGTGACGACGACCGCGTCCTCGGTTGAAGCAGCTGCAAAAGTGACAGTGGTTGTGACGGAGAGCTGTAGACTTGGCAGAGCGACAGGTGTGATGATTGGCGGCAGTGGAGGATGTCCATCTACCTGCCACATCTGGTGACCGCAGGTTCAGGCAGTGACGGCAGTGACCATCTATCTATCCGTCTATCTATACAATTTACGACAGGACCATCACTATTGCGAATTGTAAACGATCAAACCCCCTGGTTCAGCACCGGTCCTGTTCGTATCATGGGTAACTACCTCATTCACTCACGCCAGTACTAAGTCAGGATTATAATTCGTAGTTACAGCACGTATCACAGTTACAGCACGACAGAAGAAAGAAATGTTTTACAAATACGATTGTAGAAAGGGTGCGTTAAACCCAAATCAAAACCTAAAATAAAACAACCCACATCCATCCATCATGCATAATCTTAACGTAATCCAAAAATATGATATATTATGATATATATATATATATAGTTATGTATATATTATATCATATATACATTATGTATAATTACATAACATGTATATAATTACATATCCTCGCGACTTCATTAATCTCAAAGGATTACAACAGGCGAAGCATGACAGCTAGCAATTACTGAAGATTGTTTCACTTCGTAAACAGCATTCAATGAGAACCCAACCGGGGTCGACCGTCCCGGGGTCAGGGAACCTCTGACTCGAGCCATTATCCATACCTAATTTCAAGATGTTTTTCCACCGGATCCACCGGATTCCACCAGATACGCCCTACATACGGCCTTACTTCCACCCAAATAAAGCGCAGATTACAACGGCCATTGCTTGCGTCGTTCGGTTCGCTCGGTTGCGTACAACTTTACGGCTGCCACAACGTCCACACACCTTTTCTCCACGCCAGCGGAAATCAAATCCATCGGCCTTTGGGCCCAAGTAAATTGAGGTGATATCGGCCTCGTTCATGGAAGGCGGATAGCCACAATCCGAAAAATCCATCATCATGACAAGCAGGTCGTGTATGATGTCGAAATCGCCATCTTCATGGTGCATTTGTACCACCACAAACCAGTTGTCTGAATTGGAAAGACAGGTCAGTATCTTTATGCTCGATGGGGCAAGTGCAGGTGTCTCCGTCTCCATTTGGGCAGAGGCTGCAAATACGTTGATCAACAACTCCGCAGCCCTGCAGCTCGAGATGCATGAATGTGTAGGGAAGGTACAGGAAGACATTCATGTATCAAGACAGCAGATGGGTGAAGCAGACAAAGACAGACATACAAAGACACTAAAAATGGCAGAAAAAGACAGATAAACATGCAAAGACCGAAATACAGGATTCATGCATTATATGATCGCAAAGGCATTGATTGCCGTTAGTATGCATGTATTCAGAGAACACAACCCCCCCTGATGGTTGGGGTTTGGGGGTTTTGGAATCGTTTTGGAAAAGTACGTACCCACATAGCCAAGCTACCCAATCACCGTATCCTCAGACAGCTTTGGCACATTGTCTGCCTTCAAGAACCGGCGAGCCCAATTGTAAGGCTTTAGGGGTACGGCATCACCGCCTGAAGATCGCGTCGGTATGTATGCAGGCAACGGACAACGAGCAAGACGAAGGGCATGCTAGAGCCCGTGAAAGAGAGTTAAACACGACAGCTCCGGAACCAGGTCGGATACTGCCGTCGTAAAAGGGCGTTGCTCTACCTGCCATCGCCTTGCATCCCCCACCGTGTGCGGGGACCACGCTTCATTCGAGTTTGATAACGAATATGGACTTTATTACCTTCGACAGTAAATCCCAGCAATGCGAATCCGAGAAGTAACAGGTACAAACTCAAATTTGAGGCCATGATATCGCTGTGAAGAGGACCTTGCCCGTTGTTAGGTCAGCAAGACGGGGCACGCCCTAGGACTGACTGCGGGCAATTCGTAACGCCCAATCATTTGAAAACAAGCATTTCTAAGATTCCGGTCGATTTTGATGCAGTCGAGAAGATGCCTCGACTCGTTACATGCAGCTATATGGAAGCTTCGCATCGCAGGATCACAATCCCGCCTGTACTCCTCAACCCGGTGGACTGCCCTGGAGTCTATGACCAAAGTTGTCACTGAGTCCAACCCCTATTGGGTGTATTTATAATCCTTAGGAAAAAATTAGACAATAGAATTATTCTCAGTGTGGTAAATGTAATTTACATGGATGCGACTTTGGTAAAACTTAATCATGGACTCAAAGGAGGCGGTTCACCGAGTTGAGGAGTCCAGGCGAACTTGCGTACGCATCGGCCATGACGGTCGTTACGCATTTTAAAATAAGATGTGGTGAGGCTTTTGAACTTTTAATATTTTTGAAACTTAACAGACGAATACAGTATAATATCGTTGAAGTGCCGTGCGGCTCGTCACGTCCAGTGCGTGCTGTTGCTGCAAGCAGTGGTTTTGTGGTTACCCAGCAGGCGGAGTAATGAAATAGACAAGAAGAACACTTGATTCTGTTGTTAAGTACTATGCATAGCTAAGTATTATTATATTTTATTAATTAACTAATTATTTTAGTTTTTTGTAATGACAGCAATGATAACGTTACGATTTTCAAGTTGCTGGATGCCGTGGCTAAACCCCATCCCCCTTCCGGGAACCGGATCCAAGCAATCGAGCTAAGAGCTAAGGCGCAGAAGCATCGTCTATAGCAGCTTCTTACAACTTCAAATTAAATAAACACATAAAACCATAAAAAAACTAAAATCAGACCCATCAATAACACAAACCATTTTTGACATAAAAGGAAAATCCAGATTTTAAAAATTATTTGCATACGCAAAAAGACAATTAGAGAAATAAGATGAAAGCAAGAAAATTTCGTTTTTTCTCTAGTCTTTCCTGCATCGAAAATATTTGAGCTCAAAAATATTTGAGCAATCGGATCCATGCAACTTTCCGTTAATTTTCAAGATTATCTTCCTCAAGTGCTGACTTTAATACGGATTTTAGTTGTTTACATCTAAACAAGTTGTATAAAATATCCGACTTACTACTCGTCATGACGCCACAAAAAATAAAGTTGTTTTTTTGGAAGTAAAACAATTCTTCTTAGGAAAACTGGACTTATGGAACTAAGTTTTAGTTGCATCTCATCGGGGGACAAAATGCCCAAATTGGTGTACATCACACAAATTCTGCTTCTAAGAGCGCCTTCGCCGAACAACATCTAAAAATGGATGAAACAAGTATTCGTTATCAGAATGCGCTTTCTAGAACATCTAATGTTTCAGCTCGGGTGATGCACTTATTGCCCGAGGACGGATAGGTCAATTCCTGTCCTAGGGATTGGCCGTACAGGACGGCTATGGGACGAGCTACGGTGTAGCAACGCCGTAAGTCTTAGTTTTAGGCTTGCAGAAGCACGGCCTGTAGTAAGAGAGAGCTGCAAAGGCCGCTCGAAATGCTGAGAAGGTGCTTCTGCATCTTGGATGCGTGTACTGTACGTGTAAAATTACTACAGGGTAGTACTACCCAGTAATAGTTCACTTCTAAATTCGCAGGCCCAAGTCAGGTGTCGACTGCTACCTGCTGCTCTCAGCATGCCGACCAGGGAGACGAATTGAAAGAGGCGCAAAGGAAAATATCGCGCGGGTGTGCTGGAAGATATCACAGACTCGCTGCATCCCTCCATGTGTCGCACCAGAAGCCTGTTTAAACCCTCCCGACGTGCTGGCTTGGTATGTGGACCAGCAAGCCCCTTTCCTGACAAGGCAACCAATGCATGGCCCAGAGTGGCCTGAAGACGACAGCGGCCTGGTTTTTATTTTTACTTCTTGAACTTCTCTGAACTTCATCAACTCTACTTTATCATCACCTAAATGGAATTCCAGTAAAATGCGTTTCCAAAAGCGCCAGACAGACAGTTTTACAGACAGGACTTGACAGGCAAGAAGGCAGAGGACAAGAGTTAGTGTCGGCTTCAGAGGAATCCGGAGAAAGGGCGGGGCCCCCAATAACTTTACCGTATGACAACTTGGATACAGTTTAGACAATGAGGGGATCACAGGCGTGCCCGCGCCCACACAGAGAGTGGAGAGGGCACACACACCGTCCGCGACCCCCGGTTCTTGCTGTGGTGCTTTAGCCTTCACCCCATATCCGGCATACAGTCGACCGCAGCTACCCACCAACGCAGCTCTTAAGGGTTACAAACCTTTTTGCCAGGAAAATGCCCTAAATGGGCCCTATGGATGATTAGGCCAGGTCAGATCTTAGGATATCATCCTTAACCCAGGATAGGACACCCAGCAACACACATCCATACAGCTTGCGTGCATGATTTGTTTCCTTACATGTCCCGGCACAGCCCTCACCCTTATAAATCGCGTCGGAAGGGTGCACACGATACATACATACACACTGATTTCGGAGAAGTCGGCATGGGAGACTGGATGAGGGTGCCCCGAAACACCGGGGAAGGTAGGGACTGCCAGGTTAGTGGCCACGGGTGATGTACCCCCCTATCCTACACACATACACGTGGTACGTATCGCAGCTCGCCAAATCCATGTTATACTCCCGGTTGAGTTGCATGTAATTTTCCGTACATGTCTGCCACAGCACACAGCTGGGCAATCGCGCCGGAAACCAAACTCACAATATTCCCCTTTGCTCGCGCGGCCACCTATTTTCACTTCGGCCAACTTCGCTCAACACCGCAGCACTTACACTGAAGATGTACCTGGTGCTGCATGCGCTCTTGAAGTACTTGACAGTGGTACGTGTTGACAACTCCCACGGGGGAATGGCGCCTGCTTCGTGCTTCATGTGCTGTATCTTATAACGCTCATCGACTCAATTTCCTCCCCACTAAAAGTCGCACGCAAAAGTCAGTATAAGGAGCACCACAGCCACCAGCCCTCTCCCTCGTGTGCGCTTCAACATTGCGAATGATCTATAATCACGGCGTGCATGGCTACACGGATATGGCTGCCGGTGCGGCACGATATTATAAATTACGCGGGTGAATATATACATGAGCATACCAATATTCACCCACCCTAGCTTGTGCGGTCTACTGACAGCATCCACTGAATGTTTCTGTCCCCTTTCTGGGGGGGGGGCCATACATGTGTGCGCGCACGCACGCCTCTTCCCTGTCCTTGTGGTCGTTTTTGGCTCTGATCGGGGTCCAGGGTCTGTAGCATAGCCTCCCCCCGTTGTTTGCCTTGTCCAAGGCGCCATGGTTAGAGTGCTTGCGTTGATAGGGTCGCACATAGTGGCGCTAAGGACATATAAGGTTCCGCGTTCGTGATAGTCATTTTGAGACGTCTAAAGACCGTGATTGCCGTTCATCTATACCAATATCTTAGGCCTCTAGACGCTGTCGTGTCAGCGTGTCCCCCTTTCATTGTTTCCCTAGTCGCTCCGCCAGCCAGTCAACGCCCTTGTCGATGCCCTCGCCCGACAAGCCGTTGGAGGGAACGATCTGCCAGGGCCGGTCCTTGATGTTGTCCAGTCCGAGCGCCTGCGCAGAGGCGAGCACAGAGAACGTGCTGGAGCGTATTCTCAGCGTGCCTGCTCAGGTGGGGGCGTTTTTCTTCTTTTTGAAACATATGGGCTTGGTTGGTGGGGAAACCGCACAAGGTACGAGGTACGGGGAACCCGCTCTATCGCAGCAGACCACATATGACCACATTGTGGGCACCCTTGAGTGAGATAGAGATGACTTTGCATGAAGGCGTATGTGGCATCAGGGGGTTTGTGGCTTCGAACAGGACTAGAGTACTAGAAGACTTGCCCTTTGCAGCTCCCACTTACCCACCTACCCAGGCAAGGAGGCAACGCAGTCACGGCTGCCTACTGCGACCGTGGGGAAAAAATATGCGTATGTTGCAGACGTCCCATTTGGGTCGCACGCGAGTCCCCGAAACCCTCCGACCCTCTCTCGCGTCTTGCAAACCTCCCCTTCCCTCTCCCTGCCTTCTTGCTCCCTCCCTTCCTTCCCAATCCTTTCCCCCATGCACGCATCAGCCAAGCAGCCCAGCCAACTCCCTCGTTTCTCGTCTACCCCGGCCCCTAGCAACAACCCCCTTACCATATTTCAACACCCATTCTTCTCGTCCCGCTTCTCACGTATCCCTATATGTCTGACCTGCCTTCGGAACACTTCATTTACGTTTCCGTAAGGCCGCGAAACCTCTAGCCGAATGTCCATCCCGCTTGTTCCCTTTATCCACCCCTGTTGTGGGCTCTCCTCTCCCATGCACCCCGTGTGCCGCACCTGTGCGATCTCCACAGGAGGCATTGCCACCGGCAAGTCCTTTTTGTTGGCAAAGAACACCACCGGTACCTTACGCAGGTTGGGATGCGCCAGCATGTGTTCCATTTCGTCCCGAGCAACAACCCTGCGCAAGGTGTGCAGCCGTCCTGGGAAAAGTAAATCGCCGCGTTTTCACATCTGGGCTCCGGTATCCACACAATCCGCAAATTGGGCGTCCCCTTCCGCTGCCTTCTTTCCACCGATACAGCACTCCATGTCGCAAATCCTGTCACTTCCTCCAAGTACCCCCCAAACCTGACACTCATGACGAATCCCCCCAAACCCTCATTAAGCCCATCAAGGGACGCATCTGACCCACATTCGCAGCTTGTCCGCCGAGTCTACCACGAAGATCACTGCGTCGGCTTCCCGATAGTACTGCTCCCACAGAGTGCGATATCTACCCGCACCCGACATGTCGAAGACAGTGAATGTTAATGACCTGCGGCGGTGGCGGATGCATGAGGGGCAATGCAGGGATGCATGACAGCTTTGGCAGATGTGAGAGTTTGGGGTGCAGGACATTGGTTGTGTGGCAGCTGAGCGACACGTTAATGCTGAAGTTCGGAAGGTGTATGGGGCCATGAATGGGTCCCTCGACAGCCTCACAGTGTTGGATAGGGTAAATGCTTAGTTTTATTGTTTTCAATGTTTTTAGGAGTTTGGGTTTTGGTATTGGTTTTCTCTGTACTGCCACTGAGGTTCCGCCGATGATCCTTATATGCGAATCAACTTTAAGGAAAGGAGATGGCATTGGGAGACAGCTTAGAGAGAGCGGCCCAAGGTCTCCGCGCGTCGGTATTGCTACGGGGGTAGCCCCTGATGGATGCGGCCCCCCTGGGTCTGCATCCCGCGTGAATATGGCCACGCCTCGGGCATACATTTCCTTCACCAAGACCCTAACGTGCGGCCATTCCGGCTACAGCTTGTTCCGCTGAGGTCGCTGTGTTTCATTGACGTGCAAATCTCACGACCCAATTAAGTGCTTTCTTGCGCAAGGAGTGCCCAATGGCATGCTACACATGCTTGCACACAGCCAGTCCCATACAGGGGTATGTGAAACAGATATATGTATTTGTGTGTCTCTCCTCGATGTCACATAAGAACTTTGCGAGTTTTTCAACAGCACGCTGATGCATTTCCAAAGATATGGAAGGTAGGTAGCAAGGCCTGATTCTAAAGTTTAGCTTGCTGGTTTCTTACTGGATCTGGGTAGCTTACCCTTTTTGCAGTTCATCCACGGAGAATCCAACAGTGGGCGCGACCTCCGCACTTTGCTTGGGCCGTGGCTGCATGGTGGGATGAGAAATATCATTTGAGTGCTCTGTACGGTAGGTAAACGTGCCCATGCTAGAGCGGACGAGCAACTCGGCAGGTAAGGTAGAGGCTAGGCGATAGGCACAATTCAGCGCCGTTCGGACCTGGATATGCGCACCTTAAGACGTTCGATTATAGTTGTCTTGCCGCTGTTGTCCAGGCCCACTACTAGCACGTTCACCTGACGAGCGGCATCGATTGGAAAGCGTACTACATTATAGGCCGACCATTTGCAAATACCATTAAGTTTTAAATCTTAAATGACCAAATTACCTTTTTACCAGATACGCCAAGGAATGAGAGAAGCTTGTCAAAGAACCCCATCGCGCCCGGGGGTTAGCAACTGTCCCCTCGAAGTCCAGACGACGACAGCCGAAACTACACTATTTTATCTAAGCTGTAATTGAGAACAAAAGGCGTTCGGAATAACAAAATCAGTCCAGGAAGACAGTTCCGTCAGTCTTCCGCCTGGAGGCTACCTCAGTAACAGTGATTTTCCACAATCGCCAGGCAGTTTATAACCAAGTTATGGACGCTCTACTAAACATTGTATAGCAAGCTTGCTTCAAGGTTGACTACCACTAATCTTCCCATGCCGTACAATGTCCCTAGAGCCTTCCCATTTTGCCAACATTCCCATCGCTTAACCGTTGCATAATGGTTTGATGGCCTGCACATTTTAAAAATTTCCTCAGGGTAGTAAATGGCAGTTTTGAAGGTTGACCTATTTTGAACGCTGTTTCCTATGTGCAAGGGGCAAAGTAACGAAATAGCATGGCTTGGTAGCACCAAATGGTGTGCTTGAACAAATTTAAGTTTGGAACTTTTCATCGGCGAAACATCCTGTGAGACATGAACATCAACTTCAACTCCGTTCTAAATACATTGGCTGCTAAGGCCAAGGCACTGGCGTTAAATGTCACAGACATCGAGGTATCTAAAACGCTCCGCTTTTCCATACGAAATCCTGTCCTGCCGGTCGCCAACCGCCTGCACTTTCCTTAAACGCCAACTGTTCCAGTTAAAAGTGCTGGAAGCAACAAATGAGGAGCCATGGGGACCTCACGGAAAGGACATGCAAGGTGGGCGCTCTTGTGCGTGTGGATGGACCGTCGATCGGTAGGCAGGTCCTAACGGCCTGTTGCGCTGTCCCCAATACCAGAGATTGCGCGGGCGGCTGAGGACCCTGAGAAGTATAACCTTATTATGAATGTCATAAGCGAGCGTCTTCAGATGAGAGACGAAAATTGGAGGTTATGCTACAAAGGCCTACTACTCATGGAGTATATGGTTAAGCATGGTCCATGGGTAAGTATTCTTCATGCTATATGGTAATGTGGGGAGGGGTAAGAAGGGAGTTATGCCGAAGATCGAATCTATTTGGGGGGGTATTATGCAATTCCTCTCTATCGCATTTCCTTGCGTCGTGGGTTGTGTACGTGACCCTAATTGTGAACGATCATAGCTGACACATGCATGCATGGGCACGTGTTATTTGAATTAAATTCCATGGTGATCACAGCAATTGTATCGATTGGGAATCGTGCGTTGGTCTTTTCCTGCCAAGGCGACAGCCCTTCTTCCCCCGATGGCCCTTTTCCTGCCCTGTTGCCGACGGCCCTTCTTCCCGACACAGCGAGTTGTGGAGGAGCTTGCCCGCAGCGTATCATCCCTGGAGCGCCTCCGCGATGACTTCGAGTACAAAGACGCACAGGGACGAGACCATGTGGGTGGCGTTCCGTCCTTCCAGATGCATTTTTACACAGGCCCTTTGTTGGGCTTGACACGCTGTCCCGGCTCCTCGGCTCCTTCGCTCGTCCAAATGTCTCGCGTCAGCCATCTCATGCTTCATCTGGCGGGAAGGGGGAAGGGGAAGGGGGCAACATGGCAAGCCCAACAAAGGACGTGTTGTGAAGCCGTGAATACGCTATTAAATCTTTTGCAACCCAAATTTGTACGAAAACCGTCTTTCGTGTTATCTTCCAAACAAACTCTCTCGAATGCGTTGCAGGGTATTAACGTACGGCAGCGGGCCGGTGAGCTTGCGGCGCTTGTTTGTAATACGGAACGTGTACGGCAGGAGCGCGAAAAGGTACGGCCTAATGCAATGCTCGATTTTTCCGGGCGTGTGGGGTATCGGAGGCAAAATCAAAACAGGGGTATAAAGGTATAAAGCTGTTAAAGTTTTGGGAATTTTACACGCTCATGCGCACCACACCCCGGTGTATTCATGGGTATTCCCATTTGCTCCTGGATGATAAGCAGTAGCATGCGAGAGTCTGCAATTTTTTCTCATCCTTAAACCGCCAAATAATCCTTTACACTCGCAAATGCCCCGGCAATCACAGGCGGCCCGGAATGCCAATAAGTACAAAGGCGTCTCGTCATCGGACGTGCGGGGCGGGTTTGGGGGGCTTGGTAGCACCAACTACAGCAGCAGCAGCGGTGGCGGCGGCGGCGGCGGCGGTGGTTACGGCTATAGCGGCTTTGGTGGTGGCGGCTTTGGTGGCGGCACTGGCGGCTTCCAGGGTCAGGTATGCGCGTTGAGGAGCCGGTGTGTACGGTGTGTCGGTGTATTGAAGGACCCAATTACGTCCGCCATCTCCAAAGACGACGATGTCGCTTTTGTGGTCATTGGCGTGATGTGGATATTGGGATATTGGGATGGTCTGAAGTAATCTAGTCGCCATCGGAGGATTACTTTGTTGCCTTGCCTCTGAGAGATGCCATAGGATGGTCTATTGCTCCGGCCGCTAGACCTGCACCTGCTCCAGCAGGGATGCTCTTCTTGCACCTGGCGCATACACAATATGCAACACAATACCCGCAAACACAACCTCCGTGTTTACGTACTGTCGTACCTGCCGCTCCACGTTTGGACATGTCCCAACCTGCTTTGTACCACGTGCGTTGGGGATCGCCCGTCCGGCGTCCGATCTCACTGTGCAGTGTGGGTGCTCCCCTTGGTCTGTTGCTCCCCTTACTTGCCCTTGACCCCCCCCAAAAAACCCTAAAACCCAACCCCCAAACCCCGAAGCTCTAAAACTCTAAAACTCTAAAAACCCAAATCTAATGCTCTGAAACTCGAAGCTCGAAAATCCCAGTCCCTCCAAACCCCCCAAAACCCAACTTTGGTTTTTTTTAATCCCCGTTTTCAAACCTTCGGTAGGGCTTCGGCACCACGGAGAGCGTCCACAAGCCCAACTCGCTCCACAACCGCACCGGCTCCGGGTCGAACCACTCGGCGGGAACGGGACCTTCTGGGCGGCGAGAGGAGGGAGGCGGCTTTCGGACGGCTGGTGGAGGCGCTGAGGAAGCGGAGGACCCCTTCGAAGCGACCCGTAAACGTATTGAACGGCTGAAGGCGGAGGGTGCGCTGCAGGAGCCTCCGGCAGCTGGAGCGCCGCCGGGACTTGCCGACCCTGCTTCCGCAAGTGGGTTCGTGCTCAGGAGGAAGAAGAAGGGATATGGGTGTAACAAAACATCTATCTATCTATCTACCTATATATATATTCCATGTATAATGTAATAACACTTGGTTATCAATTAATTTTTCTGACAAATTAGTCAAGAGGCGTTACGACCGCAACGTATTTTCCCGCGGTTTAATAGACGAAACCTCTCAAAGCCTTAAGTCTTGTGGAAGCCTTAGGGAATGTGCTTAGATGCCAACCACTTCTGCCAAGGCAGAGCTGATATCCTAGAATGACGAATGCGACTACTGGGACGAACACACATGCGCTGTTTGGCCCTTGCTGTTTATTTGTTAAAGTATGCCTTAAATGACACAATGGATAAAAGCAGGTTTCGTTTGATGTATATATGTATGTGATGTTGTTACATGGATTGAGAAAAAAGTTGATCGAAGAGGGGGAGGGCAGCGTCGTGGGGTTTGCCACTCGCGTGCAACACTGAGGGCTGTCCAGCGTTGCCTTCGCGCGCACCGGATGCATGGCGTCCTCCTCCCACCTCCTCCCCCCCTCCGGTCTGTGCTTCCTCGCCTTCCTCCCCCTCGGCGCTGCCCCCTGCTGGCTCCGAAACCGGACGCACTGTGTAGGCGCCAAGATCCCTAAGAAGTTGTCGGACGTGAAGATCAATCCCGCGGTGGCAGCCACCTTCGCCAGCATCAGCATCCCCTCCTCCAGCAGCGCCGGCAACCTGGGTGAGTGCCCCGTGGCTCGTGGCCCGTTGCAATATCCATTTTAATATCCAGTTCAGCAAAATGCCAGAATTGATAATAAAATCATGATTGCCATCATTAATAATTTTACAATTATTATTCCCTGACGTTGCTGCTGGTGATTCTGATATTGATGACATAATGATAATCTCAACCTCAAAAGCCGTGATAGTTTCAACCTCGTCGGCTTTTGGTTTTGCTCTGTCTGACCTGATGGTCATGTGGTCCTTCGGAACCTGGAACACGCCCCCTTGCTTGCTGTTTACGTTCTGTCTGGGGTTTACTGACATCTGTAGCTAGGTGGACATGCAAGGCCCGTTAGGTTATCATTTTTCCTCCTTGTGACTCGTAACTGCGATATATACAGGATGCTCAGATAAAAGGAGTTATCCTGTACATGTGGTTAAATTTTAAAAGCAAATACATTCAAGTGTATGTGGATATAATATAATCTATGTTATCGTTAAGCTGAACTCTGGACTCTGAACATGGTTATGTATTGTTGTTTTGTAATAAAGAAACCACAACCCATACTCCATTAGTTTTGGCTTGTATATACATATGTGCTTCATATTGTATAATAGTTTGCAACCCTTCGGGGGTGGGCGGCCAAACGGCTTCGCCGCCAGTACATCTGACACAAAAAAAAACCACAAATCACGAGCCGCGATCAGGCATCGTAAGCATAACCATTCGGTTCATTGCTTCAGTCCGTTTCCTGTTCGATCCTTCACTTATCATCATCATCATCATCATATATATAATAAATCGTCTTGATCGCTATATAGTAGACCGTATTTCGACCTTGGCATAGGTATGTATATGGTATATCTTTCGCCCCTCACTCTCCTTCTCAACCGTCAACACAAATCGTAATCAAGTATCGCCTCGACACCAAAGGCTCTTACCTGTTAAGACTGTTAAGTTTTGCTTAAATGTGAATGACATCTGTTTAAAAACACTTTTTTTGACGTCGATGTGGACCGGATACGAAATATGCCTCCTTGCAGTCAAGCTGGCACCACCGCCGTCCAGCAAGCCGTCGGCCTCCTCACAACAGCAGCAGTACAACGACAACAACAACGACAACAGCGCCGGCATTGGTTCCCTGGACTTATTCGCGGAGCAGCCATCCATTTCGCAGACCACGCAAGGCAGCCTGCAACACCAGGGCACTAGTGCTACATCCGCTGGGCTGGACCCTTGGAACGCAGCGTTCGGACTTGTTGAGTCGAGTGCGGGCTCGGCCCTAGGGGCAGCAGCAGCTCAAGACCCGTTTGCGGACTTCGCTTCTGCTGCGCCAGCGGCAGTTGCAGCACCCGCGGCTGCGTCCTCGGCAGTGAGTCCCTGGGGTTACGCTCTCGCGCTCGGTTAGGCTTGACAATGGAGGTTTAGAGTATATGTAGGTATCTGTGTATGTGTATGTGTGTGGGTTACGGATTGACTTGAAGGGCGGGTTAGGATCACAAGCGGGATTACAGGTATTGCTACTTTGGGCGATGAGATTCGGTGCAGCGGAATGGCGGACCGGGGTGTCGCTGTTTGTTTGTTTGCCACCAGCTGATGGTTTTTCACCACATTTATATAAGTGAGGGGCCACGTGATTTATGCGGATGCTGATCTTTCGACTGCATTCGAGCACTCAAGCGCCGTCTTTTCTTCGTTGAAGTTTTCTTTCCTTCTGTTGTTTTACAAAGTCCTCTGGTCGTCCGCGGGCATGTGACAGAAGATGACGTGCGCAACATATATGCGGACGAGTTCTCTACACATCCACCCCGATGCACCGATGTGGATAGCGGGAATGCCTTGTCACTATGCATATGCAAACACAGCCGACTTGTAGGTTGTAATCTGTACAGCCTATGGCTGTTTTCAACAATCAACACACACCTAACCCTCTTGTGTGTGTTGATGCCTTTAGACCGCTGCTGGAAACAAGCTGCATCAGGAGGGACCGGTCAGTGGCTAACCTTGCCCATTGTGCTGTCTGTCGGCGCTCCCAAAGCATCCCATCATCCCATCATCCCATCAAGGAAGCATTATGCTGCCGCTGGTTTTGCAGGGCTTCGATATTCTACTCGGTGGTGGCGTGAGCAGCACTGGCTCCGGGACCACCAGTACCGGCGCCACCGGCGGCACTAATTCGAGCGCCCCGGCTCCCCCTGCAAAGCAGCCTGTACGGGCCGCTCTGCCCTTTGACGCGTTTTCGGAGCTCAGCGATCCAAGCCCAGCCCCGATAGCCGGTCACATGAGCACCGGTTTATCCGCCAGGCCGGCCACGCCTAATGCGGTCAGCTCACCGGATCCCTTCGCCGCGATTGCATCCTCGTCCGCTTCCCTGGCACCGCCTCTGGGCGCCGTGGCGTTCCGGCCAGCGCCGGCGGCAGATGTGACAGCATCTGACCCTTTCTCCGCGCTTTCCGCCTCGCGGGCCGCCCCGCCCGCACCCGTGATGGCCACATTGTCCGCTGCAAAGCCCGCGCCGGCGCCCGCGCCCGCGCCCGCGGTGTGTGGCCCTCTACCTTTCGACTTGTTTGCCAGTCCTGCCGCAACACCGCCTGTTCGACCACCACAGCCGGCCGCACCCGCAGCACCGGCGTCAGACCCCTTCGCGGCACTGGCCGCTTCGTCAACACCCGCACCGGTCCCCATGGTGGCCTTCGCACGGCCCGCGGCACAACCCCAACACGTGTTGCCCGCGGCCGCAGCACCGGCTCCATTCGACCCGTTCTCATCAGCGCCGGCGCAGCCGCCAGTGCTGTCTAGACCGGCTGCTGCCACGCCGCCTTTTGGCGCGATGGCTGCCACCCCACCGCCGCCGGCTGCACCGGCGGCGGGCAGCTTCGACGATTTCTTTGGGACAAGCTCGCCTGGACAAAATGGTACAATCCAGTTTCAGGACTTCTTTCCTTTTCTTATTTTGCCTTGAATTGATGGGTGTGATGATGGTTTGCCCGACTGAGAATCCTTTCCTCGAGTTCTAGTCCGGTAATCAATTTGTCGACTTGAAGGCCACCATTATGTTTGTGCATGTCCTATTTTATCGCATATAAACACCCACTATGTCATTGCATTCCGTCCAAAAAGGCACGCCGCCTGGCCGCGTTCGTATTTGCCGGCTTTTCCATCACGCATATCGACATCTACCCTGTGGTTGTGCGTGTGTGTATGTGTTTGAAGATATGTGCCGGTTCTCACCCGTGCCCATTGCCGTCCGTTACAGTGCGAAATTTTCCTTCCTTCGTCGGGAAGGGAGTTCCATTCGTCTGTTTTTATGTGTTCACATTCCGCTTCCCTTGGCAAGCTTGCCCTCGTGTTTCTTCTCGTATTTCATGCATCGTCCCCCTCCAGCGGCCTGGGGCTGTGCGCCACTTCATCAGGACGTTGATGGTTTCGGTCATCGAAACTGAATTCCGACCCCGCGCATGCATATGCCTGCACCGCAGGTCACTTCGTGGCAGCTCCGAAACCGCCGGGGGTGACCACGGCCGCAGCCACATCTGCCACTGGGGATCCCTTCACGACGTCCGCATTTACCGCGTTTGCAAGGCCGCCGCCGCTGCCGCAGCAGCAGCCTACTGCAACGGTGTCACCGGCAATCGCGACAGCGCATGCGGTTTCCACCATTGGCACGCAGATGGCCATGAACAAATCGGGGGCTGCTCACGGCGCCGCAGGGCACAAGGCACACGATCCGTTTGCGGGTCTGGGCTTTTGACAAACAAAGTTTATGTTTCATTATATTGCCGCTTCAAGAACCTGAGAAGAAAGGGCAGGAAAGCAGCGCACTCGTGGTTTCGGAGGTGTGCCCATGCCTAACATCCATCCGTATATGCACAACTGGTAACCGCCGGCCGTTGCCTTTTTGCAAGCGACCCAAACCTGACTTGATGCATGCAATCGCCGGCCCTGGCCGTCCCGTGTTGCGTGTTTCAACGATGTCGTGCTGCAGTACTGCAGGGTTTCTTCATTTGGGTTATTTAATACGGCAGGCTGAGGCACTGCACTCCGACACTACTACGGGTATGGGTATGGGTATTGCGTTATAATACTTAAGGTCGCGCTGCAGGTATCTGGATTCGGGCCCCAAGCCACTCTCTGGAACACATGCGGCAGTCCTGTGCTGCTTGCATTTTACAATGTTTCTGAAAATGCCATAATGATGGAAAAACGTCAAGTGCCTATGCCTGTAATGTTCTATAATGGGAAGAGGGTACGCATGGCATGTAAGTGAAGGGTTTCCGCAGTCCCCTGCGTCGACCTCGAACATGTATTGCCGAAATGCTCCCTGATGTAGAGGAAACTGATTGGCAGCTTGCTAGTGCCGCCTCGCCCAACGAACCCTTCATGACGGATTGCCGGAGACCCTCCTAACCCAGCTGGTGGCGGACGCTCGCCACCAGCTTGAAATTGCAATTGCAATTGTCACAGAAATAGACTAAATGCAACCCTAGATATTCTCACAGAACTTATGTGGTCTGTATAATTATCCAAGCATAACGGAGTTGTTATGCTGGCCGGTCAACGAAAGCCTAACTTGACGACTTGTACACCCTTTTTCCCTGTGGCAGGTAGGGTACATAAGTGTGTGGGATAGGGGGCGTTGGATTCACCATGGCACTACTACCCGGCTGTCCCTACCTTCCCCTGTAATTCGGGGCACCCTCATTCGGGCACCCATGCTCATATCACCGAAATCAGTGGAATTTTGCTAGGTTGCACCAGCATCCAGTGGAATCTGCCGGACCAACGGCGGCCTAAACTCTACTCACTATAACCGGGGTCCGCACCCTCCATCTCAACATCGGGGGCATACCTACCATCCGACAGTCCATGGATTTTATCCAATATGATGCTAATGACACGTGTGTATGTGTACGTGTGTATATGTGTACTCATGCCGCCCAATCCCACAAGTTGACCTCATTATAATCCCAGCTCCCAACTCCCAACCTCCGTCTGTTCGCATCCCGGCATTCGACAGAGTGTTGCCGCACTGCAGGCAGCTATGAGGGTAATCTTCAGATTCGATTGCCACCTTCAAATTTACCTTAATCACCATATTAACCCATTTCTCTTAGCAGCATAGGAACATACACCTGCAAGGCCCCATTTCGCTTCCCTTACCTTCGCCCACATTAGGCCAACCCCCAGTCCACTTCCCTCCATCAGTGGCCGCCATAAGAGGAGCCCCCATATGAGGAGCCCGCCCTGTGATGGCCACCTGCAGGGAGCGCATCGTACCATGAAATTTATACCACCCCACGATCGCCCTTGCCCAGCACCTCCCTGTCACGACATAACATAGCTCCCGGCATACTAGTGACGGTATGGCACCTATCATGCACGATTTGCATGTCGTGACGTCTCGCAGCACCAAACGTCCAGGCCCTGCCTGTGAGGGCAAGAAAGTAAGTGTTGCCCGTCCGCTCCCCTATCCCTTCACCCGTCCGCTCCATGGCCCCTCCGTTCGTCCGCCCCTCCGCCCATCCATCTGCCATGCGACGGCATGGGGTCTATGCTCGGTCTATGCTCGGTCTATGTTTGTTCCAGCTGTGGTAGGGACGGCATCGCTTCCGCACCACTGCTACCAAAAGTTCTCAAACTCGTGACCAGGAATCATCAAAGAGAAAAATGAGGTATAGGATTATCCTAGGAAATGACACAAGAAACTACGAGGTGACGTGACACAGCAGCGAAAGTTGATTGTCCCTGGCGGGTTGCGTCATAACAGAAATAATTGACAGAAGTACAATTCCCGCTATTAAGTTAAATACCGACCATTGTCACTTACGTAAAGATGAAATGATAACAATGTTCATCATAAACTGATGTGGTTATACTTCCCGGACAGTTAATGCTTGTGGGATAACCAAACCCTTAAAAATTCATTAATGCTTTATGAAACTGAGTAATACTGAGTACCAAAGAAATCAGTAGATTCTCTTATCATTCTGCCACAATTGCTGTTTCATCACTTAGAGAAAGCCGCCACCATGTGGTGAAATTCAAGAATACCACACCGACCCATGCCCTGTTTGCTCACGCACTCTCCTCTCCAAACTGTCTCGAATTAATCATATAATTACTCCTTATTCCTACGAATATGCACACTCTTGAAGAAAATTGATGTCACCGTTAAATTGTCAGATCGATAGATTGCCAACAGGTTGAACGAACTTTATTTGGTATATTTCTATCCTCTAAATTTAGCTTTAATCAAAGCTTACAAGTCAGGAATTCCGCCATACAAAGCATGTTTTTGTTCTTTACTTCGTACTCTCCCTGGTTAACGAAGCACTTCGAATAGTATCCCCCAGCTACTAAGAGTTTGTAGGCATACCAAGGTGTTACGAAGTGTACTAAGCGGGTTACCAAGCCACGGCTGTTCCTGGAGTAGGGCTATACATATGCACCCTACCTGCCACAGGGAAAAAGGATGTGCAACTTGGCGGTTAACCTTTCGTTGACCAGCTAGGTTTTTGTTGGTGCAGCCATATCGTACTGGCTGCAAACATGACCTGCGTCTCCCTTGATTGAAGGGACAGAATGAGTAGGTTCCCGAATTCGGTCCATGCTCCCCCTACACGAGATTCCCCCGAGCAGATAGCCTAGCAGCCGACGCTGCTAGGCTATCGAGGCCTACTAGGAACTCAAGGCTACTAGCGCTGCTAGGTCAGGATAAGGGCCTGCTAACCGTTGGCAATTATCCTGCTAGACCCGAGTTTGCTGCTAGCCTAGCCGGATAGGCCTGCTAGACAATCAGATAGTTCCAGATGAAAACTCATTACCTTAACGGCCCATCATGTACGGCTAAGCATTTCACGTTCCCATTTATTTTAAGCGTGCCGGTAAATTACTCCGAAACATTTTGCGGGTCACGTTAAAATATTTTTTTAGCTTAAGAGATGCACATATCTACCATTTATAGCGATATCGCAAAGGGAGAGGCAAATGCCGACGTGTTGATGTTCGACCAGAACAACTGCCTACACCGGACTTGGTTCCGGAACTAAGGGATCTCCAATCCCTCCCGCGCCTTGATTTAGGTGCGGCTAGTCACTGCGGTATTTGTAAACTCTGTATTTGAGTGGCACCTGATATTTAGGGCCTCACTAGGAGAATGGCGAAACATGAGAAGATACCGCCGCTGGAGAAGATCGAGGACTGGCTGACGTGGGAGGTTTCAGCCAGAAATGCTCTGACTTTAGAAGATCTGTGGGATTCAACTGAACGCAAACCTAAGTCTGCCGGTGGACAGGCAGCACGAGCCAAGGCGAAGCTGGTCCTCTTAGTCGCCCCCCAGTATCGACAGCTACTGGATAAGGCTGATGGCGCGGCGGCTGGCTGGAACGCGCTGAAGAAGGAGTTCGTCGACCAGGTGTCAGCATAACAAACCGAATATCACGAACGGTTGACTGGCATCAAGCTGGGCGTTGGCGAAGGCGTAGCGGTTGATGAAAGCATTTCGAACTATCTCCAACGCGCTGAGCAGCTCCGCGACGCGCTCGAGTTGACCGGTTTTAAAATTCCGGAGTGCATCGTGGTCGCCAATGTCCTGAAGGGACTTCCAGAGGCATACCGAGTGGTGGCTCATCAGCTGATGTTGAGCAATGTCGGAGGAAAGGCCACCATTCAGACTATCAGGCCCGTTCTCAGGGCGCACGAGGCAACGGTCAACAAGAGGGAGCAACAAGAGCGCGCGAAGGGCCTGGCGGTGGGCACCCGAGGGGGCTGCAATTGTGGTCGGCGGCAGCAATCACAACAGCAACCACCGCGACAGCAGCAACCACAGCAGCCCCCGGAGGAGACGGGCAGCGGGTGGCAGCCGCGGTGCTACAAGTGCAAACAACTGGGGCACATGCGATATGATTGCCCCCAGCTGAGGAACCAGCAGCAGCAGCAGGACAAGAGTGAACCCAATGCGATTCCAGGCAAATGGGTATTCAAGTCAGAGTTTGATGCTGACGGCAAGCTAGAGCGCCACAAGGCGCGTTATGTTGCGAAGGGTTTTAAGCCGGTGGAAAATGTTGATTACAGCAAGGTTTTTGTACCTACCCCCACACAAACCACCGTCCGGGCCTTCTTGGCCACGGCGGCGGCTGAGGGCATGGATGTGCATCACCTTGATGTGTGCACTGTGTTTTTGCATGGTGGTTTGGAGGAGGTGATATATGTTGAGCAACCACTGGGTTTTGAGACCGGTGAGCCGGGGCAGAAACGCCATTCACTCAAGGCGCTGTATGGTCTGAAGCAAGCAGGCCGTGCGCGGCACAAGAAATTAGTTGCCACGCTGGAGGCCAACGGATTTGAGGCGTCTATGACTGACCCAAGCCTGTATAGCAAGTGCGATGGGTTGCGTGTCGTTCGTTTGCTAGTTCACGCCCATGAGTTGTTGACTGCTAGCAATTGCGTCAAGCTGCTGGCTGAAGTCAAACAACAGCTGGCGAGGGAGTTTGATGTGAGGGATCTGGGCGAGGTGTCGCGTTTCCTTGGTATTGAGGTTGTGCGCGACCGGGGCACTAGGTCGATTAAGATCTCACAAAAGCGATATGCCCTGGATTTGGTGCAGAAGTTTGGGCTCGTTGATGCCAAGCCTGATCTGATCCCGATGCAGCCGAATCGAGCGCTACTGAACACCAGGGATATTGATGAAGAGGAGCAGGAGCCGTTCCAGGATGCCACCCAGTATCGTTCGCTGGTGGGAAGTTTGATGTACCTGGCGGATTGCACCCGGCCCGACATTGCGCAGGTGGTTAACAAGCTCTCGCAGTATATGTCGAAGCCGATGCCAGTGCACTGGGAAGCTGCAAGAGGGGTTTTGCGGTACGTGAAGGGTACGGCTGCATACGGCATTACGTACAGCCGTGATGAGCCACTTTTTGGCTATGCTGATGCGGAATGGGCGAGCGACCGGGATAACCGCCGCTCAACCACGGGCTATGTGTTCATGTTGCATGGTGGGGCCGTTAGCTGGAAGAGCCGTCTACAGCCCACAAAGGCTGCATCGTCAGTTGAGGCGGATTACTTGTCGGCGTCTTCCGTGACATGTGAGGCGATGTTCTTGCGCAAGCTGTTGATCGATTTGGACTATCCTGTCAAGGCAGTGCGCATCTGGGACGATAACCAGGGCGCGATTAGCCTGATCAGGAATCCGATCACGTCGTTTCGCTCCAAGCACATTGATGTGCAGTACCACTTTGTGCGAGAGAGGGAGCTGTTCGGCTATGTGGTGTTTGAGTATTGCCCGACGGAGAGGATGGTCGCAGATATGCTAACCAAGCCTTTGCCGGAGGCACAGTTCGTGAAGTTCCGGCTCAGCATGGGAGTTCGCTTAAGTCATGACGCCGAAGGCAGTGTTGATGTTCGACCAGAACAACTGCCTACACCGGACTTGGTTCCGGAGCTAAGGGGTCTCCACTCCCTAGTGACTGCGCTATCTCTATCTGTCTATATCATTCTTTTGAAAAGTAATATATGGCGAACTCTTGGCTCTGTGTCCCTTCATACCTAAGGACGGTTAACACGATGACGTACGCAACATGTATTGCAGCATCTAGATTTTCAGATATCCTTTCTTTGTATCTCCACTTCAACTTCGGAGTTCTAGTTTATCAGGAATTTAATTTAAATTTAATTTAAATCGTTCACCAGGAATGTTGGAAACATTATTACCGTCAAAGATCGTACAATTTTTAATCCTTTTTGCGTTGTCCAATCCCATTTCCTATTTATTTTTACTGCGCTATCTTTCCAGATGACTATTGTGTGATGACATGGGATCACGATCCTGCCCTTTGCTCAGGTATGGACACAACCGGGCTGAGCTATAAGCGAGAAGTCATACAGCAATGTTTCTTTTGATGACGTCATAAATTTACATGATTTACTAATATTTATTTATTATGAGAGTTTCCAAATAATGTGTGATAATCGACCAGAATTCTCCCAAGTCCGACCCAACTCAGGCGCCAGAATCATAGTGCAAGCTCAAGGTAGAGCCTACCCATGCCCGCCTGGAGATATCTACACATCTCCGTAGTATTGGGAATAAATTCACTGGCTTAAAAGTCAGAACATGTACCTAGTCAAAAAGGTATATATTCTGATGCATGAATTCTGCCTCTGGATGTGCGGCTGTATTCATTATATTCCGATTTGAGGGAATAGTGATAATTAGGGCCGATTGGGCCACGTGGTAAATTATTGTCCTGACAACAGATACGGAATACTGTATCGATGATAAATTACATCATACATAAATTCATGGGATGAAGTTTGCGTACGGGGCTGAGCTTCTTAATGCAAGAACCTTGTAAATTATAAACTTAAATTTAGTGGTAAGCAGATTTAGCAGCTACGTAGTAGAAGGCTATCGAATGCCTAGCAGATAGCCAAGCAGGTACATATCTAAGGGTTATCGGATAGGCTAGCAGATAACCGGGGCCTGCTACCTAGCAGGCCCTTGCTAGTTTAAAACTAGGTGGCAGATACGTATCCTGCTAGGCCCGAGTTGCTAGCCTAGCCCCCCCCCTATCAGATACGGAGGGTTCTCCCATTGGGTTCATACATTGTCTTGAAGGAATCAACTTTATACACCACCTTGCCCTCAGCTGCACAGTACCCAACCATATGCCTGACGATGGCTCCACCCTTTAGGGAGCTCAAAGCTTTCCCATACCGCAGGAATGTATCATTAAAGGTATAATGGGCAAAATCATGGCAATGAAGAATGTGATGTGCATTATGGTCTTATGTCATGGCACATTCAGTTACCCAAAACCAACTGGGTCGTAATGATAAGCTGTCTGGCGGCCATTACAGGTCACATCTGCCAACGGGTGTCTTTAAAAACCTTTCAAGCGGCACCGTTTCTTGTGTTTGTGGTGCTTTGACTGCGTTCCAACATGCAATGAGACCGCAGTCCAGCGAGAGGCAACTGATCACAAAGCCCTCGCAAAGAACCATACGCTGGGGACACTCGCGTTTCTACTGAACGAGTATAACGTCCTTTATCAGGTTCAAATCTTACATATAAATCCTATGGTGGCATTTGGGAAGTGCGCTTTAACCCCAACGGTGCCCACCGTCACATTACACAGGCGATGACAGAAGCCGAACCCTTAGCCTCCTACGATGACCGCAAGTCATCTAACAAAATCCAAGATTCCCCAAAGGCTATTCGTCTGCGTACTTATGGCCGCACGCTCACAAATTAAAATGCTTCGGACGGTAATGATGTCTAGCCTCCAGCTCCACTTTTAATAGAATTCTTAAATAATTCCTTAATAAGATATTACAATGTTGGTAAGATATCACAAAGTTTTTAAAAACATTTTGTCAACGTGGCAAACTTCAAGTTTTAAAGCAGGTCTCATGGGACCGCTGCGAATAAATCCAACTACATCCTTCAATCCTGCCACGCTTTTGTTACTTCTGTGAGGTGGCAGCTGGCAGCGTATAGAAATCCTAACGCGTAAGCAGATGTCCTCCCGTGCAGTCGGGGGTTATATTGTACGTGCAGATGGGAGAAAGGATGCCCTAACAGGAGAAGGGGAACGCACCAGATGATATACATCCTTGAAGCACATCGTCTGTTGTGCGTTTGTTTGGGAGGGGTTGTTAGGGTGTGGGCGCCAGGGGACAGATACATACACAGCAATAGAAATCGCCGCTGCCACTGTTGTCTTCTCTTCCTTGTTAAATGCATGTGTATGCCGCCACCGTGTCCGTAGTGCTGCTGTGGGGCTAAAGGGGCTTTCTTTTGCATCTTTGTATTTCCATGAATGCATGCTTTCGTTCTTTGAGGGTTTGACAAATCGCTCCTAGACCGGACTGCGACCGTTGAAATTGTCGAATCACCGACATTAACAAAACTGCTGCTGAGGTCCCTCAGCTGGCGCTTTTGGGTGGTCTTAGCCCCATAATTCGACACAGCAATCATTTGTTACCGAGTACGACATCCAATGTGGACCTCGTCCCCATCCCCCCACCCTAAACCCTAAAACCCTAACCAGCAAACCATAAAAACTGGAATCCTCCAGCCCACATCTGTCCCATCCCGCCCCGCTTGGGGAGAGCCCCAAGCGCCCTAAACCCTAAACCCTCAGAATCTCCAATCTTCTCCTTGTACTATCCTGGGGTATCTACGGGTAGTGTCCAGAACGGATTGGACGGATCAGACGGTCATCTCCCGATTGGGCCTTTGTAGGTGGACACAACAGAGAGACAACACTCCTCATCGTGTTTCTTCACTCTACGAAGGCCAGTCCCCGGCCCTGGCTCCTCGGTGCTAGCCCCATCTGTTCGAGGTACTCTGGATTGTGGAATTTTGACAAGTGACGATGACCGCCGTCACAGAGGAGCGTCACCACCACGTGACCTGGGCCCAGGACCCGCGCCGCCTTGACGGCCCCAACGCAGTTCATGGCAGCGGAGGAGCCCACCCACAAGCCCTCATTACGCAGTAGGTAGTGCGCCATCTCCACAGCCTCGCGATCCGTGCCTGTTGTTGGCGCCAACGCGGCAAACAAATTTACGTAATGAAGAGACGGCGGGAAGGTGAAGCAATACGTTCATGCGACGATTCCAAGGCAACAGAGCAGTATTAACTAACTCTTGCTGTTAGAGATTATATGATTTTTCAGTTTTTTTATCGGTTTATTAATTATTTGTTAATCACTTGTAAGTCATTAGTTGTTAAATAGAGTCAGTCAGTACATCCACCAATCGATGCGAAGATATTCTCCGACGATACCGCTGTACATCGCTTCAAAAGTACGGCACGACATGATGTCGTCCTATAAGTTATTGTTTCAATATCGCGCCATGTCTCGTACGGCACATATGAGCCAGGAGGAGGGTCCATTTGCAGAGGAAGAGGTTCGGCTTCTGGTGAGGCTATTGACTCTTCAGATTTTTCCTTTTTGTTTCGGTAAGAATTGCAAAGTTTTCTCTAGCCCGAATTTGGGGAAACCGAGGTAAATAAAAGCCGTTTTATCTAAATCCTAGAAGAAGTCATCGATAAAGGAAAAGAATGGAACGAAAGAGAAGAAAGGAGAGGGAAAGAACGGAAATGATAAGTTCCTTTTCTCCAAATGAACGTACGATGCCGCCACGTTGTGCTGTGCCGTACCTCGGAAGGCGTCATCGACAAGCGCCTTGCCGAAGTTAGCTGTCAATCGATTAATGCCGATACCTTCTGTGATGGTGTCGAAGGGGTTTCGCAGCCGTTTCCCCTCTGCCTCCTCAAGTGTGTACATGACGCCACGCTTTACCTGTACGGGATACGGGACATGCGGGTACGGCAGGCACCGCTTGATTTGCAGGTTATTCGTATCTATGGAATCGCTCCATTTCAGTCATCAACGCAAGAAACATGTTAAACAGTTAGGCAGAAGCACCAGCAGCAGCTGTAGCACAAGCAACAACTCCGTATCACATGCACTGGTACAGTACGATAAAACATGTCGTACGATTGTACGATACTCTTTCGCAAGACTGAGTGCTTCGCTAGACCGAAATAAACCACCTCTTATTCCCTCACTTTATTGAACAAGGAGCTCCCAGGAGGGTCGATCAGGAAGACACGCACACGTGGGTTTCGTGCCTTCAAGTTTCGTGAGACCCCCGCGATGGTGCCGCCCGTGCCGGCACCCGACACGAATGCGTGCACTAACCCACGGGTTTGGCGCCAAATCTCCTCTCCTTAACTCAGACGTGGTGAACGGGATTGTCAGCAGGTGGTACGGCAGGGAGGGAGGAGTCGATATCATAACGGAAAAGCGGGCGAGTTTCGAATCTTCAAGTCTGCTGCTGCTCGCTAACAACAGTAGCAGCCACAGCCTGGGAACTGAACACCGCAGGGACCTTTTTAAGGACATTTACAAAATGATAGTCATGACTCAATTACGCAGTATTATTAGGTATTTACGCAGGAATGGGTCCATGGCGATAGGATCCAAATCCAGATCCAGGTCAGGAACGGGGAGTTGCCAACTGCAAAACTAATCTTCTAACCCCTTAACCGTTTCCAGCTATAGGTTTCTACAAAATATATTGACATAATTAAATCCTCTTTTGGGCCATTTCCATTTGCATATATATTTTTATATTACCGGTTTTAAGATGTGCTCGATAGTTGGCCTCATTCTCAAACTGATCCGCAAATAGAGCCCCCGGCGTTTCGGTTGCCTTACGACGGGCCACGTTGACGGGATGATCCGGGTGTACGATAGATACAGGTCGTACCCGCTCAACGGTAGCGCCGTACGCGTGAATCATGTTGGCTTTCTCGACTGCTGCATCGTCTGGCATAGTGATAGTGCAGCAGCAACCAAGCGCCGCCGCCACCTGCGCGCTCATTAGGTGGTTACTATCGGTTGGTGATTAACAGTTAAAGTGAGTTCACCGATTGGCCATCGGACGGCTCATTTCATTCAGTTTCAATGAATGACAGGATTTTCCGTTTTCACAGGTTCTTCCCTCCTCTGCCCACCTTCCCTTCCCAGAGTGCCTTATCCAAAACCCGTATATATGCCGAAGGAAAAACGGACATCAGCGCCATCCAGTACCATTCATCATACCTTCACCAGTTGCGATTAACAGAAATCCGTTAATCAGCACCAGAAACACCAACGGTAGTCGCGGGTACACTGCACAGCACAGCCCTGGCGAATGCCGTGAACTGGCAGCTCCCTGCATCCTGTCCACCACGCCATACACACACGGACCACTACGTAAAACCGTGAATGCGAAACCCCTCCCGCTCCCTTTTTTCCCCTCCCCCGACCCCGTCGTTCCCCTAGCTCCCCCCCCCCGCCATACACACACGCATCAAAACTAGTTAACCTCCTCGTCCCAACCTTTCCTTTCATCTCCACCTCTACTCACCATAGCGAGACTAACGCCTGTACTGCCTGCCGTACCCTCCGTGATGAGGGCCCCTGGCCTCAGCCGCCCGTCTCGGAGGGCCTCTGTCACGATTTGTAACGCCACTCGGTCCTTGACACTGCCGCCCGGATTGAGCATCTCCGCCTTAGCCAGAATCTAAGAGAAGCCGTGTTCCAGGTGGTGGTGGAGGTGGTGGGGAGAAGTGGGGGAAGAAGTGGAAAGAAAACAGGGTAAAGGAGGAAGGGAGAGGAGGAACTCCGAGAACCCAACATTTAAATGCGTATTCATTATATTAAATAACTTAAACAATTTAATAGAATTTAGTATATGTACTATATTATAATGTTTGGAAGGAAGGAATAGAGAGGCGATGTTTCAAGGGCGATGCAGACGAAGAAGTAAAAGGACAGACAGAATATACCAGTTTGGGAAAGAAAGGGGATATGGAGCGGCAACGGAGGGCCCTGCGTCAGTTCTGTTGAAATGAGCGATCCATGGGGATCTTGGAGAGCATTAGAAGGAGGAAAGAAGGAATACCGCCGATGGTGGGAGCTTGCCCTGCTAACACTGTCCCAAGGTTGTGGAAGGAGGGAAGGGCGGGAAAGAGTGTGCTGCACGAAAGCACACGCCACAAGTGACTGGCATGCAGACTTTGAACGTTTACGAACGGATAGAAGTGGGCCGTATGAGGCAGAGCATGAGCACCGCCATATATCAGCCTTCTACCTCACTAGAGGTTTGGGTTTGGGTTTGGGTTTGGGTTTGATATTTCTGTCCAGGGATATCTTCAAGACAGAATGATAAGGTAGCGAGGAGGAGATGAGCTTTGCTGAGTACGACACATCCTTCCCCCATAGCGGCAAATTGTCACAGAATGAATCTTTTGATTTTTCCTGAGCGATTAATATCGTTCTTTACATGTATATAATGTAATATGTTCATGCGAGACATGCTTCGATATGCAAAAACGCCCAAATACGTCTCAATAATTAATTCCTTTACCTCACAGCCTGTCTCCTCGGAAAGGCTCGCGATTCGAACGAGTGGCGTGTTTCCGATAAGGTCCAATACGCCGCTGCGTAGTTCATCGTTGACGCGCTTTGCGGTTGTGAGGTATAAATAGCACAGCTGCAGCAACGAATATTTCGGGTCGACACTTGTGAAAATGATGTTTTATGCATTGGCACAAAAATTTACCGTTGCACCTGCACCCGCCGCGAGCGCCAAAGCAAAAGCTGCTGTCCATGGCGCGGTGTAGTGCGGCATCCGCCAAGCGCTGTAACTTTCTAGTTGATATTATTTTTCCCAACGTACAAAAAGAAAATACAAAAGCTTGATGTAATTGGGAGGAAGCTCAGCGCGCGGTGTGAACAATCCAAACGATGCACAGCATGGCCTGAGTTCGTTACAACCGTTGTTGAACAGGATTTTGGTTTAAATCTCGAAGGTTTGTCTAAGCTGATTCCAGAGCTACTTTTCGGGCTCGATTGCTGTCAATTTGGAATCTGTGAAGCCGCGCTAATTAATAAACTAGCTTCTTCCGCCCTGCAACTCCTGACAATCAAGCACATCGCACATTAACTTCGTTGCCAGACCTTGAGGCCTCATCGCGCCCAAATGCTCTACTGCTAGGAAGCAGCCGCCTCCATGCTGCTTGGTCTGTGATGTAAATTCCTAGGGGTGTGCGCAGGTGTGGTGGGGAGCATGGCGGTGTGGGTGGGGGAAGCGATGAATGTGCCAATTGCGGGGAAATAGGGTTTTACAAACCATACGGCTCCATGCCAATGGGTTCTGGTCTTGCCCGTTCCTCGCATCATGTACACCGTATCATGCCGAGGGCTTCAATTAAACCTATCAGTAACAGTGCTATAAGCCGAAGCATGGACATGTCTCTACCTGAGTGCGTATGTGTACTGAGGGGTCTGCAGACAGCGAGTCGCTTCCAACGAGTCGACATGTTTATAGCACCGTCCCTAACCACCGCGACGGCACCAACGAGATCCGAAACTACTGCATAATCCAAAGCTTTGCATCACCATCGTCGTCATCGTCAACACATTCTGCACATTTCTGTAAACAAGTTGCACATGATTTGGCCACAGCAAGCCCTGACGCTGAAAGAGACCCTAAACAACTTATCCTCAGACGACCCTCAGACATCCACACACGCTGACATAGGCTAGGCGCATCAATTAACAGCTTGTCTTCCCTTTCAGAACAATATGCACCTACACACATACATACACAGGAAAAGCACACTGAAAGAGACCAAACACACTCTCCCAGCAAGGAACCCTCTGTCTCGAGGTCCCCTTTCTCCTCAACATATAGGCAACAACACCACACAGCCTACTAGCAAGAGCCTGACCTCCTCCTCCTCCTCCTCCCTGGCGGAGCTGTTCCGAGCTGAGCCGAGGTACGTGTTGCTTCCGTTGCGCATTGCCCACTCCACGTATGGCATATGAGGTTTACGGGTCGCTCCGCTGCCCCCCACTTGCCTCCGTCTGTTCCGTTGCTTCCGTCCCCATCCTGGACAGAGGATCACTATCCAGGAACAGCGCGCGCGTGCACATGTTAAGGCCAAGCCCATCACCACCTCCTCCTCCTCCTCTCTGCGCCCGGAGCCGCTGTGTTGTCTCTCGGGTGTTGTCCCTCGGAGCTGCATTGTAGCGCTCCACGAGGCCGTGAACACCCTTTGAAGCAAAAGCCCGAATAATGATTTGGCCGCCACGATGATGCAACGCAGCTATGTGAATACCCCGCTACTAGTAACACCCGCAGCAGCATTAGCATCAGGAGCACCACCCGCAGCAGCATCAGCATCGTCAGGAGAAGCTGCTGCCGCCCTGCCACTGTCCCAGTGACTTTACCAGACACCTCCTCTAAGCGTCAGCGAGGAGGACCTGTGCCTGAAGCGCACCCGCACAAACAAACCAGGGAGAGGGGTTCATCTGCTGGTCACCACGCGCTACGCCACCGTTACCAACATCACCCACAACCTGTAACTAAAACCTTCCAGATGAGAAATGGAAACACGCTCTCCGCTGCGCTTGAAAGCCCTGCGCCTACATTTGAGGACGAATCGGTGATGGACCTTCGCCCCATAACGGACCGAAACCGAGCCAAGAAGCGGCACGTGTCAGAATAGCTGCTGCCGCAGTACATGTGGGGCAACGATGGTGAGAACGCAGCCAATCCCGATCCCTTTTGAAACGGAATGGCTTAAACTGCCGTGTCCACAATTGCATCTGCAGCTGCCGTACATCACGCACCAACACGTACCATGACGGACAACTGCAGCCCACACGCACGCACGTAAGATCATAGGGCTATCAACTGCTCCCGCCACTGCCGAGAAGCCAACCATAACGCCCACCGTCACGCACCTAAGCAGCCCGGCTGCTGCTGCTTCTGCATGATCAAGAACCCAGATCTGCGGAGAAGAAGAAGAGCCCTGGGAATGCGCGCCACGAAAGCACGTCTGTGGCAGTGGCTGAGAGGGTTGGCCGAGACATGGTTGTGTATGTATGAGTATGTATGCGTGTGAGAGAGAAAGAGAGAGAGAGAGGGAGAACAAGCTGCGTTGGCCCCAGGGCCCGGAGGGAGGAATTTAGATGAGCGGGCGCTTGTCCCAGGACTCCAAGGGAGGTAGCCACCTGTGGCGGCTGGTGGGCTCTCCCACCTTCCAACCGGAGACCTGCAAAAGTGAAGAAGTGCGAAATTTCACAATTTCAATCTAGACAAAATCTGTGTCGGCAGGGGCATGCAGGTACGGCGGCCCCCCTCATGTGCCAATCCGTGGCTTATCTAAGAAAAGCAAGGTCGAGAACGAAATGTTAAGAAACACAATGTCAAGAAAGGAACGAATCTGGCAAATAAAATGCAAACCGATGAATATCTTAATTGTGTGATTCAAGAGAATATGAGATTCTGCTATGGGGCCCAGAGGACAATTTCTCAGGTCGAGACTTAGGAGGCTTCATTTACCTCACAGCCATTAGTCCTACGGTCCATGATTATTTTTGCACGGCCAAAAGACCCGTCTCCCGCCCCTCCCCTCACTGCATGCTCGTCCATCGCTTTCCAACCCTTGCCCGCCTCTGCCCCGCGGAACGACCCACATTCTTCATGATCTTAGCCTCCTCCTCTCGCTCCTTACGGAGGTGCTCCAGATACCTTGGATGTTCAGAACGTATGTACGCGGGCGTATGGGAAAGGAGTAAGTGGGCAAAGGAGGACGGGTTCGGAGCTCAGAGCTTAAAGAAAGGGAGAGGAGGGACAGGGAAGGGTTGGGTTGGGGATTGCCTCTACGAAGGTTCGCACGATACCACTGTCCCACAATATCATGCTGTTGACTATGTTAGCGTAGGTTAGCTTCCTACCTGAGGTCCCATTCGGCCTGCACGACCGGCTGCACAATCTTCCGAACAGTCAGGATCTCGTCGGCCTCAAACCTGTTCAGATCACAGAGAGAGCGTTAAACCAGAAGCCCTTACAAAGAAGCAGAGATACCTGGAAGCCATTTGCAGCATACCTTTTCTCCTGGCGACGCTCGCTCAGCTGCAAATTAAAATGGTCCAGGTAAATAGAGATCAAACAGAAGTAACAATAAGCTATAACATTTATGGACTGACCTTGTAAAATCCATACCCCATGATTGCCGCGAGCGCAGCAAAGATGGCGACACCTGTTGGGCCAGTGCTTGGCAGACGGCGTTCAATGCGAATAGAAGGGAAACCTCCAGGCGGTGGCGCATCTTGCAGAATCGTCATATCTTTGACACTCTGCGCAGCATCGGTTTGCCCATGAAGTCGCTGGAAAACAGATGACAACAAAGCGACCGTTTCGAACCTTCATGCCGGGGAAGCCCCGCTTCAAGACCTCTGTCATTTGCCAACACTTCGGGCCGCTCAGGCCCCCAAGGTCTCAGCCTTTGGAAGTGAACAGTTATAAGCTCTGGCTTGCTACAATTTTTCCACCTCTACATTAGCCTCTCTACAAACACATGATCGCAATTAGTTTCACTTCACAGTCTTGAGAATTCCATAATGCCGTACAATACAGACGAGGATGCTCTTATGCGTAGGTTGGAAGGTCTTCTATTCAGGCTTACATAGATGAATCAATCCATGAACATTTTTGTGTACATGTACAGCGAAAAGTTATTGCTGCCATGTGTCGTAAGTGCGTGCACTACATCACGAGCACGTTCTAACGCCAGGACACGCACATCGGCTCCAATGGCCCAAGTGACATCCTTCTTTAAATAATCGCTTAAATAAATATATAATAATTGTATCGGTGACCTATGGTATTTTCATGGATTGATCATTTTCATGGCTCCTGCTATTGAACCTTACGTTCCAGCCTGCTCCAGGGCTTCGGAGAGCTGACAGTTGTGAGAGCCTTTGGGCGGCAGAGCCGAGTCGGCTCTGGTGAGAGGCCACTCACACCCGCTCACACCCAACCCCAACCCCCTCACACGGCCGCAAATGTATGTGCTTAGGGGTTCTAGCGAAGTCGCTGTCCGATCGCCATCTTATACATATATGCTCATGGGAAAGGCCAACCGCAGGTGGTGGGCCGGCATCATCATTAAGAATGATTGAGGCACATACACATACACAAATGTGCATACAAGTGCATACACAAACGTATTCAAACGAAAGAAGAAGTGACATGGTAGATATGCGGCGAGACAGAGGCAGACCGGGCGAACCTGCTAATACTTATGGTTAATTAATTAATTTGTAACTGGGCAGGGCTGGGCGGGGCGGGGCCGGGCGGGAATGGGACGCGCTGGAAGGTGGGATGGGAGGTGGGACACATGGTCGATTGCCATCATCAATGATTCGGTCATCCCGGGTAATGGTGATTTGGGGATTTGGAGATTGGGTTTAGTTTTATTGTACTTGTAATTCGTACTGTATGTCCTCCCTTGCTAGCTCTAATCTTGGCAACCAAGTAAACCAGTTGGTATTGTATGTTACGTACACACGTCACCCATATCGTATGCAGCAGCAGCAGCTGCAGCCACAGCAGCAGCAGCAGCCGCAGGGAATTACCACTTCACAGATACAAAGAAACTCGGAGATGTGCACTACTGGGGTTGGTCTACGGACTCCTCAAGCCCGTAGCCCTACCTCCATCCAGGCAGGCAGGGGTGTCACGACCAATGAGGTTACTGCGCATGACCAGTATCGCGGCCTCCAACATCAAGCAGCTATATGGTCAGGCATTGAGTGCTAATTGTGGAGCCAAATAGTCAGGCATATTTCGTATGGTGATCCAATATTCGTGTTGTGGCCGGGTCGAGCCAAGTTATTTATATCGCTTGAGTTGTACGGCAGGATATCCAGAATCCAGAAGTGTGTCCAGAAGTGTGTCGTGCGACTATCACTTTAATCCGTTGTGTTCAGATTATTATCATTTTGCTCATAGAATAATTTGATCTTGATCGCGTTTCTGTTTTATGTTTCGAAAAGTGTACGGCATTTGGTTTCGGATTATTATTATTAGGATTTAGGGTTTTAGGGTTTAGTATTAGCATTTAGCGACGATGTAGCAAGAGAACTTTCTGACTTGGCTCTTGAAGCGTTGTTACTTCTTGGGCGTAAACGACCACTTGTATCTGATGTCCTCATTCCCTATTTCTGACGGACTTGAAACGGAAGCATTGTACCTTTCCGTACCTTTTGTATACCATATCACCGGACCGTGTCAAGGGCTTAGATTGGGACATCTAGCCTTCAGGTAGCAGGACCCGCGCCTGGGACCCACGGACGGGCTATCAGCAGGTTTAACGCATCATAGAGTGCGATTGAGTCCCATTGAAGGTCACAGCCGCAGGCCAAGAGCGACCCGCACCTATGGAGTATTTCGCATGTAGTGTGTTTGGTGGACGGTAATTTGGTGAGACAGATGTGCATGTACAACGTACCACATACATACTCCGCCTTCTATCACCTCCGGCCACATCACATTTAACTATCCTTCCCACGCAAGGAAGCAGGACAGTCATAGTCTGGCTCGTATGGACGACGAAAGGATATGCAGCATGCAAATAAAAGATCGCGTTTATATAAACAATGTTAACCGGTTAACAACGGTTTTAACAACGGTTCAGCATCCAGTATATATATATATCATCTTACTTCCGTACTTCCGTACATCACCACAACATGATTCAAAACACGGTGTGGCGACCCCGGGTCCATGACCGCTTATGAGCGTGCACGCACACAAATAGGTGGTTAGCACCAAACACGCAAGTCCAATTTTGTTGAATTTCCCGCCAGACATGCAGCGTAGGGGCTTGATCTTCTCATGGGTCTAGCGCTATTATATGGATATAATATCCATACGCTCCGCACCAGACGTGAACGTAACATCCAAGTAGATATATGAATGTGATTGGCTGGTGAACAAAAAACGTTAGAAAGGACAAATAAACTCACTTTGCAAGAATACTTGCTTGATGACCGTATCAACAGACCTGCCTGCCGCCTCGGCTGCACGGCTCGCCTACAAGCTTCAAACGGAGGCAGGGCCTGCTTGCTCCAGCCAAAAAATTATTCCCTCCACACTCTAGCATACCCAGACACGAACACAAGCACACAAGCACACCAGCCGCATGTAAATGCGTTCCATTTTTGCTTTCTTGCTTGTTCGGCCGACTTGACAGTATTTGATTGGATGACTTAACACGGCACCTGTTTTCAACATTCTGTCGGCGCTCATTCATTGCGGGTGTGTCTTCGTGCGTGCCCATGCCGGGCGCAAAACCGCCTCTTTCATCTCTCTTGGTGTTCATCAACAAAATGCAATTGCGGCCGCCTGGCTTGTTTGCTTGTTTGCTTGCTTGCTTGCTAGCAGTTCGTTGCTAGCAGACACAGCACGGAGGCAGGAGGATTCGGGCTATCGCCTGTCAAGGGCCTAATCAACATACAGACCCCCCCACACCCTCTCAAAAGCGATGAATGAATGGCCGTGCGTCGTGCGTGGTTATGCGCAGCGGACGGACATGCATGCATTCCCCGTCAAGGAGGATAGATAGAAGGCAAGCAAGCGTGCGCGGCAGCAGAAAGTGCACGCGCCTAGCTATGCCCTTCCTATCTATCATTATTAGTGCACGGCAGTGGTGGTGATGGCAGCATCAGCGGAGCAGCAGACGTTCGGTCGGTCGATCTGCTCCTCCTGCTCCTGCTCCTGCTCCTGCTCTACTTGCTCTACTTGCATTCGTTGCCTGAAGGGCCCTTGAAGCGGTCCGCAATCATGAGCTTGTTCCAGCCGGCAGCGAAGGCCTCTAGGAAGGCGGTCGCGTCCGTTGCGAACTCCTACGCGGAGGAGAAGAGCATTGCGTGGGGAGCGCCAGCGGGGATTTTGTTAGCTGGTAAAAGCAAATTGCATGTGAACTAGCTAACTTCTACAACAGTTAGAAATATTATATTTATAGAATTTATAGCTAATTTCCGCAACAGATAGACCAGGGTATGTTAAATAACGACAGACGGCGAGAAGCCCAGGATGAAGCTCAGATTGAAAGCAAGGCGGCGGCGGCGGCAAGGAATGCAGGGAATTGTATTAAAAAATAATATTATTATATATAATATAATATATTATATTATATGTATTATATAAATTATAGATTATATATTATAATATATGGACACCTGCAGGGCCGCCATCTCCCCCCCCCCCGTCGATTACCCCCCCATTTCCCCCCTTCGGAGTAATGTGACACCTTTCGGGTTGATTAAATATCCCCTTCCGTACCCTGTCCTCTCACTAGCCTTATTCGCTCGTCCCTGTATGTGTATATGTGCGCCCCTTTTATTTCCCGTACAATCCTACCTGCGCAATCGCCGAGAAGACGGGGTCCCACTTGAGGGCCAGATCGGTGGGCATCATGTAGACTCCCGCCTTGCCCACGGCCTTCATCTCCAGCTGGCCGGCAGCCGAGGTGGTGTTCACCCAGTCGTTGTTCAGGAGCACCTGCGGACAGGCGAGTTACAGAAGATTGAAAAACGGCACCAACGTCGTCGTCGTTGTCGTCGTCGTCGTCCTCCTCCTCCTCCTCCTCCTCCTCCTCCTCCTCCTCCTCCTCCTCCTCCTCATCATCATCATCATCATCATCATCATCATCATCAACATCATTAACATCATCATCATCACCACCCTCATCGGCAACAAGAACTGGTCAGATACAAATCTTGATCATCAAACCCCCACCGTAAGTGTCCGCTGTGTCTGTCTGTCTGTCTGTCTGTCTGTGTCTGTCAATAAAAATGTCTGTCAGTCTGTCAACTTTAGGAGCTGGACATCATCGCCCACATTGTCACGACTACGACGACATGTGTGTAGGATAGGGGGGTACATCACCCGTGGCCACTAACCTGGCAGTCCCTACCTTCCCTGGTGTTTCGGGGCACCCTCATCCAGTCTCCCATGCCGACTTATCCGAACTCAGTGGTTTTCCTAGGTTCAGCACCCACCACCAGCATCCAGCGGAATCTGCTGAATCAACTAAGGCGTCAACTCCGCTACTGGTCAGCTCGCAGGTCACTTTAATTGGGGTCGTCACCGTCCATCGACATGGGGGCACCCAGCCCTTAACTATAGGGTGTTTGGCCCGCTCTCAGTCGGGGTAGAACCTGGAACTCCAGGGGTATATTAGTCGTGCCATAACAGTCGTGCCTGAACACGTATGACGACTTGTGTATGGGTTTCGGTAATATTATGAAGATGATACATATTAAGGCAACACTTTGTTCACCTTATTTACTCAGGCACTCCCGACTGTCTTTCCCCACATCACCGCCCGCCCGCTCGACAAGCAGCACCTCACCACTCACCTTGAAGTACTCGTTCGTCAAGATGGACGGGTTCTCGGTCCAGCTGCCCGAGTACCCGAGGCGGCGCTGCTGGCTGGGACTGCGAAGGCGAGCCTGCAGGGCGACCATCTCCCGGGTCGTAAGGCCCATCACCTGCGCGTTGTCCTTCAGCTGCACCAACCTGGGGACGGTCACGTTTCAGCGCAAGTGCGTATACGTGTGAGTGTATGAGTGTTGGGTGACGGGGAGGCAGGGCGGCAGGCAGGCAGGGCATTCTGGAAAGCAAGCTTGGTACAGAAGTCCCCTGCCTCCCTCTCTCTCTCTCTCTCCCTTTCTCCCTTTCTCTCTCTCTCTCTCTCTCTCTCTCTTATATATATAATGATATAATAAAATAGAACATACAATACACATACACACATACATATATATATACATATAGTTGGGGCCCTTAGCATGATCCCCACTACTGGACCAATTTACACATTGTGTCAAATGACACATCATCGATTGGTGATGACTCACTTGTTGCTGAAGACCCTCGGCGGCTGGAAGGGGAAGGGGGTCTCATCGGGGGAGGCGTCGGAACGACCGCCGCAGAACTTGATCTTGTGCGCCTTGGCATTAGTAAGCGCCGTACTGCCCGCCAGCACGATCAGGTCGGCGTAGGTGAGGCCGGGGAAGCTGGCCTTGATGGGCTCCAGAACCGCAAGCACACTGCATGCATGCGGGCAGTTACGTGGAACAGAAGCAGTACCAGTGGAATTTGGTTTTCCGTTACTAGGGGTATTTATCGCTCAGCAGGACGAGCGATGTAACGAACGTACACAGTAACTAACATCACATCTGAACACAAGCGAATGTGATATGTAATATATATGCTGTATATATATATATATATTCATATAGAGAGAGAACAATACTGATTACTGAAATGCAAAGAGATACTTTTGATGGGTGGTAGTTTGTTGATACTTGATAGTTGATAATTGGCAGTTGGCAGTTATTAACGAGATGAAGTAAACCCTAATGAAGTGGTGACGACATCGCATGGCATGGGCCACGCATGGCCACTCACTCACTCACTCACCTGTCCATAGCGACGTTTTGCGGCCAGTCCTTTTGCGGCGAAAACCGAATGCGCGCTCCATTGCAACCCCCCGTGTAGTCCGTCTGACGGAAGTTGCTAGCGCACTGCCATGCCAGCGTTGCGAACAAGGCGCCGTAGTACGGCTTTCCGCCCACCATATCCGCTGGCAGCGCCGAGCTGGCGGTCCTGAGGGCTCTCGTGACGGCCTTGGTGACGGCCTTGAAGTCAGGTTTCTTGGCGGGTGGCGGCGGGAGGGGCGCCTGGAAGGGCTGGGGGGGCGGGACCTGGCTGCCCAGGCAGCGGCTGTAAGGACCCATATCGCGGGTCACCAACTTGTACCAGGCGTGGCTGAAGGCGATGTCCAACGCGGTCTGGTTCGCCGCGAAGAGCTTGACGAGTTCCAGGTAGATTGGGTCCTTGAGAAGGGAGACGTCGGTGGTGAGCATCATGATGTCGGCGACGGGATCGGGGTCGGAGGGGTCCTTGTTGACGGGGCGCCACTGGTGGTGGCCGCCAGGGCCCACGTGGACCTCCCAGTCGTACTTGAGCAGGTTCTGAGACGTAAGCGTGTAAGAATAGATTAACGAAAGAAAAATAAATAAATTAATTAAAGAATTTTTGTTTTATATATTTAATTATATATAGAGAGATTAATTAGCATGCGTGATTAAATCTGATATCACTCCGCGATGCGGCTGTTCGTCCAGGGCAGGACCAGGACGAGACGGGTTCTAGGGTTTACGCCATCAGGCTCCGCACCTGAAAGTACTCGTTGTCCCAGCGGGTGGGGTTGGTGGTCCAGGGACCCTCGAAACCGCTGGTGAAGGTGTTGTTTCCCTTGCCCTTCATAGGGCCCTCGCCGCAGGTGCCTGGCCAGGGGTTCCATGGTTGCTGCGCCGGGCTGGGCCCGGGGCCAGTGGGGCAGGCACCTGCGGGGAGGAATCACACCAAAACACACACACACACGCACGCTATTTGGGGGATACGATGCCCTTCCAGTGCGGCAACAAATGGCGACGACCCGCTTCTCCACAATTCTGTTTGTTACTGATCTCTCTCTCTGAGAGATAGTGTGAGAGTGTGTGTGTGTGTGAGAGAGAGAGAAAGGGAAAGAGAGAGAGGGGGGGAGGGAGGGGGGAGAACCTTAACACCCTTACACCCTTACACCCTTGCATTTCAACAAGATGCAGATCTCTTTGTAAGACCAGTGCTGCAATCCTCCCCCAGTCATCATCATTATCATCATTATCACTCCATAAGGACCAGTAAGCCGCCCCCACACCCACCGTGAACCTTGCCAAAGGCATGACCGCCGCCAATGAGCGCCACCGTCTCCGAGTCGTTCATGCTCTGCGGATCCGGCGATGATTCCCAAATTGTGGGAACAGAGACTTAACAGTAAAGAAACGATAGGCGCCGATTTCATTCCTCACCATTTGGTTCCTTGGGAGGTCTTAATCAAGCAGCATACGTGTATGTGTATGTGTATGTGTATGTGTATGTGTATGTGTATGTGTATGTGTATGTGTATGTGTATGTGTATGTGTATGTGTATGTGTATGTGTATGTGTATGTGTATGTGTATGTGTATGTGTATGTGTATGTGTATGTGTATATACATGGCCCTATGGGTGTATGTGCGTGTGCAGAGTATGAAGTCGTACAACGGTACAGAAGTCGCCGAATAACCCACACGACCTTTCCCCTGGCCCCTCCCAAGACTCCATCGCAGACAGCTAGCTCCGGTCACTTAGCTAGCTTAGTAAGCACCTCGTAGGTTGTTCTCACTTCCATATAAACCACTATCAACAGAAACCACTATCGACGGAACGAAACCACCGCCATCTACTGAACCACTATTAATGAAAACCATTCTCAATGAGATCGCTTTCCACGAAAGCCACCGCTGTCAACGGAGTGACTCACCATGCGACCAAACACCTCTCGGATCTGGGGAGCACTCTTTTCAGGGTCAGGTACGGCCATAGGGCCCTCCGGGTTGACGTAGATGAGCGACATGGTGGAGGCGCCCAGAGGGGCCTGATGTGTAGGGGGAAAGGTAGGGGGACAGGAGGTGGCATGGTGAAGGTCGTACACCAGTGTACGGGGCACGTACAAGCACGGACTGTACTGTACAAGGTGTGCATAAGCCACGCACTAAGCTCCACCAAACTCAGAGAGGCCTTCATAGCGGCGGCGATCGCCGACAGCAGCAGAGCAATGGAGAGAGGAGAGGTACATACATAGCCAAGGTGAATCACATGCATGTCTAAACGACTGCGTCGCCTTAATCAGGGGCTTCTATGGATCAAGTCTCTCCCTGTCTCTCTCCCTTCCTTTCTATCTCTCTACCTCGCCCTCTCTCCTGTTCTCTCTCTGTCCGTCTGTCCGTCCCCACATTTCATCCCGCCAGAAACGTCGACTTGACAGATTTGAAAAATCCTTCCCACATCGTGTCCTGCCGGTGCGTGCAAGCCCCCACCGGTCTCTAGGTCTCTAGGTCTCTAGGCTAGTGATTTGCCCAGCGGAAAAGTTAAGTGGCCAGGTCCAGGCGGCAAAATCAGCGTGTCGCAGGCACTTACGGGCACTTACTCGTGGGTACGAAGTACGAACATACACACACGATCTGCAAGTCACGAAATTCCCTCACCCGGGTGGCAGTCCCCAAGTCAGCCCGCAGCCTTACCTCGCACTCGCCGTTGACTGAGCACGGAGCGACCATTTCTTGGTCCAAGGAGGGCCCCAGAGGAAGAGAAGCGGTGCCGTCCGCATCGTCGATACGACCGGCGCAGAAGCCCAGAACGGGACCGCCCATGGACTCGATGGCGGTATCGCCGGCCAGAATGATCAGATCGCCCCATGTCAGCGCGTTGCCATACTTCTGCTTGACGGGCCAAAGTAGACCGCGGGCCTTATCCAAGTTGACGTTATCGGCCCAGGAGCGCTCCGGATCAAACCTGGTCAAATTGTACAGCATGGATAGATCAAAGTAGTATAAATGAAGACATGAACGATAAAAAAGTGGAAAATCCAAATACGTTGATCTCCGATTACGTGTTTTAAAAAAACGCTAATGGATTGATGCGAAGTGTTTTCGGAAAGACGCAGATCGATCGATCGATGGAGGACCGGAAGTTGGAAACCTTGAAGAGCCCTGCGCGGCTTGTTTTAGGGGATATATTATTATATTATGATCAAAAATACAAGATTCAAGATGGCCAAGCAAACGGTTTTTGACCAGCACTCGATGACTGTGCTGACAACATGAAAACCTCTCTCGTGCTAGGATTGGAGGTTTGAAAATCCAACAGCATGACGCGTTGCGCGTCATCAAAAGCCACTACAACACGTAAATATAATATTAAATATAATTGCTACTAAAATTTAGAATGCGGTTGCCATATACGGAAATGTGGGACCCGCTCACATGAACTGCATCCATTTAGAAATCACGAGAGGCAGAGCTGTGTGCGCGTACATTTAAAGAAAGAGAGAGTGAGAGAGTGTAGGCGGATTGTTGAGAAATCGTGAAGGCAAGGAAAACGCACGTACGCACCGTTGACGTCCTCCATCGCAACCCCCACGGCCGTCCGACTGACGGTATGTTCCCGCGCAATGCCAAGCCATGCGAATCATGAGGGGACCGTAATTTCCAAAATCCGCGGGCCAGGAATCCTTGGAGTTCAAGAAAAGGGCTTTCAGGTCAGCTTTCACCGCGTCGATGTCGAGCTCATTCACAGCGGCCGCATCAAAGTCCATCAGCATCCTGTTGGTGTGTGTCGGGGGGAGGGGAGGGAAAGGGACAAGATGGGACGCTATGACTTCGTTGTTTGCTCGTTTTGTTTTGACAAGAGATGCAACAGAAACACAGATTTTGAAGAAAAGAAACACAGTCGCTCGTACAGTCGCACAGTTGCGAAACTCTTGGCCTGGGATGGGTCGAGGCTGTGCTGGAGCAAAACGGTGAGATGTCGTCGAGTACGGTGGCATGGCCAAACTAGAGGAATCATGATAGACATCAAAATTATGGGCTGTTACTGTACGAAAGGGGGCTGTGAGTCTTTGGAATCTCGCGCAAGACGACGTGCTTCAAGTTATGGTGGACAAAACAAAAAGTTTTTGAAGCTTGGACAGACTGATGAAGATGAGCATGCAATTTACGATACCGCATAAATAAGTAATCTGAAACAAGGTTTTTTATGGAGCTAGTGGCAAAGCGGTGATAAAATGATAATCACGGATGATCGCCATAGTTGATCGTTTCGGTCGGCGCGGTTGGTCTCGAGAGACCTTTCAAAGCGTTCTCGAGCCTCTCACGTGTGATAGAACACGACAAGCCGTGTTATTTGATATTTATTATTGAGAGCCTGATGAAAAGAAGTGAGCGGAGATAATAATCCCCACACATATGAATCCTTGCTTACCTGCGAGGCTCTGCCTGAAAGATTTCGCCATCATCTTCAGATCGAGCTCGCCCAAAATGGAACGGACACTTGGCGTCGGCCAGGTTCAAGCATAATGTCAGAGTAGACAGCAATAATCCAAGAAGACATCTTGTCGCTGCCATGATGTTACCAACACCTCGCTCGAGGCCTCCTTAGCGTGATGTTGGATCAGAAAACTAACCTGAATGCATTAAAGTTGATTCCTTGCAGTATAAGTACTTCTTGCTCTAGTTATCCGTACAAGATAATCATTTGCTAAGGCGGTTTGGGGAATTTACGTTAGTTCCGTATCATGCGTTATGTGTCGTGGAGCCCCAGAATTTACATAAGTTTTAAAAGGATATCACTGTAATGAAGTGCATTTTGAAGGTTCTTGCTGGCTGAGGTACGAGAAGAATCGCGATTTTAGCATCCAGTCCGTCATGGCGCCCACACCCCCGAATGGCCGCCACGGTGGGGGTGCGCATACCGGACAGCAAGCACCAATAAACGATAAAGATGGCTGTGGCTTTCTTAAAGGCACGACGTGGGCGGTGCACCAAAGAAGAAAGGCGCGATTAGGTGCACTATTACATACGTACCATAACCATACACATAACAGGATATAACCCAATCTATGAAAAGCGATACCTCTGTCACTGCATGAAGGGACGCTGACAGACAACGTTGTTAACAATTTCTAGAGCTATTATTGGGAACGAGGAGTATAAACATTCAAAATGGTGAATGGCCCTTCCCGCCTGATGACTGGATCTAACAGATGTACAGCTTCACAATATGGCTTACAAAGCAAAGCCGAGGGACCCCCGCGGTAAGTGTCGCGGCAAGTGTGCATCCCTGTTATCTCTTGCGCAGAATCTTGCAGACTGAGATTCGTTAGGACTACTCTCTCACAGGCGCTCACGTACAAATGATGTTGGCGATTCGTGGTATCTTAATGGCGCGGCTAATTATAAGAACGGTTATAAATTTACAAATAAACACTTGTTGCAAAGCTTCTATCAGCAATTTCGCGCTGCAAATCGCACATCTCGGCGAAGTTCGCACCAGTTTCAGCGAAAGCTGAACAGGCCACCAATTGACTCACCAAAACTTGTCTTACAGTGCGTAATATAATAGAGAAAACATAATCATGTGATACAAATCTACAATTTCGATCAAAAATGGAATGTGTTGCAACTCTTCACGTTGCTTGTCCACGTAATCAATGGGATTTCGCCTGTCATACATACCTGGCACTGTGCCGTCCCGGAATCGGTGCTGGCATGAAAAAATAAACAAACTACTAACAAATTTCAAAAGATACGCGCCTTCTAACATTATTTGATAACGACAAAGATGTATGCGTGCGCAAGGACATCCGCCGTCGACTCCATCGACTCTTTCGCACGCCAGCGCCCAGAGGCTAACCATTCGCTACGGATATTAAATTCCTCACGTTATTGTCCACAGTCCTGTCCACAATCGTGTCCAGTCAACAGACACCTTCAGGCACCTTTCGCCGGATATATTCTACATTATAAGTGCGCGGCCTGTTTGTTGCTTGTGGTTTTGTCCCGAAAGCTTCCCGAGCCCAGCCTGTCCCAGGACACCTAGTAAGGACACGGCAAAGACCGGGCATGCTGTATCGCAGAGGATCATGCGGCCACCTCTATCTTGCCCCGAGTCAGGCTGGCCTCTGAGGCTGGCTGCTGGGGCTGCACCTGGCCGCATCTGCACGTCAGAAGCCACAGCATAGATGTACACAATAAAAGGATAGCTGCTGGCAGCTCGTCCTTGTGCCTCCCAGCTCGTCCGTCCGGGCCTTACGCACTCTATCTAATCAAACAGCCAGTGGTAGGCTGTAGTTGCTTTGCTGCGGTGGTTGCTGTTAACATCGTGCAAGACTTTCCGTAAGATTCCAGCCTGTAACTTCCACCACGAGTAACGTTTAAGGAAAATGGTTTCCCTGAGCTGCAGGGCTGGAAAATAGGGGGAAGCTGCAGCAGGCTCTCGATGCTCGAGGACCTGTCTGCTGGCGGACCGGACGCCCAGTGGATGGCGATAAAAAAGCGGACACACCACGTCAACTGGATTGATCAACTGGTCATTCAGCAACGGCTAAACTACGACAACATGATAGACGCATATCACGTAGTATTGATGAAACAATGCAACTTACAAAATGTTCAGAACGGAGACGCGACCGACCGAAATCCCATTCTTCGTATCATGTCGCGACCGCATCCGCCTGCTCGGCTTTTCGTATACTTCGTACACATCGCGAACCACCGTTTTTCTTGATACGTACAAATAAATTGTTAAAATGTGAAATGCTTTATTTTTAGGATTATAGAATAAAACTAAAATATGGCTTTCTGGAATTTCCAAGAGCTTGTCATATATGATCACATACCAAAGGCGGATATTGGTTCTTCCAGGTTCTTCTTATTGTACTTCCTTGCAGTTGTACTTCAAAATGGTTGGGAGTGGTCTCCAGACCAGCAGTGGACATGCATGCACCACTACGTGGCGCGCGATGTTTAGCGCGGGATGTATCAAGCTATCAGCAACAACACAGCAACCGCGCTTGTTCATCCTACAACTCAGAACCGTACAAAAATCATATTCAAAAAAACTGTCATGTCATCGGAAACATGTCCGAACACGGGTTAGAAACCTCATAGAGAGTGCAACTCGACCGTTAAAATCGATCTTATACAGAGCTAATCCGTATTGGTGCACAAGCACCTTATCAGTATTTCGAGAGGCCTTTGCGGCTCTCAACCACTAGACCGGGATATCGCTCTCAACAACTACATACAGCCATCCCTTTGTTTGCGCATCGATCCTGCTGCTGTATGTGTCCGAGCCACGCACACACGCACACCCGCACACCTCACTCATTTATTGAATAGCTACATATCATATCATATCATATCATATCATATCATATCATATCATATATGCCTTCAATCGCCAAGCAAGCCACAACTGAGCCCCTTTGGATCCTACCGTACAATAACGTACAACCCACTTCAAGCAAACTTCCAGCTCCCAGCTTATTCCTACCAACTCCTTTCGTTCCGCCAAGAGCCAGTCCAAAGTTAGAGAATTGAGTTTAATTTTAAGAAAAGTTAGCTGCTGTCTCTGATCCCACCCTAGGATCACCCATCGGGTGTGCAGTCTGGATGTTTAAGGTTGGCAATTCTGGAAAACGTGTATCTCTAAATCTCTAAATCTCTAAATGAAGGAGTACCAGCCATGAGCGAAAGGTGGTGGGTCCCATGGTGGGTCCCATCTTCGGCAGCAACATCAACGGACCACGTACTAGTGGCGGGAACCCACGCAATAAGAAGGGTCAGAATGCTTCGTGTTGGGTGGTCGAGCAAAAAGGTTCCAATGGGGGAGGTTGCCTGGAAGTGCGCTGCGGGCCACCTTTGGGGGGAGGGAGGGCGGGGGCTGCTGTTGATACGTTGAATGTACAGTAATCTGTGCATTTTTGGTGCTTGCCGTTTTGTCTGCCCTGTCATGCTCTCTGATTAGTGGGAGGTTCTCCATCGATGCATGTTAGGGTTAGGGATTGCTGAGCATGTCTAGGCGCATAGTGGTAATAGTCCTAGTGGTTGGACAGCATCGGCATCTGTATAGAGATACCTGTTTACCAAGGCACTGTTCGGAGGAAATTATTTATGACAAGAGAGTTATCGCATGCAAATCGACGGCGTTCGATTCTGTAACAGGTTTGGTCTCATGAAATGAAGCAAAAAAAATAACATCATACATTCGGATCATATACATATCACATCATGACTCAGTCCCGTTACAGTCATGATATCAAGTCCCTCTCCCCAACGGGATGCAAACACGTTGACTTTACTATTAATTTCTTTTCGTCGCACCAGCTGTAACTTGGTTTGGCTCCTGATGATGCATTACATGAGGCTGGCGACGTATGGTATGCATACGTACAGTAGGGTCCAGAAGTACGGCGTATGTATGTAGTATGTAGTATGTAGTATGTAGTATGGCGGGCTCTATCCGAGCACAATTGAAGTTCGGGATGGTTGCACAGGTTTTTGATGTACACAGGCGCTCTGTGATGCGGAGGGTCAATCCTGGATAGGAACTTGCCTCCCAATCAAGTTGTACGTTTCAGCACATCTGGTAAGAGCATGGAGTAGCAAAGAATGTCCCCAGCAGGTGGGCGATAAGCAAAATCGCTAACCGCCAGGGGCGGCAGGCAGGGATGGAAATTCATTGGGGCGGCTTGGGGGAGCTTTCCTGGGTCGTCGTCCTTAAAAGGATCCAGTCCCTGCCGGCCTGGTACAGATAGCAAGCAGCACTCCCTGGCTCCCACCAATCAAGGGGAGGAGTTGGAAGGACTTCCCCGGCCATAGCTTGGAGAGGCCCAACTCAAAGCTTGGCCTGAGACCTGCTGGCCTTTTGATAAGGTCTTACGCCTGCTGGAAGCCCTAAGAGGCTATATCCGGGAGGCAGGCGCTGGGAGGTGCTGCAATCGATGTGATGGGCGGAGCGAGTGCGCATTTACCTATTTGAAACAACAGACCCGGCAGCAGCGGGAAGCAGATGGCTGTCTTGTTTGGCTGTATGCACGGTTACGAGCAAGACGTAAGGTCCGTTGTCAGTTTCGTTCTTCCTGCTGTCGGTAGGGCCCTGCTCTTGGGGGGGCCTTATCTTAGTCATTTGTGAAGGGCAGCGCTTCTGGAGAAACAAACTACCATCAGGTGGGTATTGAAGAGTCGCCGCATCTCCCATCTGGACCATCCAGAAGAAAGGTCACTGAGGGGCACTGCAAGAAGTATATGTGTAGGTGTGTAGGTGTGCCCGTGGACTAGGTAGCAGTGAGTATCTGGATGTGTCAATGTACAACCTGTACGAGACATATTTGGGGCTTTTAGGGTTTTAAGTCGTTCGGAATCGCGTAACCCACATCTGGATGTTCAGATCGGCCCCCTGAACTGTACCTAGATAGACATCCCAAAATCCGCATCTAGATATGGAAGAATGCTGTTTAGATAACGATATTTACCCCCACCCCACCCACCCAACCTTTTGGGATATTTAGGTAGAAGTCGACCGATATCGACAGCCAGGTGTTCTGCCGTATCCTAGGGTTGCTGTACATCTGTACCATTCATCCTCAATGGAAGGGGACTCGGGTCGCTCGCATGGATGGGTACATCTATCCCTCATAAGCATCATGCATGCCTGATCCATTTCAGGTTATGATGGTAGTGTTTTAATGTGCTGAATCGCCCCCACTCGTTTTCGATAGGGAATGCATGCCGTTCGCCATGTACGAGGGTGGCGCGACAGACGATGAGTAGCATTTTATCATGTTTCAATAGAATGAATGTTCGGCTTACGAGAGCATAAGGGACGACCTGAGATAGACAAGTAAGCTAACGACATTTTGGCTGACGGGAACGTGTCCGCGACGATGATTTCGCCCAGATAGCCATCACAGCATCGCCAAGGCACGTTTATATCCAACGCTTCGTTGAGCGGAACCTCAATAGGCGAGATGATATGGAGAACTTTCTGCGCACTATTCCTTTTACTACCCTACCTTTCTACATATTTGTATTATATTTATTTTTCTTCGTTTTTATTATGATTCGACTGTTGAGATTGCTCATTAAACCTAAATGGTCCGCGAGCTTCCTGGCTTGTCCTATGCGTTACAAGCTCATAGAAGCTTTTGCAGCCATCTTCAACATCTTGGTTGTGATGAGGTTATCACATGTTATAGTTGATGAAAAGGTTATACTATAGTAACCGCATTTACCCTGTCCCAGAATCCCACAGTACAACATCTGCTAGGAAGCCTAATAATCGATGGCTTAAGGCCGCGCTAAGTAAATCGATTTCTAGATCATAATCATTACTGCTCAGCCAGAGAAAATGGCAGACGCTGCTTCAGGTAAGGAATGAAGGTTACTAGTACCATGTTAACTTGTAAAGCAACTCCTTGGCTCTGTTGCAGAGGCTAGGGCTGCTTTCAAGCGAAGCATGTCGCTTAAAGTGGATAACCCGACGACAGATGTGGTAAGCTGAACCAACCAGGCGGGATGTCTAGAAGCCCTATCGACCTTATTGCGGGTATCACTGAATATCGTTTATGATGTAGGTAATACTAAAATCAGATTATTTACATGCATTTTCATGCCACATGGGACGTTGTTAGTGCGAACGCATACCCGCCAGTGTCGTATCCGCTCTTGTGGCACTTGTTGTGTGGTTCATCATAATGACAGGGCGTCGGTCTTAGTTTTTTATTTAGCACCTGACATCGGTCCTCAAAATTGGTCATGGCATTTAAGCGCGCACTGGTCGGCAGGTGTTTACCGTGTTGAAACTTGCAAGCAAGCTGATTTGCAGGGGTTTGCCAGCGCTCATCGCCCTCTGTAAACGTCCATGTAAATATCTCCCATAACTCATGTTGTAATTTTCGGGGTTAGGTCCCCCTCGCCGTCATCATCATCCTCTCGTCCCTGCTCCCCCCCCCCTCTCTCTCTCTCTCTCCCTCCCCCTTTGTTCCTCCCCCTTCATGCAGTTCAAATGCGGCTCCTTATCACGAGCCTTACGCCTTTATCCTCCCTCCACCTCACATTCTTGCTCTATTCAGTCCCCTCCCTCTCGGCCCCCCCTCTTTCTTTTCCTACCAGACCGAGCCAGAGCCGGAGCCAGAGATAGACGTGGCACCCACGCCGACTGCGGCTGAGCTTGATGCCACCTTTGAGAAGGAGCTTGAAGGTGAGACCGAGTCTCTAGCCTCTGCCAACTTGAGCTTACGCGGGAATAAAATGACATAGGCAGGGAGGTGAGGAGAAAAGGAGGGAAGCGCGGCAGATGCAAGGAGTGAGGAGGATGGACGAAGCGAGCAATGGAATGAAGGGGGAAAGCAAGCAGTGAGCGAGCGTGCGCTAGGAGGGCCTTGGGAGCGTGGCAGAGGCAGAGGCAGAGGCAGAGGGACGGAGGGTTTTAGGTAAAGGAGGGAAGGAGGGATATGGTGGTAGTGGTAGTGGCGCTATAGCGCAGCGGCGTGGGGGCTTATCCATGCACTCAAGCGCATGGATTGGTGACGGCGAGCGCAGGTGCGGGCAAGATGCGGACGTTACTGGGTCGGTTACTGCCTAGGTTACTGCCTACTGCATGAGGAGTCAGCTGACCCACACATGCATGTCCAAAACGTTACACTGCACACTTTGCATCGCTGAAGAAGTCTAAAATAGCATCAAGTACCATAAAACGTAAGCGTTATTGGCGAAGACATCTGCCGTATCCCCGGTTGTCTAATAGCGAACCTCCTTGCAACTTATGTACTCGTACTCGGCCCTTCCTTCTTCCTTCTTCCTTCTTCCTTCTTCCTTCTTCCTTCTTCCCCGCCTGCCTCCCAAACCCACAGCGCTGCAGAATGCCGAGGCCGAAAAGAAATGAACGGATAGGGTTCGTGTCTTCCATCAAAAATGCTCCAATCAAGAATCACCATATGTGCTATCCTACCCCCCTTCTGGGTGCATGCATCTCGAGTGAGACAGAATGGCTGATCCTGGTTGTACCGAACCTGGCTCAACTAAACCCGCAGCAGGCAAATGGGAACACAAAGCGGCGACAATTATTACTTTGTGTATCCCGGTGGTTGTATGTTGTATGTTGTGTGTGGGGGGACGTACCTTCGCTTCAATCAGAAAGGAGAATCGAAGCCCCTGGGCTCGGAAACCTCACCGCACTCGGCAAATCCTGCACGAGGCTTTCCTCTGTTTACATACCCCCCGGACACATACAGCACTGGGTTCCGGGGAAAGATGTGCGGACATACGTAGGTACCAATTATGTACGTATGGGGAACCATGTTTGGCTACCAGCATTGCTTAGTGTATAGTGTATTCGAAACCCCGGAATTCCCTCCCGACCATGGCTCGATTTGTATTTGGTATATGCCCATATGGTGTGGCCCATATTATTCCTTTTACGCTCTTCATCACGCATTCTCAAATACACAAATACACAAATACACATGCGCACACGCTTCACGCGTGAATACACACATATACACACAAGCACATTGACGACGTCACGCAGTGACCTACGGGTCAGGTAGCTTTCGCATTTCATGACATGGATGTAAGGGAGTTGTTAGATAGCAGGTGCAGCACCACCCAATCAAGCTGCCGCAAATTGTCCCGATGTTATTGTGCTACTGCCGGTGGAACAGTTGTCATTTGTTGTCAATGAGACACGTCAGCCATCTGTAAAATACCCCTCCCACATACATGCTCAGAATGGCAACGGAATGTCGTCGTGCAAAAAGTCTATCATTTGGGGTTCGCGGTCGGTGGCATACACGTTGTATGTTGTATGTTCGCGGTCTCGGCTTGCTTGCCGCAGTTGACGGCATCGTGTTGTCACCCTGACACCATGGCCTGCGGGAGTTGACTGATGACCCTTCGGTTTTCGGGGTTTGGTGCCTCATACTGATGCGGCCTGCTGGAGTAGTGGACATGGACTGCTGAAGAGTCCGTATCTGTCGAGTGGTCTGAATCGGGTTATCCAGGGATGGGCTCCCTGTGAGCTGCGCCGATTCACATGCGGCTGCGGCTTTTTGATTTTTGATCAATCGTGGGCGCGCAGGTTCGCGACGGGCTATATGACATGCATGGTAGGTGAGCTGAGTGGTGAAATTTTGATGTGCTCCGTTGTAGTATGTAATAGAGTCATTGCCGTGTTGTGCCTGTTATTAGGCCCTGCAAGGGATCATTTTGCCCCTAACGAGGCAGACGGGGTGCCTCACGCCTAACGGGGCAGCAGGCAGGGTGTGTGTGGGGGGGGGGTTGTGTAGTGGGGTGTTTTTCCGGACGCCGTTTTTCGTTGATTCGTTGAAAAGATGCGTTTTTGTCGTTAGTTCCATGTTTTTATGTAAGGACTGTGTTACTTTGCCAAGGGAATGCTCACCCATAAGTGAGCGATTCCCGGTTGAGGACAACTTAACCCAACCACCCTCACTCTTTTTAACGGTACGTGACGGTTAAGGTGCAAAGCAGGCCGAAGTAGTTTTCACTGCCACCATAACGAATGCTAGTGTAGTGTACTACTTACATACATAAGTCAAAGCCACGTGTTCCTCCCCTGCGCTGTGGCTCGGTCCGGTCAGGAACCCCGGTGCTCGTCTTTGAAGGGCGAGTCACCCAAAGTGTAACACCCAAACATAAGTCTGATCTCCAGTGAAGTGTGAAGTCAATCATCCTCAACATAACAATTCGCTTTCCAGTTTCAGCCGCGCAAATAATTACACGGAATATACAGAAAAATACATCCTCTTCCGTCTTCCCGTACCTTTTTGACGTACGCCATCTCCAATGCATTTCCGTAAACACTCCTTCACAGCCGAACGCTCACGCGCGAGCACGCCTGCCATTGCACTCACATTCGCGCTCTCGCTTTCGCTCTCGCCCCATATTCCCCCCAAAGTGCAAAACGTCCGTCGTCGTGAGTCATGTCGGACTGCCAAATGCTTCACCAAGTACGGCGCCACCCAGCCCAAGTCCCAGAACCCGAACCGTCCCACCATCCTATATGTGATGGGCTGCCCAACACGTACGACAATACGACCAAAAAATACTGAATACAGTTCAAGCCCCCAAATTAAAAACCCAAAATCTGAATCCAACTTTTGAGCCCGAATTCAACACCGTCATCCGCACAGGGACATCGGATCTCGTTAACGGACAACAGCAACTGGGGACATCGGGGACATTCAGATGAACTCGCCGGAAAGGGACGAGCCGGACCGGCTCATACCCCCTCACCACCTTGGTGCGGCGGGGGTGTTGCGGTTAAGACGTCAGATCTGTACATCTGACCGATCCAGATAGAGTGCTTTCTGAAGGATGCAGGGTTTAAAACCCTAAACCCTAAAACCCTAAACCCTAAGGTCCCAACACGTTTATGACAGCCTCGTCACTTCTAAAGTTGTCGTAGCTGAAACCCCCACCCCCACCCCGATCCCCAAATCCAAACCCCCGCACGAGACACCCTTGACTTCTTGGAAGGGCCCAGACTTGTCCTCCCTCAGTTGGCCTGACTGGCCTTCCAGGCGTCCCTGGCGCTGTTACCAGGAGCCTCGACAATACGAGGACCCCGCAGTGGCTTCGTGATCGCGGTACGAGCCATGAACGCCAGGGCAATACACAGCGTGGCCCAGATGAGCGCGTAGTTCAGGTGGTCTCCCGGCATGGTGCTGAAGCGGAGAAGATCTGACACGTGTTTCGGAGCAGGGTAGGTGGGCCCTGCGTCACCGATGTCGGCACCGGCAGTAGCGGCTGCCGCAGCCGCAGCGCTGGCAGCGCTGCGCGCTTCATTGAGTGGAGAACGTTTATGTACGGCTTGTACGGCGGCTGGGTCAGTGGAGATGGCCATGACCAGAGGGGTGTCGGACGGTAGGCCCAACACGCGAGTCTTTGTAACGTGGTTAATCCACGTGTGTATGGGGGGGGGGAAGGGGGGAAAGGGAGGGAGGGGGGGCAGTGTGCACTTGCGGCTTCCGAAACCAGGAAGCCAGGAAGATGACCACTGGAACAGACAACTAGGAAGCGATAAGAATATCGGTTATTAACCTTAATTCCGTTATTTATGGTTATACCGTTGTACGAACATTAGGAAATTCAGGACCTCCAACCTCCACCCCCCCACCCAAACCCCAAAATAAACGAGCACACACCGAATGAATCCAGCCCCCCCAACCAATCCCCCCCCACCCACCCCCACCTACCACCCCCCACCCCCCCACACACACGACCCCACCCACCCACCATGGCTTCTCGTTGAATGAAATGGAACTCGTCTGATTCAGGTTTGTTCTCCGGCATGAAGTTGCTAGGCTTCTCGTCCAATTGGATTACACCAACCACCAAATCCGGCTCCGGAACCACCTTAACCGCCACCGTCGGTTGGGATTCTGCTGACGACGTTTGGCTACCACGGCTGCTGCTGCCAAAGCCCAGCCAGCTCCACCAGCTGCGGGTAGTGGCCGTTGCTGCGGTTGTGGCGGTTGTGGCAGTTGCTGGCGGCTCCTCCTTGGCATTTGCTGCACGTGCTTCTTGTAGCTTGGCTGCGGCCCTCGCTTCCGCCTCCTCCTTCCAGGCCGCAGGAACCCAACCACGGTTTACCAGTACAACGCCCTTCCTGGAGAATTCGGTTATCGGTTATTCCGTTGTGGAAAACGACTTAGGAAGATTACACAGAGCAGGGGGGTTACAACTTATTAAATTAGGATTAGCGTTATGGTGTTATAAACTTTGCGAAGCGAGACCGTACGAGCGAGGACTGAACGTTGTCTCGGATTAGATGCCGTACATAGGTGCCGTACAAAGGTGCGAAAGAGAATGCAATTAATTCAGTTAATCAAGGTGCCCGTTGTTCCGTTGGCGGGAGAGATGATAGCGAGCCCGCTCCCCCTCGCGGTCTCGTACCCCCGCCCAACCCGCCTTCCCCCATAATATCTCCCCCAATACATGAACACCCTCACACACACCTTCCCCCCTCCCGCCTTCCCCCCTCCCCTGCCTCGTTTATTCAACTTCTCCCATTTCTCCCCCCCCACCGCCATCACCTCGCCCATTGTCAATCACCAAAACACTACCCCCCGGCAACAGCACAATCACCACCATTATTACTTCTGATCTCTCATACCTGCATCCTGATCAGGCACCTCATGAGTCATATGACGTCATGTTTGTTGAGGATGTTGATAAATAATTCATAATGTGCAACAAACCCCCAAAAATGTTAAAAACCAACACACTAACCAAATTCATCATTATCATTGTTATTATGATCACCCCACTCCGATCGATATAGTTTTAGTGTTCCCTAATCGACACCGTTTGTTGGTTGGTTGGTTATTTCGTTGGTTCGTTGACATACCTGTCCGTACTGATCATGGGCGTGATGACGATGTACCCCGGCTGGATCCCGGATCCAGGCAGGCTTCATAATTGGATCCATATGCATATCCACGTCCGAGCGGGCCGGCGGAAGTGTTACAGGGGCAACCATGAGGTCGTGGATTTGGTTCAGGGCGTGTGTGTGTGTGTATGTGTATGTGTATGTGTGTGTACGTACTGGGTTCTGAGTCCCGGCTTCCCCTCCGCCTTTACCATCCCATGACTTCTCTTAACCATAAGGCCCCTGGACCAGGGGTGTTGGCAGTTTGTTCTTTTTACGATCCGTATCGCCTTCACATACACACACACACATGCACATACTCCTCCCTCGCCTCTCCACATACATACGCACATACACATATACCCCTACACATACACCCGTACACATACACTCGTACACATACACCCGTACACATACACACACATACACACACATCTACCTTCCCTCACCCGCACAAACCGACCAACCTGCGCGGGCGAGGTCCCACGAACAAGCTGTACTCGGGGAGGAAGCGCCCCTGGACCTTCACCTTGTCGTACTCGAGCAGGGGCTTATCTCTGGAGAATACCTCCTCTGCCTCCGCCTCCGCAATCCCTCGTCGACGTCCAATGAGCTCCTCCTGGGGTTTTGGTGGGGATAGGGTTGGGGGCAGGAGTGATGGGGTTGTGCGGGGATAGGGTTGGGGGCGGGAGTGATGGGGTTGTGGTGGGGATGGGGTTGGGGGCGGGAGTGATGGGGTTGTGGTGGGGATGGGGTTGGGGGCGGGAGTGATGGGGTTGTGGTGGGGATGGGGGAATACACGAGGGCATCTGGAGCTGCTGTTGAGGACCTGGTTATTAACCACTCCCCCCTCCCCTCCCCCCGGAGTAATGGCGGGTATCGGCGGCTGTCCTCGCCCCCCAAGGAGATCGAAAAGGTAGGGGCAGAAGCAAACGTAAGTAATAAAAACCGCGATACAGGTTTGGGGGGGGAGTTCAAGTTGAGGAAGTAGGCTCCGCAAACACTCCTGATAAACGACCCACATCGTGTAAAACCGAATGTACGACCAAGCCAAAATATCAAGCACGGATTTTCACCTTAAAAATATAACCCAGTCTGGGCTGGAGCAAACGCATTTCGCAGCCCGCACAGTCGCCAGGCATGCGCACCTTCCATTTCATCCTTTCGAATTGCCAGTACGCCAGGCACCCGCATACCAGGCTGGGTATGAACATAACTGCAGATAATGGACTCCAAGTTGATCCTCCAGACTCGCTCGAGGCGCCAGCGCGCCCCGCGCCTCCAGTCGCTGTGGGCGGCGATGTCGCTGCGTTCGATGACAACCAGCTCCGGAAGCCAGTCGCAGCCGCATTTTGACTTCCGGTACCGACTTGAGTGGATCTAGCAAAAGCGCGCAAAGTGTCAAACCCTCTTGGTGCTAGCCTCCGCATCGGTGGGTTCCGCCACGTAGTGGATGGCAGGTGCTCAATTCGCTCCGGTCTCGGACGCGGAAGAGCTGAGTCGCAACCGAAACTGTTAAATAAAATACAGACCAACGGAAATTTTGTGAAAAGTAAGGGGCGAGGAAACCCCAAACCATGGCTTCATGTGTCGTAACGTGAATTACATCATGAGCTTGATGAAATGTTCAGCTTCCATACCTTGATTGCAACATTACACATTTACCATATGTATAGCTCAGCTGAGTCAAAGCTTATACATCTGGCAGCACGTTGATTCTTGACATTAACATATGACCAATAGTCCTGATATAGGACGTGTCGCAACATCCCTGATGGTTGCACGCCCACGAGAGCTCCTTAGGGAGCTTCGCGAGGGAACAGATCGGGTTAAAGCCCTCAAAGCAATCAAGAACCAGGTCATTGGAAGCAAATTCAAGAAGAATGCCTTCGTTAGCGAGGGTGCTGTTGAGGCCGTCTTGGAGGTGTTAAAGGATGCAAGTAGCAGTGCTCACCCATCAGAGGACAAGATGAAAATCGTCCAACAGCAGGCGGCAATCGTCATCGGGAGCCTGAGCCTCAGCGACGTTGGACTGCGAAGGCTCATAAGCAATGAAGGCCTGCCGTTTTTGCTGACGATGCTTCATAGCGCTGATGAAGCGGTCGTCGAGGCGGCGCTTTGGGCTGTCAAAATGGTAGTACAGCAGGTGCTGAATGGAGCCGATAGGTGCAACCTATCCTGTCGGAAAGGGCAGGAATATGCAAACAATATATCTCGGAATCGAGTTTTTTGGTGACAAGATATCGAAGGCCAGGGCGGGGCTTTCACACATTAATAATTGATTCAGGATATTCAAGTTAATATTACGCAGCAAAATATGTGTCGAGGAAGCGAAACCTATGGGATGTATTGACGCGGCATTCCAGCAATATCTTGCTGCACATGCATGCATCACTGCTGCTTTGATTCTGTGTCAATTTCGAGATCATACGTCGTCCGTGCACACACACGCGGTTTGGTAACTAATTGCTTCATTGGAGTCACGCTCTTGCCCCTGTCTCACAATTAGTACCACAGCTGCTTCTCAACAGCCGTAGCAGTACCAATATCAGTACGGCAGCGCCGGTCGCTACCAGAGGTCTCTTTTTCTATTCGCCATTACCCGCCTTAATCCACATGTCCCCTCCCCTACCACGACCACTGCCACTGCCGCCGCCGCTACCAAAACTAGCTCCCTCCGCTACGCAACGCCCTCCTCCTTTCCCTTCTAGACCCCTTTCCCCTGACCCCGGCTTTGCGTCCCTTTCCCACTTCCGGCCTCAGATCTTTCACACCTAGTGCAGCACCTTAGCTCTCCCCCCCCGCATCCCTTTCCTTGTCCTGTTCTGATCCCGTATCCTGAATAGTCCACCGGCGTGCCATCGTATTTCGCTTGCCCTCCGGCTCGCGAGGTCGGGTCCTCCCTCCCGGAGTCGCCCGCCGCCGCCGCCGCCGCCGGCACCCTAGGCCCTACCGCTGCAGCTGCCTCAGGCGGCAGCGCCGTGGCCGCTGCAGGTCTCTTGTCCGGTACGCCGGTTCACCTTGACGCCGCTGCCATGTCCGCGATCGTCCGCTGCCTGTCCACTGCCGCTGCCGCTGCCGCTAGTAACGGCGCTGGGGGCAGCAGCTCCGCCCATACCGACAGCGGCAGCGGCATGCTGACTGCCGTACCTCGGTCAGGTCGTCCAGCGGCCATCGCGGCGCTGGCGGCGGGTCTGGTGGCTTGCTGTTGCCGGCGAGCGGAGGAGCGGAACCTGGCCATTGCTGGAGGTGCTCCAGAAAAGCTGCTGAGGCTGTTGCTGGGTAGTGATCGGCCCGACACGCAGGTAGGGGCGGGAAGCCGGGGGGACTGGGGGGGAAGGGGAGCCGCGTATGGAGTGGTGCTGGTGCTGGTGCTGGTGCTGGTGCTGAGTGGAGGGCGGGGAGGAGCTCTGCTCTGTTGTTGTTGTTGTTGGATAGGGGTGGGGTGGGGGGGGTTGTGGTTCGAATAGAGGTGGAACCCAAACGGCAATGCGGTGCCGGAAGTAGTTGTCCAATTTTTGTTTCTTACATTAAGTTAATGTAATTACTACAATGACCAATGACCATACAATTTCATTTTACTCTGTTCTTGTAAACACTAACGACCAACTAACAATACGGGCTAAAAACAGTATATCTGTTCTTACAGTATATCAGATATCAGAAATCAGAAACTTCAGAATATGTTTAATGTCTGTGTTAAATTTTTATTTGTGACCATAATCTTAGACCTTGTTGTGGTGAAAGTGAAAGAAACTGTGAAAGAAAATGATGACCCAGATGAGGGGCGAAGTCGCCGACGCTTACAACTTGTGTCTCGCTTTATGGGTTCGTTGACGTCCCATGGGTCACTCCCCCACAGGTCGCTGCACTGGAGGGCCTTTCTCTCATGTTGCCGTACCAACCGTCGGCGTGTGCGCTGGCACTTTCGTGCCCAGAGATCTACGGCAGGCTGTTCACTTTGCTCCGAGACCCGGCGCCATCTGTACGGCTTTTAGCTGCCAGTTGTGCGGCAACACTCTGTCGGATGCCGGGATGCGAACAGACAGAGGTTGGTAGTTGGGAGTTGGGGGGCTGGGATTAGAATGAGGTCAACTTACTCGTGGGATTGGGCGGCATGAGCACAAACATACACACGTACATATACACACGTGTCGTTAGCATCATATTGGATAAAATCCATCGACTGTCGGATGGTAGGTATGCCCCCGATGTTGAGATGGAGGGTGCGGACCCCGGTCATATAGTGACTTGTTAGCCGACGAGGAGTGGAGATGAGGCCGCTGTTAGTAAATACGGCAGATTCCCGCCACTGTATGCTGTTGGTGGTGGTGGGTGACAGGATTTCTTCTCCACCAGGCAGGGGGGGTTGGGATATGATACTGCCCGGTGGTGGTAGTGGCCAGGGGTGATGAAGCAAAATACTTCCCCCCTCCCTATCCCCACATACACATACACATACACATACACATACACATACACATACACATACACATACACATACACATACACATACACATACACATACACATACACATACACATACACGTACACGTACACGTACACGTACACATACACATACACATACACATACACATACACATACACATACACATACACATACACATACACATACACATACACATACACATACACATACACACATACATACACATTAATAAGGGCACATACATGACAGGGTAGCAGAAGCTGGAGTGAGCATGAGCATCGTTACCTCGTGGAATGGGATATGGTGCGAGCTGGATACTTTTCTCCCACCCCACCCAATACCCCTCTCATCCAATCTTGCCTCGTTTATTCGACCTCCCCCTAAAACCCTAAGTCTTGACGTCCTGCTTGCCCATGCAGGCCATGCAGCGCGCAGCGCTGCCCGTACTCTTGCGCCTGCTGACACAGCCCGCCACCAGGCCCCACGTGCCTGCCGTACTGGCAAGCCTCGTCGAAGGAAGCGAGGCGCTGCAAAAGGCCGCTGCGGACGCCGACGCTGTGCGGCTGCTGGCGGGCTTGCTGGCGGCGGAGGCGGTGGCGGCAGAGGTGACGACGGCGACGGCGACGACGGCGAGGACAACTGGCCAAGCAGTAGCGGCACCAGACGTCGCCGCCGCCGCCGCCGTCAGCAGCGGCGCCATCCCTGGCCCCGCTGTGTGCGCCGCTGCTGACGGCGGCGTGAGCTCTTCGTTGCGGGAGGGATGTCTCCGCGCTTTGGGCAGTCTGTGCCTCAACCACGATGATAGCCGCAGACAGCTCTTAGAGGCAAAGGTATGCGGTGCGGAAGTGGGGCGGGGGAGGAACTGGGAACTGGTGGTGGCCGGTGAAAGCGACGTAGGGTTAATGAGAAGGGGGGGGGCGGGAAAGGAAGTTCGGGTAGTGGAGGGGGGCGAAAGGGGAGAGTATGAGACGTCGTACCGTATCGTATCGTATCTGTTGGTGATGGGCGGGAAGGGGCGGAAGACTATTGACACAGCGAATACTGAATGCTGAATGATCCTGAAGGAAGGAAGGAGGACTACGCTAACCGTGAAGGTGGATGATGATGATGGCTGAGTCGTCCAAAGTAGGGAAAGAAGAAATTGAGACCTGGCACGTAAACTGACTAGGTGGTCGCAATGGCCGCGAATCGAAGCAGTAAAACGAGGAAGAGAACCGTAATTAAGTACACCATCAGCCGTACTGCTGGCGGCGAAGTGAAAGACGTGTTGAGTCCGAGGCGAAGCTGACCTGACCGCCGGCGCTGGCGCTGGTGCTGTCATGCGAGTGTCCTCCCAACCCCTCTGTAAAGAGAACCTACAAGCGACTGAACCCAACCACCCCATCCACCCAACCCGGCCAGCCCAGATCCCGCACGCGTGCGTACCAACCGAGCAAAGCGCCGTTCCGCGCCGTTCCACTCACCTTCCGGGGAGGGGGGGGCAACGGTGGCGGTAGCAGCAAAGATGTGCGCATGCGAGGAGATGTGTGTGTGTGGGGGGGGGGAAGCTACCCTGAACACACTTGCGGGGACCAAACAAACGAAGCGCAGTCTCACGCGAACTCACCTGGGGCAGTGGTGGCGGGAGCAGCCGACAAGGGCAAGGGCGTGCACATGCGAGAGGGAGCGCAAACGAAAAGAAGACGCGAGAGAACAGGTCCAAGACATAGTTAAGGCAAGGGTAAGGAGCCGTACACCCGGGGAAAATTGTGCCGCTGAGTTTTGCCGTAAAAGAGGGAGAAGTGAAGGAATAGCCAGTAAGTAATGAATGAATGAAAATTTGAAGAAGGATGGGAGGACGTATATGTCGGGGAACGGCAGAACGACAGTCGAAGAGTACGACATTGGCATATGCGGGAATGGAAAAAGAAAACCGGAAAGGGCGTGTTGTACGGCGCAGTTGTGAAAGGAAAGGCGGGGCACAGAGTAAGACGCGGGGTCACGGGAAGCGTACAGAAAGAGAAGGATGATGACAGGTAAATGGCAGAGGTAAAGTGGGGGGAGGGGAGGAGGGGAGCATGTGCTTTATGAGGTCAGGGAACTAATTGGGGGTGGGGGTGGGGGTGGGGGTGGGGATGATTAATACTTGGTGTGTTTTTTAACAGCAGCACCAGCCACCAGGTCTCTCGGCCATTCGCCCTCACTCTCTGCCCGTTTCCCCACCCTCTCCAAAACACACACATACACACACACCACAGGTGCTTCGCTATATTGTGAAGGCGCTGGAGGACCCCAGCAACGGAGTACGGGCGGCGGCGGCGTTATGTGTACGAGCGCTAACCCGCTGTGTGCGGACTTTGCGTGGGGGCCTGCTGGAGGGCGGGGGGGGGGAGCCGGCACAGCTGCTGGTGGATATGTTGGCGGATAAGGATCTGGAAGTTCAGGTACAGGGATGGCGAGGGGAGGGGAGGTGGGGAAGGGAGGGAAGGCGAATGGAAGGGGGGGGGGAGGAGTACAGGAGGGGAGGTAGGTAGGGGGGAGGGGGCAGGGGGAGAGGGTGGGACAGCCTATGATTTAAAGAAGTATCATGAGGGGGGAGGGGAGGGGAGGGGAGTCTGTCTCCCGTCAGGGGTGGCTTGACCCGCGGAGGCTGGGTAAAACGAGCAGGTAAGGTTCACCACAAAAGCCGGTTTTGTTGTCGTACTATTCAAACTCATTTTCGATCGCCACATCGTCTCACCTTTTTGTGTCCTTTGCCGTACAGCACTCCGTTAAACTAGGCACACCTGCCTTTGCCTGTGTGCGTGTCTGCCTGCCTGCATGAGTACGTGCGTGTGCGTGTCTCTGTCTTCCCTCCTCTGTGTGTTCATCTGTTCATCTGTCTGTCCGTCTCTGCAGACGAACGCCGCCGCTGCGGTGTGCAACCTGGTTCTGGATTTTTCCGCCGTCAAGTCCGCGGTGCTGTCGGCGGGGGGCCTAACCCGCCTCGTGGAGCTCACCCGCAGCCCCGCCACGCCGCTGCGTCATCACGCCACTTGGGCGCTGGCGAACATGCTGTATAGAGCGGACAACAGCGTTCGAGTGCAGCTGATGGAGGTGGGGGGGAAGGGGGAGAGAGGAGGGGGGAGGGGGGGACCGGGGAAAGGGGAAAGGGGGAACGGGAGGGGGGGAAGGGGGAAGGGGAAGGGGGGAAAGGGGGAGGAGAAACTGGCGGGGCCGGGTTTTGCGGGGTGATGTTGGGGTGAGGAGGGGCAGGGGAGAGGGGCGGAGTGTCCACCTCACCGCCCCACTTATTGGATTTGGTGTTATAAATAGTCGTCGCATTCACATTTTCCTAATGGCGCGCGCAGGCGCTTCCTTGGTCGCGCTTGCGGCAGTTGCTGTTCGACAGCGACCCACGGGTCGTTGAGCAGGCGCTGGTGATACTGCGGAACCTCTGCATGGCCGGCCGCCAGCAAGTCGCGGCGGCGCTCGAGTGGGCAGACAGCGACCGCGGTGGCGGCGGCGGCGGCGGGGGGGGCGACTCCGCGTCAGTTACCGGTCTGTGTCCTTCACCTTCAGCTTCACCAAACCAGGACCAGCGCCCCCTCCCTGGAGCGGGTGACAAGGAGATGCCTCAGATAGGAATCCTGGATGTATTGGAGGCGCGGATTCATGCCGCGGTGGTGGCAATGTCGGTGGATAATACCGGGTAGGTCCGAGCCAGTGGGTGGGTGGGTGGGTTCGGAGCTCTGGATAGATTGATGTCTGACATGGCGGTTGCGGTTGAGGTAGTTAGGATTGTGGTTGTGGTTGTCGTATCCTATTCATATTCTAATACGCATTGAGACCTCCTCTTTAAAAGAACATAATAATAGTATTATACATGTTAAATACTTGGCGATGTACATGGTTTCCCTCCCCCTCCCCCTCCCCCTTCTCTACAGGGTCTGAAAGCGGTATCATGTCTCTTTTATCATCTTTCCCCCCCTCCCTCCCCCCCCCCACACACACACACACCTGTCCCTTAATTAGCTCTCTCGCCCTCCTGGCACCACCACCCCCACCCCATCACCCGTCCACCACCCCACCCCACTCACATGGGCCCTATCTCCCTCCCGCCCAAAGGTCCGACTCCGCACCCAGCAGCCCCTTAAACCTATCCCCGCAATCTGAGAGCGCCGCCGCGCCAGCGGCGGCGGCAGCGACAGCGACGGCGGCGGTGACGGCAGCGGCGGCGGCGGCGGCGGCGATCTTGCCGGTGAGGACGCCGGCTCAGTATCTACAAACCGTCGCCAACGCCAACCACGCCCTGTACGCCGTCGCGAATCTGCTGACGGGCGGTACGGCGGTCAAAGACCTGGTCGCGTCCCGGCAGCCGCTACTGGCGGCGGTGGCGGCGCATATGTATCCGTGGGCAGGGGAGCTTGCGCTTCCGGCGGTGTGGTGTGCGGTGAACCTTACGTGGCCTGCTGGCGGCGGCGGCGGCAGTAGCAGTGGCGTCGATCGGTTGAGCCGTTTGGAGCAGGAGGCTGTAGCAACAAGGTAAAAGAAGGGGGGTAGCCCGGGTGGAGTTTAATGTCATTTCTCGGCACACACACACACACACGCACACAGCAACGCTTTGTTGTTTTCGTTCTTGAAGCGTCTGTCCTCAAACATTGCAGTACATGTTCACTGGGCTTCCTGGGCTTTCACATCTGTGCCCCGACCTCCGCCCCAGGAACCAGGTTTATTCCCGTACATCGATACCCCTCCCCCCCCATACTGCCCTCCCCATACGTCCCTCCCAATACTGCCCTCCCCCCCCCATACCGCCCTCCCCCATGTCGTACAGGTGCAACGCGCTGCTCAATGTTCGCGGTGAGGAGCGGCTTGAAGAGCTGAGCCAGAAACACCCCTCCAGGGACGTCCAGGAGCGGGCGAGGACGGCGCTGGAGCAGCTCAGGAGCGGCGCGGGGCGGGCGGGAGGGGCAGCGGCCACGTCGCCGCCAGCGGCAGCAATAACAGCGCTCATATCGGTACCTTTCTTGTGAGCCCGAGGACGAGTTGTGCCAGTGTGTGTGCTTGTGACAACTCGGTATACGTGTCTGTATGTGTATGTGTATGTGTGTGTTAGTGGGGTGCTTTAGGGGCCGATTGAGAAAGGAGGCTCCACGACAACAGCGAACATTACAAAGGGCCCATGACGGCTAATTGTGCCTCAGATACCTCAGGCGAGGAAGACAGACCAGGAGGTGAGGTCCTGGAGGTGGCGGCGGCGGCTGGGGGGTGGCGCAGAGGCTCACTGGTCGGCGCTGGCGGCTGCAGTGGGAGAAACAGTAGCAGCAGTTTCATCACCACCTCCACCATCAGCAGCAGCAGCAGCAGCAGGAGGAGGAGGAGGAGGTAGTGTTGTGTTGGTGAAATGGATAGAGTACCAAATAGAGGCGGGGAACGGTGTCTGTATATTTGTGTGTGTGAGAGGGGTGGGCCATTGGAAGAAGATTGAGGTGCTGCTGCATACATGTAACTGCTGCAGCCTCACTCAGATCACCCGGAGAGCGCGGGATGGCGGGATGGCGCGAGCGGTAGTCGTGTCTTGGTAGATAGAAGGTAGGTGGTGAACAGCGGGAGGGGGCCCAAGAGGCGTTATGCCGCTCTGGATAAGGGGTACCGAAAAACGTACCTATCGGGCCGCAATGAAGATGAAGCGGTGTGAGGAGGTAGGAGGGTTCACGCGGGCCCATACGCCCATACCAGGGGAGTTAGGGGAAGGGGTTTAGGGGTGAGAGGGGGTAGGGGGGTAAGGGTGAGAGGGGGTAAGGGGGGGTTGGGGGTGAGGGGGTAGGGGTAAGGGGGGGTCGGGGGTAAGGGGTAAGGGGGGGTCGGGGGTAAGGGGTTAGGGGGGTTAGGGAGGTAGGGGTGAGAGGGGGTAAGGGAGGGTGGGGGGGTTAGGGGTGAGAGGGGGGTAAGGCCCGCCAAAGACCAAACCGACTTTAGCGCGCTGCTCTCGCAAAGGGCCTGATCGAGGAAAAAGCGTTTGGGAGTGCAAATATTGCGACGGAACTATCACGGTGTGCACACAGGGGGTGCAACATGTGATGGAGGGATGGAGGGATGGGGGGATGGAGTGATGGAGGGTTACAGCCTAAAATAGTTTTCCTTGTGGAATTTGGGGCGAATGTGGGATGTGGGATGTGGGATGGGTTGAATAACTAACTTGATCGTAACTCAGTTCATATTAGGGGTTTACGGTCTTCTCCCTCTCCCTCTCCCTCTCCCTCTCCCTCTCCCTCTCCCTCTCCCTCTCCCTCTCCCTCTCCCTCTCCCTCTCCCTCTCCCTCTCCCTCTTCCTCTTCCTACTGAAAGGTATATAGTAATAGCAAAATTTCACGGTAGCGTTTTGGACTTGCCCATGCGCGGTGGCGTTTGGTGTGTGTGTCTGTATGTGTATGTAGGGGGGAGAGAGGTGGGGGGGGGAGGATGGGGACGACTAGACCTAGATGGTGGGGTGGTTTTCCCTGTAAAACCATACGTACCTATTCATTACCTCGTGTAAATGGTTTAAAGCGGAAGAGATGGGTGGAGTGATCCTCCGCCTTCAACATTTTGTGTCTTCTGCCTATGTGTCTTCTGAAGTCTCCGAAAAGCAGGTGAACGCAAAAGAGCGGTAGAGGGGCAGCGGCCGCGTCGAATTAAAATTTGGAGCAGATTACTGACAACTGCAATTACTGCTGCGGAGGCGGCGGCTGTACTTGGTGCAGCACCCTTTGTCCTGTGTGTGTGTTTGCCGTACCCTTTGCCGTGCCCTTCACCATCCAGATAGGGTGGGAGGAGGACAGCCTTCTCCAGCGTCCTGAACATATATGAGTTTTGAAACATAAGAGATCTGGTCTCAACACCAGAGATGGGTCGCTTCTTATTACTTTTGGAAAGAGACGTGGAGAGCACTCGAGCGTCACTCCAACAGCAGCGGCAGCAGCAGCATTTACACATACATACAAGTCCACACACGCACACACGATCATCATTATCGCCATCAGCGTGTTCAAGTACATCGGGGCTCCCCTCTCTTTTTGCGTTGCTACATGCGCAAAAGGTCCGAATGGCCTCCCCGAGCCATCAACACTCGTGTCCTTAGCATCATGTGTATAGCTGCCCCCTCCTCTTCCCCACCAATATATCACAAGACAAATACATAAACGGGTGCGGGTGGCAGTGGCGGTGCTGGTGATCACAGAGTGCAGAATGCAATCTGCCGCACACGCCACGCGGCACCCGTGGGTCCCCATACTAACGATTTGTTCTTAGACTTGAGCTAAGACATCCTAACCAACCCGCTCCACCTCCCCAATCCCCATCACCGCCGCCACCACACCAGGTGACTGCAGGGGGAGTAGGAGTGCGAATGTGCAAAGACAGGGGGGCCAGGGGGGGCAAGGGGGGCCAGGCCAGAAATACACACACATGACATGTACGGGTATGTATGTGGGACCTTCGCGTGCGTGGTAACCCATCATCTGTCAACGACAGCAGAATTTTTTTTATATATTATGATATTTGGTTTTAATTACTTCAATTAGTACAAAAAGTGAGAAATTTTGAAGGCATGTACGTGAGTCCAAAAACGGCGGCGTGCAATGGATCCAGAGTGCTGAGACAGACTCATGGAAAAGGCTTTATAAACAAAAAGAGCACTTCGACATCTCATCAGTGTCCAGTCTTCATTTCAGTAGAGCTACAGCAAAAAGTAACCACGAGTTATGAAGAGGAAGAAGGTGCCTGTGCGCGATGGCGTGTATGTGTACACGTACGTGTGCACATATGCATGTATGTATATGTGTGTGTGTGGGGGGGGGGGAATAGGGAGAAAGGGGGGAAATAGGGAGGAGGGAAGTTTTTGCTTCATCACCCGTGGCCACTACCACCACCGGGCAGTATCATATCCCAACCTCACCCTGCCTGTATTTCGGCGCAGCCTCATATACGTGTGTGTATGTGTGACAAGAGAGACAGGGTAACGACGAGCCCTTCCCCGGGAGGAGAGTCGGGGAAGGGGTTTGGTAGAACCGAGTCACAGCCGCAGCCATAAGCCCTCACTAAGACACTTCTTGAAAGCACATCATGGGGCAGGAGGTCCTACCTCTCCAGAGGCATACCTCTCAAGATACCTCCTCAGCACCACGCCACCCCAAAAATCAATATGCACAAAAGAGCTAGCAATATTGTCCACAATATTCATCATTATTGTTCTTCTTGAGACTTTGGAATATCCTTTTCCCCCCCTCACCCTTCCCTGGGGAAATTGAAACAAAACACACGCTGGCCACATGCAACAGACTGGAGTGCACCGGCAAAAAACCGGAGCCCCGCAAGTGCCGACCCAAATCCCATCCCTACGCAAAAACATTTCGTTTGCAAGCGTTCTTAGATCGCTTTCCCCTGGAAAGAGGCTGCTTGGGTTGGGGTCGGGGTCGGGGTCGAGCATGCACCGGTGTAAGTGGAGGAGCTGCGTGCGTTTTTCATTTTTGAAGGTCGGCCCCATCTCCACACCCGCGCTCCTCCTCTTCCCTTTCGACGACGTGGTGTCACTACCGCCATCCCCCTTCTCCTTCGGACCGACCAACAGGCTGCTGGACACGTGCTGATTGCCGTATTCAGGGTTGCTCGTTGGTTGCGAGACTAACCGTCAACCAACAACCATGAATCGAATATAACAACTTCTGTTCGGGCAAATATATAAATGTATAACACACAAAGACATAGAAGACGCACACGCCACTGCACAAGAAGTGCTTTATTGGACCAACAGTTCGTAGTGCAGCTCCAGGACCCATCACAGCTGAGCGGGAGGAAGGACAGCAAGAAGCTCCTGGAAGCTCCTACACCCCCCTTCCCGTGTGATGCCTCAGCCCCGAACAGACCCCGCCTCACACCGCGATGTCACAAACAGCACATCACACCACATCACATGACATCGCACGACGTCACATCCCAATCCTAATCGTAGCTGTAATGGTGACATCATAACAGACAGACAGACAGACTGCTAGTTATGCCCCTGCGCATTACAACTCCTCCCCACCGTTCAATACACATACACACACGCAAATATACACACACGCACACGCACACACCGGTTGTGGACTTCCGTTTTTGCGCTTCCCCCCCGGGCGCGTTTGAACGGCCTTTGAACGGTGGGTACAAAAAAATGGAAAATATCCATTTCCATCTTCCATTTTCCAAAAATATCCATTTCCATCTACTCGCCCAATGCGCTATCATTATTATAATTCAACCAGCATCCGCAATCCAAGTGCTGTGGTCGGGGACGCTCCAGCCCTGAAGGCTAGGGCGAGGGCGAGGGCGAAGGTGGCGCAGATACTCCATGAGGCAGGTATGCCCTGCCCAGGTATTCCACTGCCACATAAAAAGTGCCCTCCCGCCCCAAAGCCGTCGCGCCATCCCCACGCCGCCGCTGTCCTAAGTCCGCTGGCTTATGGCTGAGGGGGGAAGCTGCCGTACGACCCCCTTCGCGATCGTATCGCCTTTTACTGAAACATTTTCTTCAGAAATCCCTCCTTCGGAGCACCTAATTCTGCCGCACTTTTCAGATATCTTTGAAAGGAAGTACCCTCTCTCCTGGCGTGAGCCCGCCCAACCGCCCCTTCAGTGAAGTAAATCTTAATCAGCAAAACAGCGCCTCCTTCGCCACCGCCGTATATCAACAACAACAGCCACTCTCCTTTCTCACCCTCTCCTCCTCTCACTCTCTCGCGCTGGCCAACTCACTCATTCATTCACTCATGCGCCGGGAGCATTTCTGCCGGCAGAAACATATGCCATACTTAAAAAGGTAATGTTATTCGTTAAATATAACGGCGGTGATTGTCGTACAGCTTATCGGGCTCGTTTGCTAGGCGAATCAACAAACCGTGCAGCCCTCTCCGTCTACCCATCAATACACCATCAATACACCATCCAATCCTTTCCCCAGAACGGGCATGAAAGCCACCGGCTACACCCCGGACGGGAAGGTGGCCAGCTTCCTGTCCTCGCCCTTTTTCCTTCTTTCTGCTAGCTGCTGGTGAAGGTGCTTGCCCCCACCGCTACCTCTCTGCCGCTGCCTCTGCAGCCGCTGCCACGTCCACAGCTGCCTTGTACACTTATGCCTCCGCCGCTGCTTCCGTGACTCCGCCGCTCATGCCACGCACGGGGTCAAAATACGGGTGGTTCAGTGCGTCCTTGGAGGTGATGCGATCTTGGTGGTCGTACCGCAACAGCTTGTCGATGAAATCGATGGCTTCAGGAGAGGCGAGGTGCTGGTTGTCCGTGTTAATGAAACGGGTCCAAGGCTTACGGCTGTGGGTGCCCAGAAGGGCCTCCTGTTGAGGGTCCAGCTCCAGGCCGTACTGCGGGATGGGGACGGCCGGCCGGTGGCCAAGCGAATCGGGGAGGGGGGAGCAAGGGCGTGTGATCGCTCCAGGGAATTCCATATTCCAAATGACCCCCCTCTTAGGTGAGAGAGAGGGGGGGCCGGGAAACAGGCTAGACAGGAAGGGTGAAACGAGCCCAGCCGGTCATTGTAGCCTTCATAGCTGTTTAGTAAGTTAGATGGACCCACTGTTTACTTCTTTTGCCCCCCACCCCACCCGCACACCCCCCATGCACATATCCCTGTGAACCATGATGTGGGGTTTCATCAGTCACAGATCAGTCCCCTACTTCTCAAGGTCAGTGCCATCCTCCCTCCCCCCTCCCCCAGCCTCCCCCCTCCCCCCTCCCTCCCTCCCCCTTCCTCCCTCCCCTTTATTCTTAATCATGATGCCGACCCACCTTCTCCAGGTAGGCGTGCAGGTCGGGGGTCCCCAGCACTTTCGAGATCTTCACCAGCTGGTCGTAGTTATCGTGGCCGAAGAAAAACGGCTCTTTTCGAAAAATGATGGCCGCCAGCATGCAGCCAAGGCTCCACATATCCAGCGAATAGTCGTACAGTTGATAATCCACGAGAAGCTCTGGGCCTTTGAAGTACCGCGACGCGACGCGAACGTTGAATTCGCGTTCTGGGAAGTAGAACTCGGCTAAGCCCCAGTCGATGAGGCGCAATTGACGACGGGAGTGATCAATCATGACGTTGTGTGGCTTGACGTCCCTACGGGGGTCGGCCCGTGACAAGCCGAGAACGTCAGTGTGTGTGTGTGGGTTTGGGATACACCCCCCCGCCCCAATTATAAGCAACAGAAATCGCGGGTGGTGAGAGGGACATGGAGGGTGGGAGGAGCGTGGGTTGGGACAGTGAGGGAGGGAGGGAGAGGGGGGAAGTGAGGGAGAGGGAGGGGCAGGGGATGAGGGGGAGGGAGGGAAGAAGGGGAGCGAGAGAGGGACGGAGGGAGGGGAGGAAGGGGAGGAAGGGGAGGAAAGGGGAGCCTCCTCCCTAGTACGGTGAGACCCCCCTTTCCTACTACGCTGAGCATCCCCTAGTACGCTGTGCTTTCGCGTCCGCCTTTCCGCACACCTGTGCATGATGCCCATGCTGTGGCAGTAGTGGAGCGCCTTCAGCAGCTGATAGATGTAGTAGCGAATGTCCAGATCGGTGAGGGTGGGGTACAGAACCTGATGTGTGGGACATGGAGTGTGATTGTGTGTGTGTGTTAAGGGGGGGGGGTGAAAGAGCAACAGGAGCAGCGGAGTGGCTGCATCAACAGCCGCAGAAGAAAAGCAGGACGAGGAGGAGGGTGAAGAAGGTGACGAGGGGAAATCAGGGAAACAAAGCGACGTTCTCTTCATAACAACCTTTACCACCGGAATCGCGATAGTGGTAGGGTACACGGGGGCATGCCCCATCTGGGTTATCGTGTATGTGTGTGTGGGCGGGGGGGGGAGGAGATGAGTGGCCCTCCCCCTCATCCCCTCCTTTCCGTGCTTCTCAACAGCAGTACCAGATACCAGGCCTCTCGTCCAATCGCCTTTTTTTCCTCCTTCCCTCCTTCCATCCCTCCCCATTCCCTGCTCTTCGTAAGGAAAACCATTTCTCCCCGTCCGAAACCCCCTCAATTCCCCGGTTTCCCTTCTCAGTTCGTTCGCCGGATCGCCATACCTTGAAGTCAGTGTTTTCAACGTACTCAAACACAAGGCTTGGCGTCCGCGAGTGTGGATCCTTGACGATGTCCATAAGCTACATGATATGGGTCCGGGGTCCGGGGCATAATTTGGGGATTTAATTTGGGGATAATTATGGACCGGTAAGCATATCTAGTGCTTCCATAGTTGCTTTATCAGTTTCGACTTCGACTTCGCAGAAATGAGCTGCTGATAAAGAGGAAAAAAGCGACAGAGAGAGACAGCAGCCGCTCAGCAGTAGAGATCGACGCTTGGGAGGGTAAAAAGGCTGTACAATTCAGTTCAGGACAGCCCCAGACACACCGTCTGGGGATCTGTGACAGCTCAGGCGAGAAAAGAGTGCGTATTGGGAAGGGAAAGGGGGGGAAGAGGGGTTAGCGGCGGGTAATGGAAATTTGCTTTAGGTGGATCAGGGTCACCATCCCTGTCGCATACCGCACCTGCACCCTCCCCTACATCCCTCGATCATCATCCGACACGAGCCTCTGCTTTAATTGCTTCCTATGAGAATCATCGTACGTTATCGTCGTTTACGTTCGTACAGATAAGACAGAATAAGATATCTTTCATCCGATGCTGCATACTACTACTAGTGCTACTAACGACAAATTGAAACAATCGTTGAATAAGACATGGATTGCTTGTGTGTTGTAAGGGAGAACTCCGGGTACCCCGGGTACCAGAGGGAGGAGAGGAAAAAACGTAATTTTCTGGAAATGTGATACAGATTAAAGAAACCCAGATCGAGACCCGCTGATGATGTTAAATGAAGTCATTGACGCGATCGAATGAGGCTGAAAGAAACCATATCGGGGCAGGACAGGGTTTGGTGACATGGTGGTAATCGCGGACCTCGCATCAATGTAGCCCTATTCCAGCCTTTTACCGTAATAATATTGGATCCTCCCTGCAGGTTTTGCAGGATCTTGACCTCACGCAGGATTTTCTTCTTCTTGACTGGTTTAAGTATCTTAATGATACACCGCGTCGGTGCCTCTCCCGCCACGTTAACGCCCTCGAACACTTCGCTATACTTGCCCCGGCCGACTTTTCGAACCACCTGAAGCCAAAACACGTTTGGGGACGATGAAAGGTCTGGAAGGTGCGACAAAAAGTGTGACAGCCAGCCGGCCGGCACTCAGGGAGGTCGGCAACACCGAGAGGAAATTCCTTGCCTCCTCAAATGTTTATTATACTTCCAAACATTTCTATCAGTAACCCGCTCCTCGCACTGACCTCATAATGGTCCTGGTCTCCCCAGTTAATGCTCAACTGCTCGTAGTCGCTGTACTCCGGCTCTTTTTCGGTGCACACGTCCGCGTAAATGCGGGCGCGATGGACCACCGCCTCATGGCTCGGAGGCATTGGCTAAACCTAACCTCGCAGCCCGCACCACCTTGCGGGCTGCGCAGCAATTGTAAGCCCCACGCTAAGCTCTCCTCAGTATCCTTGTTGAAAATAGTTAATAGTTTTACGTTTTGTTTATATTTGTCATTGCCGAGTTCATAGCAATGCAAGCAAAGGTGTTTCCAGGCGGAAGCCTACCAACTGTCAGATTGTTCAAGAAGGAATCTCGCAATCGTTTAGAAAACAGTAATGTTATTGTATGTTGTGACTGCGACACTGAGGAAATTGACAGGGCCTCAAGCCATATGGTTGCCGGACTGCTGCCGTAAACTCGGCGGGTTAACGTGGACACGATATGCAGACGACTTGCGTACGGTCAACGCTACCGAAACATACATGCTCTACAATTACGGGGGTTTCTAGTGTTAACTGCTTCATACCTTATACAGCTGCTGCTGACACTTGCTTGTTTGCTTCCCACGACACAGCGCAACCTTCGCGGAACTGAAATTGTGCCTTTCATCCAGGGCCCCAGGGCTGTTACCAGGGCTTTGTTGCCGCAATTTCGCAGCGCTGTTGCTGCTACTGCTGCTGCTGCTGCTGCACGCATGCAGCGCTTCCTATAACCTCACATGGCGCTCACCTGCTGAACGATGAAGTTCAAACTTTATACGCCTGCCGTACATACTTGCTGCAGCGTCATTTCGCGCTTGGCGGGGCGAATAGACCGCCATCTTGATGAGTGGTGGAGCTCAACCGTTATAAGTAGCATTTATTTTAGCTCATTCGTCCGGAAAATTATTCACGCACAAATAAACTCGCTTGCCTGCCAATAATTAGTGAATCACATGCCCATGTACGGATGATCCCAGTAAACACTAAGTACAAATAAACAATACGTAAGTATTCTATTGACGCACGTACATTGTCCCCTTCTGCATGTGTGGCAGGATCGCCCTCGCTCAGGAACACCATGCATGATGATACATACAAGTAAACGGGAGCCAACGCGCATCCCTGAGCATCGCAGTGCGCTGCTAGCTGTGATTGGTGGAGGCTGGGTGGAGAACGACCGGAAGGGCACAGCGAGGTTAAGGGCTTGTACTATGAAGGGCACGGCGAGATCAAGGGCTTGTACTATGAAGGGCACGGCGAGATCAAGGGCGGCTGGTACTTGACGCAGCAGGATCCAACGTGCATGCTCATGCTCAACGTGCGTGCTTAACAGGTACATGCATGATCCAACGTGCATCCAACGTGCGTGCATGGGGCAGCTCTATGTTGTATCTCTGTTGTGTCCGCCTACAAAGGCCCAATCGGAAGATGATGATGACCATACACGGATGATGACCAATCCTGTACACTTCCCGTAGATACCCCAGCATGCCATGCACCGCTGACGGCGTGACGATTCTGGCGAAAGAGCGGTTAGGAAACGACAGTTGCGACAGCTGCTGATTCGCGTGAATGACAGTTGGCCGTTGCTGGATCCACCAGCGGTACGTTTCGGTGATCTCTTGCTGATACTTAAGGCGAACGCTTCCCGCTGGTCGATATAGATTGGTATTCAGAATGTGAGCCACTGTAAGAGTCTGTACAATATCGTTACAATAGCTCAAATCCGAACAATCTATATCGACCAGGCGCAATGCTTCCCGTTGGATGCGTTAGCCTTAAGTATCAGCAAGAGATCACCGAAACGTACCGCTGGTGGATCCAGCAACGGCCAACTGTCATTCACGCGAATCAGCAGCTGTCGCAACTGTCGTTTCCTAACCGCTCTTTCGCCAGAATCGTCACGCCGTCAGCGGTGCATGGCATGCTGTCATGTGCAGCGAACGACATACTACACTCTATATGGGACGTCTGAAGGACTATACTCCGATTATTCGTTGACAGCTAGCAGGAGGAAGCAGCTTGGTTGCATGCAATGAACGATGGAAACATGGACGATGATGATTCCCCGCTGCATGCGATGGCTGGGTGCTGATAGATTCAAGCTGACGGACGGACGGACGGACCAGCGGACGGACGGACGGACCAGCTGACGGACGGACGGACGGACCAGCTGACGGACGGACCAGGTGATGAACATCAGTTGAGAATGATGAAGCACCGAGTACGTACAGACCGCCTGTTAATAAGGTCCAGGCACCCTGTCGGTGTGGTCAATCAAGCACTACCCTACCACCTCACAGGGGGTATACAAGTTGTCGACATGGCATAACAGGGGGTCAGCAGCTGGTTAGCGCCGCTGTTTGACACCAGAAAGTTAGTAGGTCGTTGATAGGGATGCATATGTAAAAACTGCCCATTTATATTTTAGAGATGAAATACATAAAATGATATAGAGGCCCACTAACGACTAACATAAGATTGAGAACAACTAACCACTAACCCAATGGATCGGCAAAGCCCTGGATGTTCTCTCTCATCTTCTCTCTCACCATGCATGCTGTCAACAAGATAGAGGGACACGCACCCTATGGCGGCCCCAGTTATTGTTTGTTGCCCACTAACCTATTGCTCTCAAATGCGGCAATACTCACGCATCCTCGAGATTGTACATGTAATATAGTAGTCGTACATGTACGGCACACACCAACACGATAAAAAGGTGCAGAAGCACCTTCTCAGCATCTCATCTCGAGAGGCCTTTGCGGCACTACCCAACTACTACACATTGTACAATAACTACAGCAGGTGCTCAAGAGGTATCGGAACACTGCAAGTGAGGAGTGGCACAAACGCACATCTATTCATACGCATGAATGTGTTTTTGGAGGGCACAGTTAGGTGTTGGCAGTCCCTTGGCACGCATAGGCGTGGCTGTAGGAGGGACGTCACATTCATGCCCTTGGCTGGCTTCCTGTCCTTGCAGCCCACTAGGTGCAGAAACAAATTCCAGCAATCGACAATGACCAGATGCACCATAAGTCGTACAGCATAAGGCACCTGCTGAGTCGTACGGCATAAGGTAACCTACAAATTCAGACCTACATGTCATGGAAATTTTGACTTAATCATGCATAGCAGGATCCAGGAATGATACTTGAAGATGGTATACATGATGTTTCTTAATAGCGCACATATAAACACACGAAACCTGCTCCCAAACTATCAATGCATACATGGTGTAACAGGGAGAATGGCGCAGAAGCGCCATTGAAACTGACTTGTCGTAATTTTGTTTTTTATGACAATAACTTAATTGCGTAATAATAGATTAGTTATAATAAATCTAACGCATAGAACTTGGATGAGTTGCATGGAACTACTTACATGCGAGCATTCGTACAACGGTGTCAGTTGTAGAATGCGCGCCAGTTTTGAATAGACGTAAGGCCCCCTTAGGTGCCAGGCAGCGCTATTTAAGGCGCCCGGATAGTTGAGACAGAAACTTCCAATTACATTCTTCTTCTATTATGAGATACTACTATAATGTAATCTATACGGAGTCACCCTTACACCTCGTGCCCTACAGCACCATGGCTCGGAGCTCGCCATTAAAGCTACACCTAACAGCCAGGCGACCCCTCTGTTACACTGGATCGAGACCTTGAAGATCCGAGACCTTTTTGTTCGAGCTTTCCAAGTCGCTCGAGCCCCAAGACGCCCTCCCAAGTCAACACAACCCGCGCCTGCGGGTTGACTTCAGCATTTGTGCGTGCGACATCCCTGGGGTGCTGTGACACATGGGCCTGTTGTTTCATCCCTCCCCTTCCCCATCTTGCAACTGTGGGTTTCCGTATGTCATGCATGGGTCTGTCACCCATCAACACAGTGTAGGTGATCTCAAGTTACTAGAATAACAGGATGTGTAGGTCTAGGGGTAAGCATTTCGGTGTAACAGACTATATAAATATTTATATTTTAATACTCACAAAGGCACTTACCGTACAGCGGTACATTTATATCCCTTACTAACTGTACACGTTACATTCCATACAATATGACCACAGCCAGCAATGGACACTCCAACACAAACAGCAGCCTCACCCCTGGACCGTGCACGGGCCCGTACAGTTGCAGACTTTTGGGCACGCTTGCATTCTTTTGCAGCGTTGGGAATACCTCACTATGGCTGGGATCAAGTGGGACCACAACATCCCATCCTAGCCATAGTTGGCACGCAAATGCGGTGTGCAGATCCGGTTGACATCACCGACCATGGAGCAGCAAGAACAGAGCAGGGGCTTTAGGGCAGGAGTTTTGAGGAGGAGGTTCTGTGGGAGGAAAGGGGGAGAGTGAGGGAGGTAGAGACAAGGAGAGGGCGGTCTAGTTCTCGAGGAGGGGAAGGGAGAGGGTGGAGGGTTTCGTGGCTAGAGGTTCCTGTGTCCAGGCTTCGGGTCCTTAGGGTTTTAGGGGGGGTCAGCGAGAGAGGTCTTTCCTTTTTGTGCAGTTCAGGTGTCTGCGGGGCCAGCTTTGGGTGGGGCCGGAAGGCTTTCTAGGGGGGCGCCAGTTTGGCTTGTCATCCCCCCCTCCGCCTCTTGTTGGGTTCTTCCGGCTTGGCTGTGTAAGGGTGTGCTTTCCTGCTGGTGTTTCTCCTCTGAGGGGATCTGTGTGTGTCTGTCAGGCTCTTGCCAGGTCAGTTTCGGGTTAGAGGAGAGGTTTCCCCGTCCTTTGAGCAGCTAGGGGTCCCCCGTTTTCTGTTGGGCCTTTCTGTGGTTTCTTGGTGGCCCTGAGTGCTCTGTGAGTGGCCAGGCGAGAGCCTGTGAGGGCTTGCTGGCCCTAGTGAGAGGGGTAGCACGTGGCAGGACAGACAGACAAAGCCACGTGTTCCTCCCCTGCGCTGTGGCTCGGTCCGGTCAGGACCCCCGGTGCTCGTCTTTGAAGGGCGAGTCGCCCACAGTGTAACACCCATAAATATGATAGTATGTACATACAGTACATGGTTACTGAGGCTGTAATATCCCGTACATGGATGTGCATATACAGCCAGATCTCTATCAATATTAATCTAGATGAATTCTCTATAGTTGGAGCCTGAAATCTGAGTGTACAACACTCCTACAATCTGCGGCTTGTCGTACTGCAAGCGACTATTCATCCCCCAGGGCGGGAAGGCAACGGGCTCAACACCTTCATGACATACGGGCTTAGTCGCTTCCCGCCCAAGTAGCCAGGTAGTCTGTTACATTCAGGATGTTGTATACATATCGAGCCAGCCTGCCTGCTGTTGTATCCTTCCTTCTTCAATCATGCACTGAATCTGCACGTCTGGGTGTTAGCTATGCGTGCATCGTGTTGTACGCCAGTTCGATCACCGTTTACACCGAAGTAGGCTGCAATACATTCGAGCACTATGGAGCATGGTATAATTGTATTAGTATGATATACTCGAGTATATCTAGCTAATCAGGCATGTCGCATTATCATCTACGACATCGCGCTGTCGGTCAACATGTTTGACTCAAGGCTGATAATTAATGCGCGATCTATCCATTGGCATTTTATATCACGTAATAATACTTTAAATATTATTACCTCATCTGTGTCATAAACCATACGCGTATACAAGAATGCGAAGATCGTGATGGTTGGGTCGGCAACCAAATATCGATATTCGGACCTTCGCATATTGCATGCATTGCATCCATTAATATCACGGATTACGCGATATTCAGAGCAGTGCTAAGAAGGTACTCACACTTGAGATCGGAATCCAGTGAGACCCGTACTGCACATCGGTATCGTGACGTGATAGGTGCGAGGACAGCTGCCTAGAGACCGAAGTCGGCTCGACGCTACTTTGGATTAAGTACCCATGTACTGAACTCGATATAATTCTCATACATACGTTTTACATATATATATATATATATATATATATATATATATATATATATTCGGCCTGAGCTATTCTAGCATACCATCTCCAGCCGGATGATGAACATTGCCCACAGGGTCTGACGGCCGACTACCAATCTGTAATTGAAGACTATTGTAAGTTGGATCTTTCCTTGTTGCTGAGTCTTCCGCTGTCACTTTACTTGCACTGAATCGCCTTGCTGTTCGTAAGCACGGTGCACATGTAGCTAACATCCAGACGTGCAAATTCAGTGCATGATTGAAAAAGGAAGGATACAACAAATTTGGTATCGAGACGGGTAAAGTCACGACTTCCTCGTTGCCCTTCATCGGAAGTAGGTTCTCGCGATGGCGAGCGACGACGACAATCACCGCAGCCCTTTAGACACCTTCGCTGAGGATCTTGGCCGCGCCGTTCTGGACGCCGCCGCTTCCGGTTTGTAATCAAAGACATTTGCTTACAACTAGCTACTGTATTCTCGTTGTGAGACTGCACTGTGAGTCGCAGGTGAACGTATGTCAACACTAAACGCGGTGTTGGCTGGACAATACCTAAATCCGGAACAAGTCAAGGCCCTAATTCAGCGAACTACTGAGATAAAAGACGGCCTTACGGATTACATCGCTTTCCACATTGGTCTACTCGGGAGTACTGTCAGTATGCGAGTAGTCGAAAATTCCTCTTGTGTTAACTTGTTCACAAGTCTTTTAGTAAATTCCTATCCAAAACCATAAGTTCGTGTTCCATGTCGGGGCGCGAAGATAGTTCTTATCTGGGCACAGCAAGCCAGCCCAATGGCAGTCTTGCCGCTAGAACCGCTTTCGTTGATCCCGATACTGTTGGAACTCGTATTATGTCAGATCCCATTGTCCTTCAGACTCCATCACACTTAATTGTACCACTGTCGGCAGCGGCTACAACGAGTGAAGAAGCTGGAGCGCAACGGGCTCCGGTAACACCTGCGGTTCAAGAACCCGTCAGAATACCGGAGGTAATGAAGTTGACCATCCCCGTGCCTAAGCTTAATATCTCCGCTGACGAAAAGGCAAAGAATTCAGGACATAGTGTCGCGGATAGGACACGAGCCTACGTTCGTGACGCTAGACAATATTTACAAGCGGTGCACGGCGGGGGATGCGATTCCATTAAATGCCTGTTTGTTGGGAATACCCTTGAGGGTGCTGCAAAGGATTGGTATGACAAGTGGACAACAGCTAGAGTTAAGTATACGTTTGATAACCTGATCGATGCTCTCCTCGCTCATTTTGCTACCGAAGTTTGCTCGTGTAGTAACGAGGCTCGTAAGACGCTGGCACAAGGCACGTATCATATGCGTCCACACAAGACTGTTCCTGCTTATCAGTCACGTTTTGAGGCACTGATAACTCCTATCGTTAACTTTCCTGAGGAGGATCGCATCTTCTGGTTTCATTGCGGTCTTACCGAATCCCTTGCACGATGGTGCGCCACCGATCTTAATGGAATTCCGTTCCAATCTTACGACGCCTTGGTAACTTTCGCTAGAGGTGCGGAGGTTCGAAATTTGGCTGGCCGGGATGCTAAACAAATTCACCCTCGCGTCCACGTGATGCGATCGCAGGAACTACCTTCGGAGTCGACACTGAAGGACCAGGGTCCTGATCGCCAACACCCTGCGGTGGCTGCGACTACCGTTCGAAAGGAAAGACGGTATGACGTGCGCGGACGCCAAAGCCCAAGCAATCGTGGGTCCGCGGGAGCTGGGCCGAGCTCGGGCCATATGAAAGGAAAAAGAAGAGGGAGTATGCTAACTGTAGCTGCAATGCAGAACGCTGCTTCTAGTACAAAGAAGCCCCGGACAGAAGATCCGTATATGCAGAAGTGGGAGTGCCGACGTTCAGAGTTTGATCGTCGGAAGTTTGCTAATCTCTGCCTGAGGTGTGCAGGAGAGCATCCCACTCGTGAGTGTCCTCTGTTACCACCTTTCGTACCCAAGACGACTTAGGAAGTTGCCCGGGATGCGGAGGAAGGGACTCCTCCTGGGATTGAAGAAAGTGCACGTGGCCGCTGGCTGTCGACCAGCTGTAAAGGCTCTTTTACCTTCTATTTTTGGACAAATTGACCGCGCTATCGGGCAACGTTTTTCGCTTGACGGTCGCACGGGACTAAATCATTTTGACTCGCTGTGTAATTTGTTTGCACCGCGCTGTCCTCTTTCTTCTCTCGACTTGTCCGGCCGCGTCATGCTGTTTATCCCTTCGTCTTTCCGTGAGTTGTGCGAACAGCTCACCCGGTATAAGAGGTATCATCGTCAAAATCCGGACACTGCAGTTTGCATACTAATTCCCTCTTACAGTCAACGCAAGGCTGCGTCGTTGCTGGAAGGTATGCAATGTGTTCTCCGATTCGAGTCGGTCACTGTTCTGTTCAATGGTGTGGATTGTTGTATCCTTCCTTCTTCAATCATGCACTGAATCTGCACGTCTGAGTGTTAGCTACACGTGCATGGTGCTTACGAACAGCAAGACACTTCAGTGCAAGCAACGTGACAGTGGAAGACTTATGGACAAGGAAAGATTCAACTTACAATGATCTTCAGTTGCAAATTAGAAGTCTGCCGTCAGACCCCGTGGGCAATGTTCATCATCCGGCTGGAAATGATATGCTGGAATAGCTCTGGCCGATAATAAATGAGTAAAACGTATATATGGGAATTAGACTGAGTTAAGTACGTGAGTACTTATTCCAAAGTAGCATTGAGCCGACTTCCGTCTCTTAGGCGGCCGTCCTCTCACCTATCACGTCGTGATACCGATGTGCAGTACAGGTCTCACTGGATTTCGATCTCAAGTGTGAGTACCTTCGTAGCACTGTCCTGAATATCGCGTAATCCGTGATATTAATGGATGCAACGCATGCAATATGCGAAGGTCCGAATATTGATATTCGGTTGCCGACCCAACCATCGCGATCGTCACATTCTTGCATACGCGTATGGTTTATGACATGGATTAGGTAATAATAAAGGTAATATTTAAAGTATTATTACGTGAGATATTATGCCAATAGATAGGTCGCACATTAATATCAGCCTTGAGTCAAACATGTTGACCGACAGCGTGATGTCGTAGATGATAATGTGACATGCCTGATTAACTAGATATACTCGTGTATATCATGCTAATATGATTATATCATGCTTCATAATGCTTGAATGTATTGTGGCCTACTTTGGTGTGAACGGTGATCGAACCAGCGTGCAACTGTTGTATGCCGGTTCAATCCCCACTTGTACCGAAGTGAACTACTTTGGTGTGAACGGTGATCGAACCAGCGTACAACAGTTGTACGCTGGTTCGATCACCGTTCACACCAAAGTAGGCCGCAATACATTCGAGCATTATGAAGCATGACATAATCATATTAGCAGGATATATTCGAGTATATCTAGCTAATCAGGCATGTCGCATTATCATCTACGACATCACGCTGTCGGTCAACATGTTTGACTCGAGGCTGATTTCTAATGCGCGATCTATCCATTGGTATAATATTCCACGTAATAATGCTTTGAATACTATTACCTCATCTGCGTCATAAACCATGCGCGTATGCGAGAATGCGACGATCGCGATGGTTGGGTCGGCAACCGAATATCGGTATTCGGACCTTCGCATATTGCATGCGCTGCATTCATTAATATCACGGTTTACGCGGTATTCAGGACAGTGCTACGAAGGTACTCACACTTGAGATCGGAATCCAGTGAGACCCGTACTGCACATGGGTATCGCGACGTGATAGGTGCGAGGACAGCCGCCTAGGGACTGAAGTCGGCTCGACGCTACTTTGGATTAAGTACCCGAGTACTTAACTCAATCTAATTCGTATACATACGTTTTATGCATTTATATTCGGCCTGAGCTATTCTAGCATAGCATCTTCAGCCGGATGATGAACATTGCCCGCGGGGTCTGACGGCAGACTTCTAATTTGCAACTGAAGATCATTGTAAGTTGAATCTTTCCTTATCTCTAAGTCTTCCGCTGACATGTTGCTCGCACTGAAGTGTCTTGCTGTTCATAAGCACCATGCACGTGTAGCTAACACTCAGACGTGCAGATTCAGTGCATGATTGAAGGAGGAACTGCCATGCAATCGGACCACATTATCAAAAAATAATCGTGCTGTTTGCTCAGCGGTGCAAGACGATGTGCAGGGGGCTAAGTGAACCATCTTGGTCAAACGATCGACCATAACGAACACCGAGTCGTATCCCCCCTCAGTTTTGGGCAGCGCGACTACAAAGTCCATTGAAACACTTTCCCAAGGGGCATCTGGTATTGGTAAAGGTTGTTATAAACCCTGGCCCTTACCGGATAGTGCTTTATTGCACTGACATAAACTGCACCTTTGCACGAAGTTTTCTGCATCCTTCACCACGCGCGGCCACCAGAACAAGCGTCATACGAGCCCTGCCAGACGCGTACTTCCAGGATGTCCTGCTAACGGATCCTCGTGGAACCGTGCAAGAATATCGTAGCGCAAAGCGTCGTCGTTCGGTACGACGATTTGTGTGGTCGAACCATCCTTCCGTAGCCACAAATCGTTGCGTTTGTGCAAATGCTCCACATTACTTGGTGAAGCAAACCATGGATCCGCTTCATACGCCATCTTGAGTCGTTGCACGAGATCCGCTGCTATCGGCACCTCCTGACTGCGCGAACGAGTAACCGGTGCTGCCAAAATCGCAGCATGTAATGATGGATGTCGACTGAGGGCGTCAGCAATATTAATTCTGCCGGCGATATTCTCCCATATGCAGTCGAAACGAGATAGATACTCCATCCACCGGGCTTGTCGTCGGTTAAGCGTGGGAACACTCTGCAAGAATGTCAGCGGCTTATGATCGGTCTTTAGCGTAAAAGGGCGGCCCTCGAGGTAGCAACGCCATTCCTTCAAAGCATGTAGAGCTGCCAACAGCTCCTGCTCTCCGGTTGTATATCGGGTCTCCGCACCCGAGAACTTCTTACTCGTGAAGGCGATCGGTCGTCCTTCCTGCAACAATACAGCACCGCTTCCATGCAAGGAAGCATCCGATACAACTTCAACACGGAATGGCAACGAGTAATCAGGGAAAGAGAGGGTAACATCGTCAGCGACGATTCGCTTGAGCTCTTTGAATGCCCGCTGACACAAGGGTGTCCAGGCTTCGAGGAATGCAAAACCTCCTTTCTTCGTCAAGTTCGTAAGCGGGGCCGCAATAATGGAGTATTTATTGATAAACTTACGGAAGTAGTTGGTCAAACCCAAGAACTGGCGTAGTTCGGTGAGGTTCTGCGGCGCGGGCCACTTGCGAACCACAGCTACTTTCCGTGAGTACATCCTTATTCCAGTGGCTGACAAGATGTGGCCCAAATACTCCACTTGAGGCTGCACCCAAAAACACTTGGCGTGTTTAGCAAACAATTGCTCCGCTTCATCACCTCAAGCACGAGCTCGAGATGCTTCAGGTGCTCCTCGCGCGTCTTGGAATATATTAGAATATCATCCAAATAACAAGCGACAAACCTGTCGATATACGGTCTGAACATGTGGTCCATCACTGCTTGAAATGTGGCGGGCGCATTAGTAAGTCCAAATGACAAGACCGTGTACTCGGAGTGACCAAGGGGGTCCGGAAAGCGGTTTTCGGAATATCAGAGGCAGCAATGCATATCTGATTATACCCTTGTTGAAGGTCAATCGAGGAAAAATAAGCTGAGCCTTTCAGCTTATCGAGCAGGTCATCGACGCGCGGCAAAGGGTAGCGATTTTTAATCGTAGTTGCATTCAAGCCCCGATAATCAATGCACATGCAACGTCCCATCCTTCTTACCGACAAACAATATCGGTGCAGAATATGACGATGTGCTGGGCTGAACCATACCCTTTGCGAGCAGATCCCTCACTTGCCGTTTCATCCGCTGAACTTTAGCAAGCTTAACCTGTACATAGGTTGTGAAACGGGTTGTGCTCGAGCACAAGAGGGATCAGATGGTCAGCAGGTAACATAGGTGGGAGCCCTGGGATGTCACCAAAGACATCAGCATATTTATGCAGGAGGGCTTCGACCTCAAGATCCTTCACGGTGGACTGCGCGGTGGTAGCATTTGATTGCACCCGTGGCCTCACAAGCAACACATGGGCGCCTTTCCGTATCATCCGATCGGTTTCTTTGCGCCCAATTAGCTTGGGTTCTTGATTTCCGCTGGCGATCGCCGCCAAAGCGAAATTAACCTCAGGCTCCGCAACAGTTCCGCCCTCCTCTGGTGTGACATCTTGGTATGACAGACAAGGTACCTTAGGCGATAAGTTCCCTTTTGCACAACGGCCAATTGTGCTGGACTCCATATCGATGCGCGCGCGGTACTGTCGTTATGTCGTGGCACCCAATGTCCATGTAGTGCTGTCTCTGAGAGACCTTGTTGCACTCATTGGGCCCTAACACACAGAGGGTCCTTCGACGACTAAGGGTGATCCTGCCCACGATGGGATGCTTACCCTCATCAACGAGGGTAACCTGACACAATCAGACTACTGTGGGGTCGACCCCAACACCTTCACCTCCTTTGCTGAGATGAAGTCGTCACTGGCACTAGTATCCTTAAGTGCCTTCATCATTCGACCAGCGAGGCGGACTTCAATAACGGAAACACAATAACCTGTCAGAGTCGACTCCACAGATAACAAAAGTGATTCCAGAACGGGCTCAAAATTAATATAACCCGTCACAGGAGCTTCATATCAGACATCAAAGGCATAGGACAATTCCGGCAACAGAACTGCGGATCCCGCCACATTTATATCATCAATCAATACAGTGCCTGACTTGAATCAGAGGACACGTTGGCTACTGTTTAACAAAGCGGTAGCCCTACGCTGGCTGTGAAATAGTAGCAACAAACATGCGGGAGTGTCCGGACATTGATGTCTGCATCTCCTGTACCTGACCAGCTGTTCGAACGGCTCACTTGGAGATGAGGGAATGAACAAACGATACGTTCTCAAGGACTAAAAGCAACGATGCTTCACAGTTGGACATACGAATGACCACCGACCATGCATTTGTTCAGCTGTCCCGGATGGAGTCAACTCCGCATCAATCCAAGCATCCCCCTACTTTGACCGTGGGGCCAAAGGCAGCAACAATGGCAATCCATCATGAGATAACTCACCGCACATCTCCAACAGAGAGTGATCTCCTTCCAACGCACAAGCTTGGATTGCATACACTCCCATTTTGTCAGTCATGAGTCCTGCGCTTGCATGGCAGTCACATGAGGCACAAATCTTAAAGCATTTTCTCTAGCTAAAATACACATCTCAGCTCTTAGGATAAATGGCATCACAAGAGCCTCAAAACGATTGGTAGGCAGTTACAGTTTCATTCAGAAACATGAAAAAGGAGCCGAAGGCTAGTATACAGCATGCCTCAATATCACGTGACTTGTGGGATAAAGTGTGCAAGTAGGGCGACAATCAACTCATCAAACGTGATGTTTTCCCGTGCAGTGATCCATTGATCATACCATGTCCTTGCTATACCCTCGAGGGTATTCCCAACAAAGAGACACCTCACCTCATCATGTTCACCGCCACGGACCAACTGCAGGTACTTCCAAATATCACGTAGATAGAAATGAGTTGCATTCACAATGTCACGCTCAACATTCATATCATGCAAGGTAAACAATTTCGGTGCCGGGATAGTAAACCACTTCACCTCATTACCGTTGGCGCGGTCTTGCATTTGAGGCGATAGCAAACCCCGTTGATCGGCAATTCCATCTGTAACCGTCAGGGCTGCCAAGTGTGGCGTAGTAAGATGGATAGGGGCCTGAAACACAAGAGGATCTTGAGCAGTAATTGTGTCAATAGTCTCAGAATCCCTATCAAACATTCTAGGAACGGTATCTGGCTCAGGTTGACATGCCAAGCCTACAAACGACGGGTCATCACGTTCCGCCATCATGGAACACTGACCAATATATTCAAATTGCGTGACAATAAACGATGCACATAATTCTAAAGCAAGTGTGCAAGCGATTCACACGAATCTAGCACAAGAGTACAAACAATTTGGTCAGCACACCGACAATACTCTTGCAGGCTTCGAGTAGATATGGCAGATATGTACTCAGTTGGTCCCTGTAGTCCGCGCAATCAAAGCCTCCAGCTGATTAGAATGCAAGTTGTAACCAGAACCTATCACGAGCGGTGCCGGACCACAAGTTTCACCTGCAACTCAGAGCGAAGGCTCACACCACAATTGCAGTAAACTACAAAGGTATAAAAGCAATCACAATTTGGAAGCAACAGTATCTAATACAGCATGGACAAGTTCTTCGGCGATAATGTCTAGTGGGCTACGTCGCCCATCGTCGACAGTCGTCCTAGAAAGAACTTACTTCCGATCAAGCATCATTAGGCAGTCAGGCAACGAACCTGTCTCGATACCAAATTTGTTGTATCCTTCCTTCTTCAACCAGGCACTGAATCTGCACGTCTGAGTATTAGCTACACGTGCATGGTGCTTACGAACAGCAAGACACTTCAGTGCAAGCAACGTGACAGCGGAAGACTTATAAATAAGGAAAGATTCAACTTACAATGATCTTCAGTTGCAAATTAGAAGTCTGCCGTCAGACCCCGCAGGCAGCGTTCATCATCAGGCTGGGAATGCTATGCTGGAATAGCTCAGGCCGATAATAAATGAGTAAAACGTATATATCAGAATCAGACCGAGTTAAGTACACGAGTACTTGACCCAAATTAGTGTCAAGCCGACTTCGGTCTCTAGGCGGCCGTCCTCGCACCTATCACGTCGTGATACCAATGTGCAGTACAGGTCTCACTGGATTTCGATCTCAAGTGTGAGTACCTTCATAGCACTATTCCAAATACCGCGTAATCCGTGATATTAATGAATGCAACACATGCAAATATGCGAAGGTCCGAATATCGATATTCGGTTGCCGACCCAACCATCGCGATCGTCGCATTCTTGCATACGCGTATGGTTTATGACACAGATGAGGTAATAATATTCAAAGAATTATTACGCGGAATATTATACCAACGGATAGATCACGCATTAATTATCAGCCTCGAGTCAAACATGTTGACCGACAGCGCGATGTTGTAGATGAGAATGCGACATGCCTGATTAGCTAGATATACTCGAATATATCATGCTAATATGATTATATCATGCTTCGTAATGCTCGAATATAATGCGGTCTACTTCAGTGCAAGTGGGGATCGAACCCGCGTACAACTTACAACACCCCCCTCCCGTATGCAGCATCCTCACTGCATCGCACAGCATTGACTGCAGAGATCATTGGGTCTATGTGGCACGTAGACGAGCTTCCTCCAATAGGGGCTTCATTTCTGGCGAGAAATTACGCGTCGGCTCCCAAGAGTTGTGCTCGCTAGAATAGCCAGTCCATTTGACCACGTACTCATTTACTGCCCGCTTGCGTCGATGTCGACCTACGCGCCGAACCCGATAATCTAGTATTCACTCCACATCGTACACACCTTCCACACCACACCTTTTGCTTGCCTGCAATCCAGGTCTCGGGACCGGGGTCCATTACTGCAGGGGCGTCGGTGTCATTTGTAACAAGTGCTGTGCCACGATAAGGGCGGATGAGGGAAACATGAAACATGGGGTGAATATTCATGTCAGAGGGTAGAGATAGCTCCACAGTTACATTTCCTACCATGCGTACAATGGGATATGGACCGATCCAACAAGGTAACAGTTTTTCGGAACCGTCGGCGAGCGAACGCAAGTTCTTAGTGCTCAATAATACCATTTGTCCCACCGTAAATGTTACGTCTCGTTTGGATTTATTATAGTAGTCCGTTGTCCGTTGTTGTGCCGCATCCAAACATGCCTTCGCGTCTGTTATGCAGGATAAGAACGACTTGGCAAAGGTTTTAGCCGCAGGGATATTTATCTCCAACTCTCGCCACACGGGTAGCGCAGGATGGAATCCATCATTCAGAAAGAAAGGGCTTTGACCTGTAGAGCGGTTAACAGCATTGTTAAGCGTGAATTCTGCCGAAGTCAGAAACGTATCCCAAACAGAGGGTGTGCGTCCCGCGAAATTCCTCAACATGTCGCCCAGTGTGCGATTTATGCGTTCAGTTTGCCCATCGGATTGTGGATGATATGCTGTGCTCAAATGAACGCGCATACCGACGAGTTGACATAGCGCTTCCCAAAACTTAGACGTGAATTGACTGCCGTGATTGGATATCACATTTTTAGGAACGCCATGCAATCGGACCACATTATCAAAAAATAATCGTGCTGTTTGCTCAGCGGTGGAAGACGATGTGCAGGGGGCTAAGTGAACCATCTTGGTCAAACGATCGACCATAACGAACACCGATTCATATCCCCCCTCAGTTTTGGGCAGCGCGACTACAAAGTCCATAGAAACACTTTCCCAAGGGGCATCTGGTATAGGTAAAGGTTGTAATAAACCCTGGCCCTTACCGGATAGTGCTTTATTACACTGACATAAACTGCACCTTTGCGCAAAGTTTTCCGCATCTTTCACCACGCGCGGCCACCAGAACAAGCGTCGCACTAGCTCTGCCAGACACGTGCTGCTAGGATGTCCTGCTAACGGGTCCTCGTGGAACGGAGCAAGAATATCGTAGCGCAAAGCGTCGTCATTCGGCACGACGATTTGTGTGATCAAGCCATCCTTCTGCAACCATAAATTGTTGCGCTTACATAGATGTTCCACATTACTTGGCGTAGCAAAGGTATGCTAAGACCACAGGTCTGCTTCATATGCCACTTTGAGTCCCTGCGCAAGGTCCGACGTGTTGTACCTCTCCTTCGTGTTTGCTCATCAGTATCTGCACGTCTGAAGACTTGCAACACCAATGCGCGAGCACTTGCAAGTACAGCAAGGCAAGCGCGAGCAAACAGAGACAGCGGAAGACTTCAAACAAGAAGAGATATAACTTACAGTCTTACAGATCGAAGCGGTGCAATGGACGCAATCGCCGTCAGCGCCGGAAGCAAGCAATCATCACGCGGCGGTGAATAGCGAAGTTTAGGCTTAGCTCGGGCTAAGTAGAATAGCGTATAGTACTAATAATGTAGAACACACGAGTGTTCTCCGGTGTCGAATATCTTATCTTGCTTAGCCGTCCTCGCATCTGTTATACTCGTAGCATCGCGATGCCGTACAATTCACACTAGGAGGCCGATCCTAAGTGTGACAACCCTACTGTGTATAGGAGATGTCCATGTATAACAACGTATAAGCCTTTCCGGCATTCGCATGATGCAAGGGTCCGAATAACGATATTCGGTTGCAAGGCATGCATCGCAACGAGTGCGGCGCTCTCAACGTGTGCTGTAATGAAGTAATATTATATCAAATAATATTACTTATAGTTTCATAGCACGAGCATAATGCGCACTTCAATGATTCGGTATTTCATGCATGCTAGGCGGATTTGGCATGATGCGATGTCGCGATGGATAATGATAATATGCCAAATGCATATATAAATGTATGCGAATACATCTATATCATGCAGGTTCATTCATATGCAATAATCATTCATGCGTTCGTCAAGATAACACTTCGCCTTGTAGGATCGCATCGACCTACACATCGGCGGGAAACGAACCGTAGCACAACACGACGCTATCGGCACCTCTTGGCTGCGTGAACGGGTAATCGGTGCTGCTAGAATTGCAGCGTGTAACGACGGATGTCAACTGAGAACATCAGAAATATTAATTTTTCCGGCGATATAGTCCCATGTACAATTGAAGCGAGATAGATCTTCCATCCACCGGGCTTGTCGTCGGTTGAGCATAGGGACACTCTGTAAAAATGTCAGCGGTTTGTGGTCTGTCTTCAGTGTAAAAGGACGGCCTTCAAGGTAACAGCGCCATTGCTTTAGAGCGTGTAGAACTGCCAACAGCTCCTGCTCGCCGGTCGTGTATTGGGTCTCCGCACCCGAGAATTTCTGAAGGCGATCAGTCGTCCTTCCTGCAACAATACAGCACCGCTCCCATGAAGGGAGGCATCCGATATTACTTCTACATGAAACGGCAACGAGTAATCAGGAAAAGAAAGGGTAACATTGTCGGCGACGATACGCTTGAGCTCTTCAAATGCCTGCTGACACCCGGGGGTCCAGGCTTCGAGAGAAACGAACCCTCCTTTCCTCGTCAAGTTCGTAAGCAGGGCCGCAATGATGGAGTATTTATTAATAAACTTACGGAAGTAGTTAGTCAAACCTAGAAACTGACGTAGCTTGGTGAGGTTCTGAGGTGTGGGCCATTCACGAACCACAGCTACCTTCCGTGGGTCCATTCTTACCCCAGTGGCCGACAGGATGTGGCCCAAATACTCCACCTGAGGTTGCGCCCATGAGCATTTGGCGCGTTTAGCAAACAATTGCTCCCGCTTCATCACCTCAAGCACGAGCTTGAGGTGCTTCAAGTGCTCCTCGCGCGTCTTGGAATATATTAAAATATCATCCAAATAACAAACGACGAACCTCTCAATATACGGTCTGAACATGTGGTCCATCACTGCTTGAAATGTGGCGGGCGCATTAGTAAGTCCAAATGACAAGACCGTGTACTCGGAGTGACCAAGGGGGTCCGGAAAGCGGTTTTCGGAATATCAGAGGCAGCAATGCATATCTGATTATACCCTTGTTGAAGGTCAATCGAGGAAAAATAAGCTGAGCCTTTCAGCTTATCGAGCAGGTCATCGACGCGCGGCAAAGGGTAGCGATTTTTAATCGTAGTCGCATTCAAGCCCCTATAATCAATGCACATACACAACGTCCAATCCTTCTTACCGACAAACAATATCGGTGCAGAAAATGGCGATGTGCTGGGCCAAATCATACCCTTTGCGAGCAGATCCCTCAGTTGCCGCTTCACTTCATCCAACTCCAATGGCCTGAACCTGTACATAGGTCGTGACACGGGTTGTGCTCGGGCACAAGAGGGATCGTATCATCAGCAGGTAACATAGGTGGGAGCCCCGGGATGACAAAAGCATCAGTATAATCTGGCAAGGGGGGGGGCTGCGACCTCAGAATCATTTGCAAGAGACTGCATGGCAGTAGCATTTGATTGCACCCGTGGCCTCACAAGCAACACATGGGCGCCTTTCCGTATCATTTGATCAGTTCCTTTGTGCCCAATTAGCTTGGGTTCTATATTTTGGCGGACGAACGCCGCTAGAACGAAATTAACCATAGTCTCCGCAACAGTTCCGCCCTCCTCTGGTGTGACATCTTTGTAAGACAGACAAGGTACCTTAGGTGATAGGTTCCCTTTTGCACAATGGCCAATTGTGCTGGACTCCATATTGATGCGCGCGCGGTACTGTCGTTATGTCTCAACACCCAATGTCCATGTAGTGCTGTCTCCATGAGACCTTGTTGCACTCATTGGGTCCTAACATGCAGAGGGTCTATCAATAGGCTTAGGGTGATTCTGCCCACGATGGGATGCTTACCCTCATCAACGAGGGTAACCTGTGAACAATCAGGCGACTATGGGGTCGACCCCTTCATGCTTATCACTTAACCAGGGTAAGATCGTCGGTGACGCCCGTAATGTATGAGCGCCCCAAGTACTTGATTAACAGAATCGACTTCAATAGAACCGAACAGGATTCAGCCGTGAATTGTTTCCGCATCATTCTTAAGGCCCTCAAATAATCAGACATTAACAAGTTCATCGTTGGGGATATAGTCCAAACCATCAGGCGTTCTAGTAGAAACAGTGAAAAATTCCCGTATACGGTTATCGCGGAAAATGGCCATAATCAACTCGAACCAGTGTGTGTACCGTTACTTCTCGTTAGACAATATTCCAGTGTCAATACTGGACCGTTGCTTCAGCAATTTCGACAGAGGTCGTGTCTGGTACTTTGCCTGTTGATCGTTGTCCTATGGCTAACGGGGGTAGGAGCGGGCAGTTCTTCGTGGGATGGTCCGCTGCACATCGAAGGCATACTCCCAATTGTCGTCGTTGTGCAAATTCCGCTTGAGTACATCCCCACTTGGTGAGCCACCTGCCCTGCATTCGCGATCACTTCGATTCTGATTCAGCTCCCCGCGACTCAGCAGTGGTTTGCATTACGTCCTTCCTTTTTCACCAATCCGAAGTCATCAAGGATCCTCTTGGAGTTAGCTCCTGGGGTCCTGGGTTTGGGGTGTGGCTGATACAACGAGCTTCTGAAGTACGCATGGGGGCCGGCGCTAACGGGATCCCGGTAGTCTCGGGTGCCGGGTCAATATCATCGGTGATATTCTGAGTTGTGGTGGCTGGCGATGGCGCCAATGAAGTTGGAGGTTCTTGTCCCGCCCTGATGCGGGTCTCAACATTATGCACGATTCGCACCCATTGTGCATAGGATCTCATTCCCGCCAGTGTCAAATCTGTAGTACTCGCTCGAGCTGACGTGAGTGAGAGACCTCGTTGAAACCAGTAAATGTAGTCTCCTTCTGAAAAGCTAACCATTGGCACTATCAGGTCCTCGAGGCGTAATCGGTATGTCTCCACGGACTCATCGGGTCGCATTCAATGAGTGCCTGCATGCAGTTCTCGATACATGGCAGCCACTTGCGATTGATTTCTGGGGGCAAAACGAGTGAGTAACGCATTGGTCAATTCTTCAAACGTGAAGTGTTCCTGCACGGTGGTCCGGTCGTCATACCACTCTTTCACGATACTGCCCAGTGAAGCTCCGACGAATAGGCACTTCACCTCGTTGCGGTCACCGCCCTTTACCAATTGCAAAATCCTCTTAACATCGCAGACGTAGGAGCGGGTGGCGTCTGCGGTGACCCTAGGTTCGGTGTCGTAAGAGAGGTGGAGCTGAGGTGTAGGTACGGCAAAACCGGTGATACCGTTGCTGCTCGTAAATCCTGGTTTTGGTGCAGACGTTAGATTTCGTACCATCTCATGGTTCCCAGTAGGATTGGCTGTCCTGGGGGAATCTCGCGTTGAGTAGTGATTTTCCGAATGAGGAGTATTTGCTTGGGACACACGTGGATCGACAATATTTGGGGCGACAAGGGGTTCCCCACCGACAGCACCAGTGCTCGTCTGCTCGTTTCCTTCCATGGATAAGCAATTCTGTCGAAGCGACATGTATCCTAGCCAGTCTTTTGCAAAGATGAAAAGACAAAACGGTGCTTTATAGTTCTTTCAGTCAACAACTATCAGTCTCCTTAACGTACTGTCCGCGCGTGATTATAGTTTGACAAAGCAGCGATATGACCCACCGATGTATCCATAACTTGTGCCTACTGTTGTGCTACGGTTCATTTCCCGCCGACGCGTAGGTCGACGCGATCCTACGAGGCGAAGTACTTTTGTGATGAACGCATTGCATATGAATGAATCTGCATGATATAAATGTATTCGTGTACATTTATATATGCATTTGGCATGTTGTCATTATCCATCGCGACATCGCATCATGGCAAATCCGCCTAGCATGCATGAAAGCCCGAAGCATGGAAGTGCGCATTATGCTCGTGCTACGAACCAATAAGTAATATTATCTGATATAATATTACTTCATTACAGCACACGTTGAGAGCGCCGCACTCGTCGCGATGCATGCCCTGCAACCGGATATCGTTATCCGGACCCTTGCATCATGCGAATGCCGGAAAGGCTTATACGTTGTTATGCGTAGACATCGCCTAGACGCAGTAGTGTTGTCACATCTAGGATCGGCCTCCTGATGTGAATCGTACGGCATTGCGATGCTGCGAGTATAACAGATGCGAGGACGGCTAAGCAAGATAAGACATTCAATACCGGAGAACACTCGTGTGTTCTACATTACTATTGCTATACGATATTCTACTTAGCCCGAGCTAAGCCTGAACTTCGCTAATCACCGCCGCATGATGATTGCTTGCTTCCGGCGCTGACGGCGATTTCGTCCATTGCGTCATTCCGATCTGTAAGACTGTAAGTTATATCTCTCTTCGTCTTGAAGTCTTCCGCTGTCTCTGTTTGCTCTCGCTTGACTTGCTGTACTTGCAAGTGCTCGCGCATCGGTGTCGATAGTCTCCAGACGTGCAGATACTTATGAGCAAACGCGAACGAGAGGTACAACACCTACGTAGTCTTAACAGCTTGATCGGTGGGGTTGTCTTGTGAGGCCCTTCGCCGCCGATCACTCGTGTGAGAACAATAGTCTTCAACAATGATAATGAGACAGCCGTGAGTCGAACCGTCTCGCTACCAAAGTTGTTGTATCCTTCCTTCTTCGATCATGCACTGAATCTGCACGTCTGGGTGTTAGCTACGCGTGCATCGTGCTTACGAACAGCAAGGCGATTCAATGCGAGTAATGTGACAGTGGAAGACTCAGCAACAAGGAAAGATCCAACTTACAATAGTCTTCGATTACAGATTGGTAGTCTGCCGTCAGACCCCGCGGGCAATGTTCATCATCCGGCTGGAGATGGTATGCTAGAATAGCTCAGGCCGAATATATATGAGTAAAACGTATGTATGAGAATCAGGTTGAGTTAAGTACGTGGGTACTTAATCCAAAGTAGCGTCGAGCCGACATCGGTCTCTAGGCGGCCGTCCTCGCACCTATCACGTTCGCGACACCAATGTGCAGTACAAGTCTCACTGGATTCCGACCTCAAGTGTGAGTACTGTCATGTCACTGTCCTAAATATCGCGTAATCTGTGATATTAATGGAGGCAATGTATGCAATATGCGAAGGTCCGAATATCGATATTCGGTTGCCGACCCAACCATCGCGATCGTCACGTTCCCGCATACACGTATGGTTTATGATACGATTGATGTAATAATATTTGATCTATTATGCCAATAGTGGGTTCACGCATTGATATCAGCTTTGTCAAACATGTTGACCGACAGCACGATGTCGTGAGTGATAATGTGGCATGCTAAATTAGCTAGATATATTCGAATATATCATGCTTACACCATGCTCAATAGTGCTCGGATGGATTGCAGCCTACTTCGGTATAAATGGTGGTCGAACCCATGTACAACATGGTGCGTGAGCACGCACACGCTTAGCTGGGGGCTCTCCATCAGAGGCCTCCATAGCATCGTCTCCATCCACATCCTGCATAGCGATTGCATTTGAGCGAACACCAGAACGGAACCGGCGCTCAGCGAGGATGCGGGCCTCTTTGCCAGAGGCATGGCGCACAAGGTCATCATAGCTGGTGAAGGGTCGCCCCTTTTCGTCAGCTGTACACTTAGGCTGCAAGACACCAGACAATCCTTGCTGAAACCAAAACATTTTCTCACGAGGGTGGGTATCAGGGATATCCTGGAATAATGCCTCAAGGCAGGCATGATATGCAGGGACATTTTCACCAGTCCGCATATAGATGGACTTGTCAGCAAGCTTCTGACGAGCCTCCTGCTCAACCAACAGAATTTGTGGTGCAAAATGAATGCGCAAATTCTCTAGGATAGATTCCACGGTGAGCTGAGTCTGAGGGAGCGACCACTCATCATACCAGACCTTAGCATTGCCACGCAATGCCTGAGACAGGAACAGACAGCAAGAACGCTGGTCCTGGCCCCACGGAATGACCCCAAAGAACAGGTTAACATCCCGAATGAAAGCATGAACCTGGGCGGAAGTCTTCTTAGCATCTAGTTTGTCATCCAGCATCAACACTGGAGTCGGCAAACTGACCCGCAGAAGCTCTGCAGCTGAGTGAGTCGTAGACGGACTCTGCTCCGCAATAGGCAAAATAGGTTGCCTGTCGCACGTGCGCCTGCTGGGCATTTGCATGGCTGGCACAGGTGGCGCTGCAGCAAAAACGTTCACAGGTTCATTAGCAATCCCCATAGAAGGAATACGATTTAAAGTGGTTTGATTGCCACTATTGGCTACGGCGTCAAGGCGACCCGTGTGTTGGTCAACAGCATCAGGCAATGCACCAACAGCTGGCACAGCTTGCCGAGCCTGAGAACCAGAAGCCATTGCAACAGCAATAGGACGAGGATTAGATAATCCAGAATAGGTATTCACACAATTACGTCCTCAAGCCAAGGCAAAAAGAGATGCCATTGTAGTTTAATTTCCAGGAAGGACCCAGAAACATACCCTTCTCAAACGTAAAGAACGTTTGTGTTGCAATATCCACTCCACTGGAACGTCTGATATTCAGCAACAAAGGTGCTTGCTCTTCGTGAGAAGAAGCAGGCAAAATCTAGCCGTCGTTTGCAAGGAGGACAACAAAGCCTAAATTTTACAGTAATAAATATATTATGAAATACTCTATTTACCAGAGTAAAGTGCAGCTTTAATCGCTTCTAGGTTCAGACTAACATCCATGTCCATGATTAGCGATACAACAACAAAACTGGTAGTGAGACAGTCTTTCTGGACACTTCTTTCTGTGCTTTTCCCTAATCATGGACATGGATGTTAGTCTGAACCTAGAAGCGATTAAAGCTGCACTTTACTCTGGTAAATAGATTATTTCATAATATATTTATTACTGTAAAATTTAGGCTTTGTTGTGCTCCTTGCAGATGACAGTGAGATTTCGCCTGCTTCTTCTCACGAAGAGCAAGCACCTTTGTTGCTGAATATCAGATGTTCCAGTGGAGTGGATATTGCAACACAAATGTTCTTTACGTTTGAGAAGGGTATGTTTCTGGGTCCTTCCTGGAAATTAAACTACAATGGCATCTCTTTTTGCCTTGGCTGGAGGACGTAATCATGTGAATACCTATTCTGGATTACCTAATCCTCGTCCTATTGCTGTTGCAATGGCTTCTGGTTCTCAGGCTTGGCAAGCTGTGCCAGCTGTTGGTGCATTGCCTGATGCTGTTGACCAACACACGGGTCGCCTTGACGCCGTAGCCAATAGTGGCAATCAAACCACTTTAAATCGTATTCCTTCTATGGGGATTGCTAATGAACCTGTGAACGTTTTTGCTGCAGCGCCACCTGTGCCAGCCATGCAAATGCCCAGCAGGCGCACGTGCGACAGGCAACCTATTTTGCCTATTGCGGAGCAGAGTCTGTCTACGACTCACTCAGCTGCAGAGCTTCTGCGGGTCAGTTTGCCGACTCCAGTGTTGATGCTGGATGACAAACTAGATGCTAAGAAGACTTCCACCCAGGTTCATGCTTTCATTTGGGATGTTAACCTGTTCTTTGGGGTCATTCCGTGGGGCCAGGACCAGCGTTCTTGCTGTCTGTTCCTGTCTCAGGCATTGCGTGGCAATGCTAAGGTCTGGTATGATGAGTGGTCACTCCCTCAGACTCAGCTCACCGTGGAATCTATCCTAGAGAATTTGCGCATTCATTTTGCACCACAAATTCTGTTGGTTGAGCAGGAGGCTCGTCAGAAGCTTGCTGACAAGTCCATCTATATGCGGACTGGTGAAAATGTCCCTGCATATCATGCCTGCCTTGAGGCATTATTCCAGGATATCCCTGATACCCACCCTCGTGAGAAAATGTTTTGGTTTCAGCAAGGATTGTCTGGTGTCTTGCAGCCTAAGTGTACAGCTGACGAAAAGGGGCGACCCTTCACCAGCTATGATGACCTTGTGCGCCATGCCTCTGGCAAAGAGGCCCGCATCCTCGCTGAGCGCCGGTTCCGTTCTGGTGTTCGCTCAAATGCAATCGCTATGCAGGATGTGGATGGAGACGACGCTATGGAGGCCTCTGATGGAGAGCCCCCAGCTAAGCGTGTGCGTGCTCACGCACCGCAGGCTGCTGCTGCTGCCATAGCGCCCGCCCTTCCTCAGCGTCCCGTCCCCGTCAGCGTGGCAAGCGTCCTAGTTCGGGAAGCAGGGGAAATGCACATGGGGACCGCCATGGTCACCAGCCGGGTCGTGGTGGTGGTGTTAAACTGCAGTCCTTGATGGCTGACCAGGAGCGTGAGCTCACCTGGTATTATAACCGTTATGGTCGCCAGCTCACCCATGGTGACTTGAGGGATTTGCGTAAGGAGGCAGGGGGCAACGTTTGCTTTTGCTGCCGGGCTGCCGGCCACTCATATGATGAGTGCACGTTGCGTTCCCCTGAGGCTTGTGCCGCCGTGGCACAAGGCAATGGCCACTAGGGCCTTGCCCAGGCTGGTGTTGAGGAGAGCTTGCCTGGGTTTTCTAAGCCCGGACAGATAGGTTCGGGTGTGCGTAGCTTTGTGCGCGCCTTGCGCCCAGAGGTCCTTGCTTACCTTGAGACCGCTGTTGGTCGCCAGTTTTCGTTTGATGCCTTGGCTATCAAGGCTGGGTTTGACTCCACGTGTAACCTCCTGGCACCTCGTGGACGTTCCATTTCATCGGCTTCCTTGGTGGGCACACTGTCCTTCTGATGCCCTCCTCACTTCATCAATTACGGGCCTTGCTCAGTCATTATCGCACCTGCAAGCAGCATAGACCTGATACAGCAGCTGGTATTCTTTTGCCACAGCATGTAGCTCGTCTGGCCTCTGCTGAACTTGCAGGTATGCACAAGGTTCAGTCCTTTCCAACAGGTACTGGTCTCTTTAATGGTCTTGACCTTTCAGGCCAGCAGGTTGCTTTACCTGGCATCCCGTATCCTGCAGAGGTATGGTTTGATGCGCCGCAGCCATACACACCTGTGTCATCTGATCCTTTCACTTCTGCCCTTTTGGTAGCTGCATCGGGTGCTATGACTGCAGGATCGTCTCTTCCCCTTATTTCTCTGGCAACGGCTGGACTCAGTTTCACCACCTTGGTGGACTCGGGTGCTACCCACGACTTTATCAGTGAGTCACTGGTTCAGCACTTGCGTTTACCTGTTCACTCTTGCCTATCTTGTTCATGGGTATGAAGGATGGCACACTGCGCATGTGCATTGACTATTGTGGCCTTAATGCCATTACGGTCAAAAACCGGTATCCTTTACCCCGGATCGATGACCTGCTTGATAAGCTGCCTGGCTCTGCTTACTTCAGCTCTATCGACCTGCAGCAGGGCTGTAATCAGATCCGTATCTTGGAATCTGACATTCCTAAGATGGCTTTCCGTACCCCTTTTGGTCATTTCGAGTTTATGGTCCTGAGCTTTGGTTTGGCTAATGCCCCTGCGACCTTTCAAGCTGTCATTGACCGTATGTTCAGGCCCTGCATCGACAAGTTTGTCGTGTGTTACCTGGATGATATCCTGATCTACTCAAAGACTAAGGAGGAACACCTTAAGCATCTACGTCAGGTGCTGGAGGTCTTACGGCGTGAGCAACTGTATGCCAAGCAGTCCAAGTGCCACTGGGCTCTTTCCCAGGTGGAATACTTGGGACATGTGGTGTCTGCCGATGGCATCTGCATGGACCCCTGTAAGACTGCTGCCGTAAAGGACTGGCCGACTCCGACCTCTTTGCCGGAGCTGCGCAAGTTTTTGGGCCTTACCAATTACTTTCGTAAGTTTATCTCTGGCTGCTCCTCCCTTGCTGCACCTCTCACGTCACTCACTCGCAAAGACGCTTTTCAGTCTCCTGAGGCTTGGACCCCTGGTTGCCAAGCTGCGTTTGATGCGATCAAGCACGCTGTTGCTAATGACGTGGTGCTGCATTTCCCTGATTACTCCTTGCCCTTTCATGTCGAGCTCATCTCTGATGCCTCGCTGCAAGGATCAGGCGCCGTTCTGGTGCAGAATGGGCGTTCCATTGCGTTCACCAGTAAGAAGTTCTATCTGGCGGAGCGGGGCTATACTACCGGTGAGCAAGAGCTTCTGGCTATCATTTATGCCGTGAATGGCGCTGTTACCTGGAGGGCCGTCCCTTCGTGGTAAAGACAGACCATAAGCCCTTGACCTTCCTTCAGGGTGTCCCTACCCTTAACTGCCGTCAGGAGCGTTGGTTGGAATACATAGCACGTTTCAACTTCACCTGGGAGCATCTCTCCGGATCGCTCAATGTTGCTGATGCATTGAGTCGCCATCCATCCCTGCATGCCGTGATCCTTTCTGTGGTCACTCGGCGTCAATCTGCTGCCTCTGAGGTCACTACCTTTGGCTTTGCACAGCGCATTGTGCAGGGTTATGCCTCTGACTCCTGGTTTAAGGATGCCCGCAATGTTGAACCCTATAAGCAGGAGCGCGGCCTATGGATCCGTACTGATGGTGAACGTCGCCAGATTGTTGTGCCTAACGATGACCTTCTTCACCAGGATATCTTTGCCCGCTTGCCTCTCGAGGCCATTCCTTAAGGATCCGAGCTAGAGACTACAAAGTCGCCAGTTCGAATTCGGGTCGGGGCAAAATGGCATAGGGGGAATGCATCTTGGATTGCCCAAATCTACGGAGTTGGGTCTGAGTTCACAGAGGGTTAAATGCATAGCCCGTGAAGTGTGCATCTGAGACCCGTAACTGGGCTGATGGTGTGGGGTGGTTTGACACCCACCTAAATGCCAGTAGGTCCGTAGGGGCTGGCACATGGATAGGGGCTGTAGAGAGTAGGAAACTCTGCGTAACCAAAAAACAGGTGATCTCTAGCGGCCTCAGATGAAGACGCTGAGGTACGCATGCCCACTCGGTTAAAATCCCGGAGATTTCCATAATACACGCCAGCCTGCAAGGGCGGAGTAACCATAATAATAATAATCTTTGCCCGCTTGCATAAGGACCCCCTAGCTGGACACGTGGGTGTTACCCGCTTGGTGGAGCTAGCATGTCGCCACTTCTGGTGGTCCTCCTTGGCCCAGGATGCTGCTCACTTTGTGCAGCAGTGTGACGATTGCCAAAGCTCTAAGCCCCTTTCTGGTAAACAAGCAGGGTTGCTTCAATCCTTGCCGATTCTGGTGGCTTCCTGGGAAAGTGTTTCCCTTGATTTTGTTGTTGGTCTTCATCCGTCTGAAGGGGGGAACGACGCCATGCTCATCATGGTTGATCGTTTGACCAAGATGGTGCACCTTGCACCTACCACCACCTCGGTGACTGCAGAGCAGACGGCTCATCTGTTCTTTGATAATGTCGTGCGTTTGCATGGCATACCCAAGTTGGTCATTTCTGATTGTGGGCCCCAGTTCGGTGACAAGTTCTGGGCATCCCTGGGGGACCTTGTCAATGTTCGTGTGAACCTTTCCTCTGCCTACCATCCCCAAACGGATGGGCAGACGGAATGCATGAACCGCACCTTTGGTGACATGCTGCGTACTTACGCTGGCAGTAACCCTCACACATGGGATACTTTCCTCTCTGCTGCTGAGTTTGCCATGAACAATCCTGTTAACCGGTCTACAGGACAGTCTCCGTTCTTCTTGAACTATGGCTTCCACCCCGCAATTCCACTGGCTCAGGAGTTGGATGTGCCTGCCCCAGCTGCCAAAGCTTTTGTGAGGTCATACAATGACCGCATGACTGAAGCTAAGCACCTCCTTGAGGTTGCACAGCAGCGTACCACTGAGTACTACAACCGTGGTAAGAAGGAAACCACCTTCAAGCCTGGTGATTCCGTACTCCTCAGTACTAAAAACCTACGGCAACTTGCCACAGGTCCGCGCAAACTTTTGCCGCGTTGGGTGGGACCTTACCCCCGGAAACGCATGGTTGGTCAGGCAGCGGCCGAGCTTGTCCTTCCCTCGAATATGCGTATTCACCCCACCTTCCACGTGTCTCTGCTGTGTCCTTACAGGGCAGTACCAGATACGTTGGTTAACAATGGATCCAATATTTCCTCTGGAAACCTGATGGACCGCCACCAGTAGATTGGTTGAACAACAAACCAATCTACTCGGTTGAGTGCATTCTTGACTACCATGCTCACCGTATCGGGAAGAAACGAAAACGGCTGGTGCACAAATACCTTGTCAAGTGGAAGGGTTATTCTTCCGACCAAAACAGCTGGGAACCTGCGCAGAACTTTTCCCTTGACCTGATCCCTGATCTTGAAGCAGCTCGAGTCTGTGCACGAGGGTGCTGCGAGGACGCCGCATCCTAAAGGGGGAATAGTTGTTGTATTACGGTACCGGCCTTAGCTCCTTGCTAAGTAAGTAGCCCGTGGCTACACCCTCTATGTGCAAATATAGAGGCTAAGGGTTGCATGCCCTAGTGCAACTGTCACACTGTCACTGGTAGACTCAGTTGAGTTCGGTTTCACTGGTTGATCATATGTACTTCCTTAATACATATCCACGTTTTCTCTTCCTTAGCGATTACGGTTCTTTATGGAGGCTTGCCGTACTGAGCTCAGAGTACCTATGCTCTGCTCTTCCTATCAACCGGTAGTTATCACTACCACTAGTCTGGGGTGATACAACAGTATAGTCACAATCCCCTGGAGTTAAACCCTCCAAGTTAAACACATGCAACTGTACACTTGTGTAAACCCCGCCCCTTCTTCCTGGGACTTAAGGAATAAAAGAAAGCAAGTTCACACATATGTCCGCACCCGCCATGCTAACTAATTGGTTCCCCAAACACTGTTCATGAGGCTTGATTCATCACAAATTTAAATGTACGATGCCCCTCACTTTGTTACAATCAATGTCCGGCCTCAGTAAACCCCAGCCCCCATATTAGGTACAACATGCACGAACTATGTTAAAGACTTTACAACTACATTTTAATTGTGCTTTGTGCACATGCACCCAATCATGCAGCAGCAAATATTCACCCCCATCATTGGTTGGAAGCTGAGAGAACGTAACATATGTAAGGAAATAGCTTAGCTCATTGTCGACATGGCAATGAATGACCTTTGAATCCATCATGCCAACCTCCTTGGGAAAAAAATTAAGGAGTATTTCCTATCATACCTCATTCACTGTGACATCCCGCTTGGAGTAATCCTTCACCTGGTAAAGCTCCTTGGGCCTCAACACTTCAGCTTGGTGCAGATTGCAGACAGCAAGTTTGACAGGTGCCACATCACACCTTGGATGGATTAGCATAAAGAATAATATTTCTCCAATGAAAATGCTCACCCTAGGGTCACTCTCTGAAGCCATATCCCCGGGGCCATACTTGCACTTGAAATGGTATGACTGTCGCTTAGTGGCCTGAGCATAAGCCACTGAAAGCACCACCTCATCTCTCTGTTTCAGTGCCCGCTTGATAATGTAGATGTCACTGTCTTGTAGGACCGATGCTAATAAGTTAGTACGGGCCATGAAATCTTCTATCTCCTCTGTGTGCAGAATACCACCAATAATGTGCGATTGCTGTTCTGCATCAGCAATGTAGCCCTGGCCAAGAAGCTGTGAACTTGTGGGAACATGTTGCATTTGCTATCGAGTTCTGGGTAGAGTATGGAATGCAAATGATGAAGAGTATTGTTAAGTACAGATCATCTACCATTCCAGAACTCGTACCTGCAGGTGGCTACCTTGCATCTCTTCAGCTCACACATCTCAAACCCACTTATCCTGAAACGCTAAGGACATTTGATGAATGGGTCCCAAGATACCATGCAGAGAATATTCAATTAAATCCCAGCATAAGAGATGTTTTCTTGTATGAGGAGGACAGTGAGGGCTCACAGCTTCTTGGCCAGGGCTACATTGCTGATGCAGAACAGCAATTGCACATTATTGGTGGTATTCTGCACACAGAGGAGATAGAAGATTTCATGGCCCGTACTAACTTATTAGCATCGGTCCTACAAGACAGTGACATCTACATTATCAAGCGGGCACTGAAACAGAGAGATGAGGTGGTGCTTTCAGTGGCTTATGCTCAGGCCACTAAGCGACAGTCATACCATTTCAAGTGCAAGTATGGCCCCGGGGATATGGCTTCAGAGAGTGACCCTAGGGTGAGCATTTTCATTGGAGAAATATTATTCTTTATGCTAATCCATCCAAGGTGTGATGTGGCACCTGTCAAACTTGCTGTCTGCAATCTGCACCAAGCTGAAGTGTTGAGGCCCAAGGAGCTTTACCAGGTGAAGGATTACTCCAAGCGGGATGTCACAGTGAATGAGGTATGATAGGAAATACTCCTTAATTTTTTTCCCAAGGAGGTTGGCATGATGGATTCAAAGGTCATTCATTGCCGTGTCGACAATGAGCTAAGCTATTTCCTTACATATGTTACGTTCTCTCAGCTTCCAACCAATGATGGGGGTGAATATGCCTGATCATTTGCTGCTGCATGATTGGGTACATGTGCACAAAGCACAAAGCACAATTAAAATGTAGTTGTAAAGTCTTGTATGTAGCCCGTGCATGTTATGGGGGCTGGGGTTTATATATGGGGGCTAATATGGGGGCTGGGGTTTACTGAGGCCAGACATTATTTGTAACAAAGTGAGAGGCATCGTACATTTAAATTTGTGATCAATCAAGCCTCATGAACAGTGTTTGGGGAACCAATTAGTTAGCATGGCGGGTGCGGACATATGTGTGAACTTGCTTTCTTTTATTCCTTAAGTCCCAGGAAGAAGGGGCGGGGTTTACGCATGTGTACAGTTGCATGTGTTTAACTTGGAGGGTTTAACTCCAGGGGATTGTGACTATACTGTCATCAGCTTTATTTGGTGGTTGAAGGAAAAGGCCATGTATCATGTGTATGGCACATCTTGTGCCATGTTACCCGCGCCTTGGTGATGTTCTCTTGTTCTATCTGACTGCAGACCCTTTACTTTCCCACATTTTCTATGGGGGTTCCTTGGATGCATACGTATTTATATGTGGTGTGCAAGGTTAAGGTCATGGAGACACATGCCGCTGGAGTGTGCTAGGAATAGGGAGTACCAGTAGATGTATGTGCTTCCCTGTCTGCTGCTAAATAATAAATGTGTGGATTGATTTCGGGACAGGACTTACTATGTCTGGCTGCTGCCCTTCGTTCACAATCATCATGCCTATGCTGCTGGAAAGTACCATAGTTATGCGCACACAAGCTTTTGTGGTAAGAAAGAATTATGCTGGCTTCCAACAATCAATAGTTCCCTGACATCTATCTGCTGTACTTACGTGCATGCAGCTTCATTCAGTGCATGCTATACGGGACGACAGCGTTGACACAAGGTTTACTTATTGGTGAATGACATAAACATTTTAAAACAAGGTGTACCAAGGGCATATAGATATCTTACAACTTCCTTTGATGCATATGCACAAAATATGCATGCTCGTGGGGTGTGCTCTGTTGGACAACCTTGCTTGGGCAGGCAGCATACATATAATTTCTGCAGCATCAACAGCTAATCATATATTTGTAAAGAAATAATAATTGCTTCAGTAACCAATGGAGCCACCTTCTGCTTATGATGGAAAGTCCCGTATACATGAAACTCTTTACATCCCGGAAACACTTCTTACGCTTGGCTCAAAGCTTGGCTCTTCCTTGTTTAAGTAGCGATGGGAGGTGAGTTCATTGTGACATGGACGTTTAGAATTACCATTGCAATGTTTGTACTTGTGATGCCCCATCTATGTGCCACTTATGCTGTGTTATTGTTTTCAGTAGCCGCCGCCACCTGTACGCCTTGCTTGTAGGTGTGAGCTGCAGGATCTAAGGAAGAAAGTGCAGCTACAGGAGGAAAGCCTGCATGTGGAGCAGGAACACTTATGCTGTGTTATTGTTTTCAGTAGCCGCCGCCACCTGTACGCCTTGCTTGTAGGTGTGAGCTGCAGGATCTAAGGAAGAAAGTGCAGCTACAGGAGGAAAGCCTGCATGTGGAGCAGGAACACTAATTTTCTCTGCAAAGCGAGCTTGACACGGAGCGGCTCAAGTCCCAAAGCCAGGAAACAGATGTCAAATTGGAGTGGGAGCGATCAGCAAGCTTGCAAAAGGAGCTCTCAGAAGTCAAGGAGAACTAAAGGCTCTTGCATGAGGAAATGTGTGGCCGCCTTCAGAAAACTGAAGAACTGGTTGACGAAGTAGCGACACAGGTTCACAACACTAGGAGGGTTGTCAGCCCTCAACACACGTACAGGCACAATAGGAGAACTCACAAGCTTCTGAAGTTCATCATGGACATGGATAGCACATCGGAAAGTGAGGATGGTTTCGTTGCACTGGTACCTGGGAGCCAGGGCCAGCAGGATGGGATGGAAGGCCAGGGTTCTGGGCAACCCTCAGTACAGCACCGTCTAGAGGAATCATAGGTTAGGCACGTGCTTCGAGTATCTGGAGCCATGAAACAATTTCGGTTAGAAATGTGCATGACTTTTTTTGATGCGATGACAAAATAATAACCGTGCTGAAAATTGTGGCATGAACCAGTTGAACTACTCATTCCTGTGCAGCGATTGAACTATTCTGCCTTGCAATATGTCTGGATTGGGGAAGCATTGGGGTCATAGGGTACGTCTCGCACATGGTCGTTTTCATGATCTGCTATGACGCTTGCCAGGCATGGGGCTATAATTATTTGTGGGGCCTGCTTGATGTGTAACTTGTTGTACCACGGTTCAATCACCGTCTATGCAGAGGTAGACTCGAGTCCACCGAAGTATGAGCAAGCATGACATATGCATACTAGTGTGATATATCCACATATATCTAGCTAGATTAACATCCCACATTGCTACTAGTGCGCTGTCAGTCACGTAGGTTTGACTTAGAGTCAACATCGATGCACGACACCATTATGGCATAATCCATCAAGTAATAATATTCGATATATTATTACATCATCCGTAGCATGGATAAGGCGTGCACGTGGGAGCGATCTCTAGGAAGTAAGTTGCCCTGCCTTACTGTTAGACGGATATTATAGTGGCAGATGTGCTGAGTACGGCACTAGGAGAGATTAAATTTAGGAAGTGCATTATGTAGTATCCTGGGGTATCTACGGGTAGTGTCAAAGATTGGACCACCGATGGTAATCTTCCGATCGGGCCTTTGTAGGCCGACACAACAGAGGTACAACACATTATGACAATGGGTTTGGCTGAGTAAGCATTCGGGTTTTGCTTGGTGCGAGCTCGTTAGGCTGAGTTTTTGGTTTTCAGAAGAGTTTCTGTTATAGTTATTTTCTGTCATTTGTTGCTAGGAGCGTCTCGAGGGGGCGTTTTATCAAATGGTGTATCAGTTGGGATCTATAGCGATCCGTTCTAGCAACAATCATGTTGTTGTAGCTGTACTCGGCAGTACACTATCAACCCACGCTCATCCAATCTGTAGTGCTTTACTCCGGACCGAACAATTCAGTCGGACACTATGTAACAATTATCGGACACTATGTAACAATTACTTTCTCTTAACGTCAGGCTTCCTAATGTCCGGTAGTCTAAATCTACAAGCAAACGAGGATAACCTGTCGCCCGGTTAATATTTGTTGGACACATGGCACGCAGGGAGGGTCCACCCCCTTTCTGCTGAAACCCAGTTTCGTTTGAGCATGCCAAAAGGCTTGCCAAAGCCCGCATTCCCCAATCTCCACCACAAGTACAAGCATTTAGCCCTCACCCAACGCATTGCAGAAGGATAGTTCCTTTTCAAACCAGGCTAGTTGCTGCAGCAGTCTGTAACAACAGGTACTTTTTACTTCCATCGTAAAGTGAATTCCAAACAATAGCCAAATTAACAGATACAGAACTCTCTTGTTGGAAAGGAAGGTTTCTATTGGATCATGGGGTTTGGGATATAATCTTTGGTTTCCTCTCCCATTCCGTGCGTCCGGCGCTGGAACCCCGCCCACAAAGGCCTACCAGTCACGCTAATAATGACTGTCGTCGTCGATAGCAACTGAAACCTAGAAAGTCAACTTAATTTGGCTTAGGCTCAATCCATCCAATCATTGGTTATCCGTTAATGAATCCGTTATTTGTTCAGGCGCATCATCAGGCAAGCACCCTCTACAGTCCTCAAGCGTCCGTACCTTAAAGCACCTCCTCCAGGAAACGCTTCTCAATCACCTGCGAGTCGACTAAGAGCAAGACCTCCCTCGTGTTCCAGATTTTCTGCATATGCAATAATAGGAACGGACATTTGGGTCAAGGTCATCATGACCGAAAACACAAATCGAACAGCAGGCTTGCTGCCGATCAACACGAACGATCAGCATGGGAATCCACTATTATGCAGGAATTCTTCTTGCGGCGTTCAAAATTCGGTGAGCTTGTTTGTAGAAAGGCTGCGAAAAAGTTGACTCCCCTGCTGGTCGAGCACTTACCGTGACCTTGGCGTCAGGAAGTCTCGATAAGATCACCAAAAACTTGAAGAGCACTTTTGATCATCCTTGTATAGCTCCTCCAGACGCTGGCAAAGCACACGCCTATCTGCCAGCGCCATTTTCAATGACAGGAACCGCTGCGCACACCAGCAGCACCCTAAGATAAACAAACGTTTTATTAAGTTTCAACCGCATAGCCCCGGTATCAGCGCTGGACCCCGTGCCAACAACTACAGCTTCAGACCCACACAGGCTGTGCTGCGTCGCTGAAGATAAGCATCAGAAGTTGCATGTGATATCACGTCGTGGACATTAAAAAGCTGTAGGACATACTTGTCGCGTTAAGCTTGACCGTACGGAAGTCCGGGGCAGCACACAGCACAAACGCTCAGCAGCGCAACTTTTGTTTCTTGCACTGATGAACTGCTTCGAGCTGGGCAGCGTGCTATGTTCTCTCTTATCAATAAACTTGCTCGTCGCCAAGGGTTACTTCATCCCTGCATTGGGTTTAAATGTTTCAACACATAAGATACATACATTCTGCCTTCTGGGGCACAGACATAGATTCCTGACCTTCTCTAACAGGTCACTAATCCAGGTATTTTGGAAAACGCAGAAGGGTACTTTGAGCGCTCTGAGAATTTTTGCGGACGTCGAAGTGGTGACTAATTATCTTTTTTTAATAGAGCTAGACCAGGACCCACTTCGTTTCTCTGAGGCCAAATTAATTAGGGTGCCAATCAGGACAGCGGTGAATGGGGGTTTGTCTCGATAGTGCGTCTTTTCTTGTCGCTAAAACTACTTTGGCTTATTTAACCAATATCTTTTCAAAATATTGTTAAATTTTACAAAATTATGCGTCTGCAGAAAAAGTGTCCCGGGCCCAATGCAGGATGGATGGAAATGTAGGAAAACTGGCTAATCCTATGTATCCATTTTCTATGCCATAGGTTCTATCACATACTATTACTTAACGATAAGACCATTTCTGAAGTCAGCATACTACAGCGTAGGGCGTTGAGGGAGCTGCTATGTGGCCTTCCGCGACCGTGCTCGGTCCGTTGGGATGTGTGCGCTTTGCCCCGGCACATCGTCAACACTTCCGTAAACAGGAACGGCTGATTCTACATTTAATATCTTCCACAGCTCATGTTTCTTCGCGGGTGCGGTGCCTGGAGCATTCGGTTGTGGTCGGTGACCGATGCGGACCCGCATTCCTCCCCTCCCCACTACCTGTTGACGAGCCCACGCAAACATCTTCGACTTGCAGGTGGGGAAATGTGCGTGCCGGGTATCAGAGGAGAGCGCTCTGCAGCTATCCTTTGAAAGCGCTTTGCTGCAGGCGCAGCAGCAAGCTGGCCCGCGGCAGCGCACTCCAGGCCGGAAAATCGAGGTGAGGCCATCCCCTGCGAGACCTCAAGCCCCCTCATCTTTCCTCAAGAACCGCGGTAAAACACACACACACATATGCGCACATACACACCACCATGTACATAAGCTTGTGCATATATGTATATATGTGTATGTGTATATATGTGTATATGTGTATGTATGTGTATGTGTATATATGTGTATATATGTGTGCATGGCACACACTTGCGCGCGCGCGCGCTGACCCTGCAGCTGCAGGGGAACACGATTAACTCCCTCTTGCTTTCTTTGCCTAGATTGCCATGTCCGTCCATGCCGTACCCCACTCCACGCGATCAAAACACAGTTTCCCCCCGAGGACGAGCGTGAGAGGGTCTTCCTTGTGGGGGCGTCTATTAAGGGCGAACAGCGGCGATACTCGTACGACGTGCACGAGAGCGTTGAGGAGCTTGGCCGCCTGGCGGAGACAGCCGGGTTGAGGGTGAGGGCGGCTGAGGTTGGGCATCCCCTATGGGCCATGAGCTGCTCCGTTTCCAGCTCGTACTATTCCTCTTATATCTTGCAGCTGGCCCCTCCTTTGAGGGCTCCATCAACGTCCGTCAGGATATACGTTTTGGTTTTTGTTTGAACCTCACCTCCCTTGCATATTTCATTACATTGACTTCCCTTCTCTGTTCATTCACCGTCATCGTTCTCCTTTCCCTTCCGACCATTCATCATCGTATAGGACTGCCTTTTCAGCAACAGTACCAGGATTCTCTTACTCGCCTTACCTCTCCCCCCTCCCCCCCCCGTTACTCCTGGCTTCGTTAGCGATCATTACCAACGTTTCATTGTTCGTCTTCCCCCCTTCCCCCGACTGTTCTTCTCCTCCGTTTACACCCACCACCCCTCTGGGCGCATACCGGGTTACACTCCCTAGGTGATGGGCTCCACGTACCAGATATTGGATGCCCCCAACATGTCCACATACATAGGGAGCGGGAAGGTAGGGTGCTAGGGTGGGGTTGGTTTGGGGAGAGGCATGGGATTGGGTTGGGGAGAGAGTTCATATAAGCAACGGAAAAACGGCACAGATATAAGATATCTTTGGACGCTATTTCCTGTTCGTTATACTTTGCATACTTTGTTAGCTGCAGACAGCTGCAGGCGTCCTTGCCTCTCGGCATCCGCCTGACCCGCCCAGTTCGAGGGGAATGGAAGGGGGTGGGGAATGGAGGGGGGGTAAAGAGGAGGCTATGGGGAGTCGGGGCTAGTAAGGTAGTGGGGGAGCAGCGGACCGGGTGTAGGAGTTCGGGGGCCTTATGTTGTAAAGAGCTGGTGGAAGGGGCATATGGAGCTGAGGGTATTGCACGGGGCTTTGGGTTTGGTCGCTGGGGGTAGGGGCTTGCAGCAGGAGGAGGAGGTCGTCCGAATGGAAGAGGGGTCCAACCCGTGGGGCTGTTCTCTTGGCGGTTGGCATTACCGGGTTTCCCAACCAGAATTTCGTTGTTTGGATCCCGCGCTGAATCTTGCCTCTGTTTGGAATTAGGTAGACCTAAATTTGGGGGCTTGAAGTTCTCAACCCCACATGCACAGCTCACATGCAAAACGTGAACGGGCCCAGACCCACATCACACTTCATACACCGCATACCGCTGGAGATCTGCTGAGCGGTGGCGTGGTGGCATGTGCTCTACGCATTCTGTAATATCTGCTCTCTTCAATCAGCTGCCCAGTCCAGGCCCGTACCCCAATCCCATCCCATCCCCATCCGGTACTCCACTCTCCGTGTGTGTTTCGTCGTACTCCCCAACATTCTGCTCGTGGGAAAACCCGGTACGCGCATGCAGGTAGCGGAGGTGGGTCGTGCGGTGGCAGCCATGGACGTGGAGACAGTCATATTCGACGACGAGCTGTCCCCGGGGCAGCTCCGAAACCTGGAGCGACAGCTGGCGGCTACAGCGGGGGGCGGGGAGGGGAGCGTGCGAGTATGTGATCGAACCGCCCTGATCTTGGACATCTTCTCTCAACGCGCACAGACCAGGGAGGGTCAGCTGCAGGTACGACATTGCCGTACATAGCAGCAGGACGAAAACTTCATTATTACATAACATCATCATCGTCACCCATCATTAAAACTTGCGTGCTTGTCATCACACTGTCCTCCATCGCCACTCTGCGGGGGTGGAAATCTACCTACCTTTCATCCCTTGCTTGATTGCGGTGACCAGTTGCTGTAACCGATACAACCGAACTGTTGCAACTGTCATAACCTTAAAACCCCAAAACCCTGACACTGCAAGTGAGTAGTGGCACAAACGCACATCTATTGATAGGCGTGAATGTGTTTTTGGAGGGCACAGTTAGGTGTTGGCAGTCCCTTGGCAGTCCCTTGGCACGCATAGGCGTGGCTGTATGAGGGACGTCACATTCATCCCCTTGGCTGGCTTCCTGTCCTTGCAGCCCACTAGGTGCAGAAACAAATTCCAATGTTTAAATAATGCAAGCAATGGCTTGTAAGCAAGTGACAACAACCAGATGCACCTGTTGAATCGTACAGCATAAGGCACCTGTTGAGTCGTACCAGCATAAGGCAACCTACAAATTCACAGACCTGAATGTCATGGAACAAAGGACACAGTGATACGTCACAATTATGCAGGGCCTAAGAAATGATACCTAAAGGTGGCGATGGCATATATGGCGTTTCTGAATAGCACATACAAGTTCCCAGTTCCCTCCTAAGCCATCAAAATGCATAGGGTCCTGCGACCTATGGGTCTGGGATGCTTCACCCCTCCCTGCCCCCTTCCCACCCTCGGCCAATTGTGGGTTTCTGCGACCCATGGGTCTGCTGGTCTCCCCAACGCCCCGTCAGGTTGAGCTGGCTCAGACGGAGTACCAACTGCCTCGGTTGACCAAGATGTGGACGCATCTGGATCGGGTGGGTGGTGGCGGGCAGGTGAAGGGCGCCGGTGAGAAGCAAATTGAGATCGATAAGCGCTTGCTACGAGATCGCGCAGCCGCATTGCGGAGGGAGCTGGAGGCGGTACGAACACACCGGCGCCAATACCGGGATAAGCGATCCGCCACACCCATACCCGTCGTTGGCATTTGTGGATATACAAATGCGGGTAAGAGCCATCAAGGGGGAAGGGGGAGTAAGGGGGGGAGGGGGAGGGGGGGGGAGGGGGGGAGAGGGGAAGATGGAAAGGGGTATGGGGGTGATATACGTCACCCTTAGGAAAAGGCACCTATTACTCCCGACTTCTTCCGTACAGACCCACACAAACAAACACGATCTCGCGCCCGCTCCTGATTAGGAAAGAGTACTCTGCTGAACACGCTTACTAATGCCGGAGTCCTGGCGGAAGACCAACTCTTCGCGACTCTGGATCCAACTACCCGTCGACTGAGACTCAAGGGGAACAAAGAGGTGGGGTTCATGTGTGCCGTACCGTCACATACACACATACACACTTACACGCATGTACATATACGCATACACGCGCATATGCAAACATTTACACGCACATACAATTGCATACACACACATATACATACATATATATACATATATATACATATATATAGTATATATATAGAGAGAATATATATAGTATATATATAGTGTATAAATAAATATATATATATATACTCACACACATATACACACATACACATGCGCACCACCGAGATCTGGATCTGGGTTCTTTCTATACTCCTCCCCCCCCCTCGCATACCCGCCAAAACTCTTGCCGTACATCCGATCTCATCCACTCGGTTCTTTTCAGATTTTGATGTCGGACACAGTGGGTTTTATTCAGAAGCTTCCCACGGAGCTGGTGGCGGCCTTCAGGTGTGCTATTTACCCTTTTGATACATGCCTGTCTGTCGGTCTGCTTATCGGTCTGTCGATCTGTCGAACGGTCAGTGCTTCCGGGTCGGTCGGTTGTTGGTTAACCAACTTGGTTGGTCTTTGGTTGGTTGGTTGATCTTTTCTACCAAAATCCGGTTCCGACGTTCAGCAGCACCATTTTGCTCAGGAGTATATTCGACTGCCCATACATGCCTAATACCTCTTGATCAGAAGAAGTTTAAAGTAGTTTTGCAAATACTCATTAATATATTCCCCTTCCTCGATCGGATCGGATCTCCCAAGTCCAATTCCCACACATGCTCCTCAATTGCTTGATCATTGCGATCAGCTTATCCTTAATTGCCTCCTTCGTATCAGTGAAGTTGGCAACCAACTTCAACAGATGGATAACGGCCCAGTAACCAATATTAACTATTAACCACCATTCTCATGGGCGAATCCCTCCCAATTCGTGTCCCATCTCGCTGCTGTTGAATCACCCTCATCCATTCACCCCCGTTGACTGCAGCATGTCTGTCTGTCAGTTTGCCTTCCTGTCTGTCTGTCTGTCTGCACATTGGGAAACAACGCTTGTTCATTGGTGCGGCCCCTCTCCCCCTCTCTTAACAGCAGCGTCTACAGCGGTATCACGTATCGTTTATCCAACTACTCGTCCCCCCTGCCGTCCCCCCTCCCCTCCCCCCTCTGCCCCCATCTCCCCGGTTCCAGAGCGACCTTGGAGGAGATCCGCGACGCATCCGTCATTCTGCACGTGGTGGACATCAGCCACCCGAGCGCCGCCGCTCAGAACGCCGCCGTCATGGCGGTATTGGAGGAGCTGGGGGTGAAGGACATCCCCATGGTGACTGCCTGGAACAAAATTGACGCAACGAATAATCAGGAAGAGGTGAGAAAACCACCACCATTATCACCGCCACCACGAGAAATACCACCACCATTATATACCATCCAATACCATCCATCAACATCAACACCTCCGTTACCTGCAGCAGCTGTCGTCCGTCACTCTCTCCCCGCTTTCTTCCGCTTTTCCCGCCATCAACCCGCCTAACCGCTTTTACCCCCCTCACCGCCTTTTGGTGGGTTCATATCCCCGGAATGTACAGATCCGGCGCATCGCGGCCAAACGCAGCCGTACAGTCTGCATCTCAGGCCGTACAGGTGAAGGTTTGGACGAGCTGCTGGAAATGCTCGGCGAGGTTTTGGAGCGGTCTATGGAGGAGGTGCGGGCATTGTTTCCGTACAGCTCCGGCGACCTGCTGAACGAGCTGCACACGGGCGGCCGTGTCAAGAATGTCGAATACACAAGTGAGGGTGTGGCGGTTGTGGCGGTTGCACCGCCCTCCCTCGTTGGACGGTTACGGAGTGCGGGGATACTAGTGGGGTACGACGAGAAGGAGAGGGAGGGGGAAAGGGAGGAAGAAGGGGAGGGGGAGGAGGAGGACGGGCTGGTTCAGTTGTAACTGTTCCGGATGTATGTGTGTATGTGTACGGCGGAGGGAATACAAGTGTGTGAATGGTGTAGCTCCAGGAACCCAATAAGCATTCTTGGTTGTATATGCGTGCGTGTGTGTTTTGGTGGTCGGGGGAAATGCACGTGTGCGGTAACAAAGGCATCAGTATGACCCAACCTTAAGAATATTTGCTTTGCTTAATATACAAACATGTATTAAATCAGTGCACACGCCTGATGTCTGGTTTACTTGGGCGTGTGTGTATTGAGTTGGAAAATTGGGCTTGCAAGCAGAAGGGGAAACTCCTTGCTGTTGACGGCGGGCGCTGGTTTTGACAGGCGTGGTGGTGATGATGATGATGATGGTGGTGGTGGTGGTGGTGGTGGGAAAGAGGAGAGGACCTGTGGGATTATGGGGGAAATGGCGAATAGGAAAAGAGACCTCAGGTGGCGACCGGCGCTGCCGTACTGGTACCGTTTCTGGTACGGCTGTTGAAAAGTACAATACTGACCACCGTGAAATAGCTGGTGCTGGATGTTGGCGGCTGTCTTCGTCTCCAGGAGTAAGAGCATTGGGTAAGAGCATTGGGTACCGGAGACCGCTCATCATCCCGACGGTTGTTAGTCATTTCCCCATTCCCCCCAGCTCCGTCCCCTTGCCCTTTCACTTCCTCAAAAAGGTGAAAGGGCAAGGGGACGGAGCTGGGGGAAATGGGGAAATGACTAACAACCGTCGGGATGATGAGCGGTTGTGAGCGGAAATGGGGAGATGATGGTAGGGAGGGGGAAGTGTGTTTTAGTAGGGCTTTATTGATGAAGTGTTATTTGACGTAAAAAAACGGCATAGTGCGGCGGCGCTGCGCGGATTGCCAGGTCCGTTTCTCGTGTACGGTTACTGGGTGCTGGGTGACAGCTGCAGTGCAACGAGCGAGCCTTCCCGCGAAATTGGAAGAAGGGTGCGTGTGCTTCAGGCATGATCATTTGCTTGTGGAGTGCAGGTTAAGCGCAAATAGTATTGTGGTTCCGATTCTGGTTCTGCTGTTATGTGGTGCACTTCTTGGTGCCTTCCTTTGTCAAGTATAGTAAGGCAAGCACGTAAGATAGCTGGTGCTGCTGAATGCATATCCACAAGTTAAATGTGTTAACAGATTATTTACATTGCCTTTAGGGCATTTAGCGGCGCCTCTTCCTTTCCAAGGGCATCGGAGGCAAACGTTGATAACATCACGCGTTGTGATAGGTCTCAAAAAATGAGTACATACTTAAAACATCGTATGCGACTCTAATATCATATTTTGCTGGTGATAACCGCATATGCGCTCGCTGCGGAAAAGTGCATGAAAAACGCCCACGTCAAGGTTTATGATGATCAGTTGGGAAGTTGTATTTTAAGCCACGATGAAAAGCAAATATCAACATCACTTGTTCCACTGTATGAGACAGGACCGGTATCGGGATGAAACGACATCTTAACGGTACTGTGCTCCCGTCCTAGAAGGACACCAATCGTGTAAATTACGTTTCCTGGATATGTTTATATAATAACCGGTGACTGCATCTTTAGCAAGGGCTCGTCTCGTGTCAAGGAATCGACCAGGCGACGGAAGCGCACAGGCCAAGCAACCCTTGTCATAACTAACAGTGGGAAAGGCTAAAGAATTATTCGAACTTTCGCTTTGCAACTCAGGATTGTGACAGGAATTTCGTCGCCGGCGACGGGATTTCAGTGGCTCTAGGAAACGTGTGTACGGTGCATGGGCGGAGAAGTACACCGTCCAAACTCTCTTTGGTCATTTGTAACATATTAGCCGACACAACTGATAGATTTATCACAAAACTCTTCTGAATTCCTGTGGCAACCCCGTTTATCAAATGGGGGCCGCCTGCCAGGAACTGCGGCCACACGAGCCCGAGCATGACTGCTCGGATATGGCAGATGCTTTTGCAAGGCTCAATTTTGGTACAAGGAACGATACAAGCACCAGTGGCCAACAGGAAGTCCACCTCCCGGACGCGGCGGTGCGGAGTATTGCGACTTACCTTGTTCAGAACGAGCCGCCGGGGCATGCACTCGTGCATCTGCTCGCTTTCTGTGGAGTTTGCCGACAATGGCGCGCTGTGGCGCGCGAGGTTAACCCAGGAGTGTGCATCGGCTTCGACGTTCTGGAGAACACATTCTGCAGCCAGTCTTCCATTCAGCGATTCAGGCGGCTTAGTATGGTACAGAAAGAAGAAGTGTTCTACGCGGCGGCTAGGCTGCTTTATGGTAAGTTTGGCTAAGTTGGTTAAGGAGGATTGGCTGCACTCACAGACAGTCTTGGGACTATGCAACCTTTGTAGGTTATACAGAGGTCACATTTTTTGGGGAGGCTGTCTCGGATAGGCTTTTATCTGCGGTCTCTCTATACGTTGGCGCTAAGTTGGTGAAGGTGAAACTTACCAACGCCAAGCACGTCACAGACACAGCCCTTTGTGCTCTGGTGCGCTCAGCCCCCATGCTTCAATACTTCACGGCCGAAGAGCTAGATCGCGTGCAAGGTGGGTCTATAAGTTGCTTATGGGTGGCAAGAAGGCCCGCGGTTTCGCTAAATTGTACGCAAACCTTTTGGCCTGGCAGGGGCTTTCTTGGAACCTCTCATTAATGGCTGCCAACTGCTGACTATGGCACACGTTGCCAACATACCGTCTCTTAGCTGGAGCGCCTGCAAAAAGTCTTGCGACAAGTGGGGCCCGAAATGTTTGACGAAGCTGGTCGTGCGGACAGTCGGCCTAGACGAGAGCTTTGGAATTATAATTTCAAAGCTTGGAAGCCTGACTGATTTGGAGCTCGATGGACCGGCGGTGAATATCAAGGCTGGCGCTTTGCACTGGTAGGCGCCTCTTCGTGCCGCATGCCCGCGCTTCTGCTTGCCAACTTTCACCTGCTGTAACTGCCGTGCAGCCCAGCTCTGAGCCGCGTAAGTTATCTCGTCGGGAGGAAATTCGACCTCGACGAGGCGCTTCCAGCCCTACAACACATTCGGGAGCTCAAGCAGCTCGAGCTCATTGTCCGCAACTTCGTCCTTACCGCCGATAATCTCAGGCACATCGGTAAGATCACAACATATTCACTATCATAAGTTCGCAAATTATGTGTGCGGTTACCTAGCGTGCTTCAAACACGGGTTGCTCTGTGGTGCGAAACAGGTTCCCTCCCCGTCGCTGACTTGCGGCTTGATAGCTACGTGTACAAGCAGCAGCCCACGCTGAGTCGCAGCAGCTATAGCCACGTGGACAATGAGGGCGTGAAGGCGCTGGTGGATGGCATTTGCAATCGCTGGAGCCAACAGAGCACGGGTGAGAAACTCATATGTACGTACTGAAGTGCCCCTTTCGTTTGCGTGGGGGGGATCGGCTACTGGGCTGGGTACCATCGTCGCTATGTCCTCTTCTTACAACCGGCATTAGAAAACGATAAAACGCTGTATGGAAAAACGCGACGTGGAGCGTCTTTACAACCGCCATCTGAACAAATTCCGTTGGACGGGCGGCTGTACAGTATGAAGATCTGGTGAGAAACCAGGAGGAAGACGTTACAGCAGAAGAGATGGGGGCGGGCAAGGGCGGGACCATTGTGTCCTCGTGTCCAGCTCATCTCCGTGAATGGGCCGTGATCTGGGTCAGCTCATCCTGGCGCTGTCCATTCCACTTTCTGCGCGTGCTACAACAGCACATGCAACGCCATGCCCTAGTTTACCTCCGAATTACGGACACACGTTCGTTTGTGTATTGTGGTGGTGGAAAGCACATTAAGCTTTTGTCGTATTACTGCTTGGATCGAAACGCAAGGGCCTCTAGCACCCTTCAGAGATCTACCCATATGTCTTGATATATGGAGTTTTAGCATCTCAAGTTCTCCACTGATTCTGCACAGAATGAGCTTGGTTCGCTGAATTACGGGGTTGGCCTAACACAGGGTGTGCGCTTACGTTCAGATAGGGGGGCCTGGGCGACCACTGCGACTGTGTTACGATAAGACGCAATAACAGGTGAATTACAAAGAATTACGGAGATGACTTCAAAACTTATATATGCTGCGATTCAATGAGGGCTTTGACACAGGTCGCTGACATACACCTACCCAATGTGTGCGTTTATCATATGTTCATTATGTAGATATGTGTCCGATGAAGCTGTCTCTGTGCGGGGCTACCGCTCTGACACACGATGCGGTGAGCGCCCTGTTACGGCTGCCCGTGCTGACGGAGCTCGACATCGGGGGATGCTGCAAAATCACGGCCATGGACAAAATGCGTCTTGTCGCCAAAGTGAGTGGCTCACGGGTTTTGATCGTATACAATCCATAATATTTCTTGGCATCTGGCTTTTACATAATATATTCGTATGGAGCATATAGGTGGTCTAAGACCACAAGCGGTATACTAAAAAGCACTTCGCGGTATACAAGCAAGTAGCGGTATACTTCAAAGCAATTAGCAAGGATAAGCCCACCGATGAGTTCGAGAAGGTGAGAAGGGGGCGTCCTGGAGATGACCGATGCAGGAGGGAGGGAGGAGAGTGTAGGGAAGGGAGGGAAGAGCGTTGCGGGCAGGAAAAAGGTGAGAGGTTGAAAGGAAGGGGAGGTGGTAAAGCGAGGAGGGATTGACCGCTGTGGGGAGGAAGAGGCAAGGGGGCAAGGGCGCCGTCACCTGGATTGCATGCAGAAACGCACTCAAGAGGGGACGTCCAATCAATAGTGGGATTTCTGCCAGTGTTTCATTGGTGGGTGAGTGGCCGACCTATATACTTTCCATAACGTTGGACAGTTGGCCGGTCCCCCGGGCGCAGCACCCTGTTGTAAAGGGCGCCGTGCTGCCTTTCTGCTGAAGGTTATGGGTGCGGCGGCTGCAGTAGTGGCATTGTAGCATTGCGCTGCTTGCCTATGTGTGTTCCTTTCATCTTTTCGTCGCAAACCGTTGCAGATGCAGTTTTGCAACAAACAGTTTGTGAACAATGGGGGTGGTCCTTCACGCGATATGGGTCATTCGCAATCTGATTGTCATCGTGTCTGCAACACCGTAATAGCGATCAATTGTCGCCGACATCATATCCTGTTTCATGACAGCATATGGTGGAATCACATGTGTAGAGATATTTGTGCCGCATGTGAGTGCCGCATGTTATTTCTCTCGCGTAAACTGCTCTCACTGGTCCTTCCTGATGATGATGTGATGATGATTTATCGCAGGTCAAGGCCGGCCGGGAAATGCTGGAGTCTGGTCGCCGGCCTCAGGCCCGAATGGTCAACAGCAGGTTTCCGGGACTGATGCTCTGAACAGCATTTCGCCACTGGGTATCATGCCTGATGACACCCAGGCGGCAGAGCAGGGGCCAAGAGCGGCGGAGATGTCGGTGTCATCAGCAATCGGCAGTGTCGGCGCCATGATTGACCTGGCGTGATGGTGGCTGCTTCGGATACAGCTGGTGGTCACAGCTGTCAGAGAGTCCTAGAGAAAGGCTGCGGGTATGGTTACTGTGATGGATGACGTTTTGGCAGGGAGGTAGGGAGAGGTAGAAAGCAAGGGAGGTGGGTGTGGTGGCACAGCTAATTGTGCTGCAAACCTCTGTTGATATTGCGTTGTTTTAGAGGTTGCACCTGGTAATGCCGCCAGGCCGGCCCCTGCACCACAGCCCACCTGAACCCTCGTGGGATGGAGACGTCCCGGACCACACTGACGACCGCCAAGGATGGTGAAGCCGGGAGGACTGAGTTAGCGTTTCTTGGAATCTCCGGAGGCCGGAGTCACTTCCAGGGTATTTAAAGATGGGAAGCGGAAGGAGGAGGGCCCAATTAAGGAGGCCGGGCTTAAGTCGCCACTTTTAATTACCATTCGCAAACAAAAGCTGCAAAGCCGAAACGGGTCGAGAAAGCTAGGCGACCTAGGTCGGTCGCTATGCTGTCGGACAGCAGTTACACAACCCTATTGGTTTTCAAAAGGGGGTAAGCTTTACCGTTGCCATTGTAGCTTTCATGTGCTGTGGAAGTGGTGGTGGTGGTCGTCGTCGTCGGGATGGTCGTGGAGTTAGTGGTGGTGGTCGTCGAGAGAAAGAGAGGCGCGGCCCGGCCATGCCGCTCTGTGTGTATATGTATGTATGGTGTGCCTTTCTTTGTAGTCTCCATGAAGTGCCGGTGGAGCAGTATCCGTCAGTGTGAATGGACGAAGACACGGCATTTATGATGCTTACACACTGGTCCGCAGGGAGGTTTGCGCACGGCATGATGCATGCAGCATAAAAAAACACATCACCGCCATATATGAATTATAATCACTCATTTCGCGAGGGATGGTGCAGGTCTTTTGATAGTTACCAATGCGTGTTCTTCGACGCGTTTTGGGGTTTCTGTTTCTTCTGTGCACGTGCACACACACACACATACGCTAACTCTCTCGACTGGCGAACACAGGCACGGACGGACGGATGGACGTCAGGATATTGGGTGTGTGTGGTGTTGAGAGGGGAGGGAATGTGTCTTCACACAAGGAACAGGACCACGCGCACGGGTGAGGGACAGCCGTGAACGCAAAGGAGCTAAATGCGGCGCCCCATGGCATCTTGTGTGTGTGGATGGTTATGGATGGGTGGGTGGAGGATGGAGGATGGTTGCCCAAGGCCTGGCAGCACCTTGCAGGCGCGGTGTTGACATGGCGTCTGTATTAGGGCGCGCCCTGTTTAGTTCACATTCAGCCGCTCGTGGGCGAGAACATGAGGTGTCTAACCATCCAACGACTTTGGAGGGGGGAGTTTTGAGGAGAAAGAGGATAAAGCTCGCGGCCCTCCTCTCTTCCCCTCTCTTCCTTTTCCTGTCCCGCCCCCCCCTAATCCGGCGCTGGCATCTAGCTCTGGCAGCTTGTGGCGGTTTGATTTGCTGCTTCGCGCACACCCCAGTACCAGGTCTCTAGCCTCTAGCCTGTCCGCCTTCCGTCACTCCCACCTCCCATCCCTCACTTCCTATCTCCATCTTCAAGGTCCGCTCAGTTCTCAATTGCGTACTCCATTAGGTATCAATGACTAATCCAATTCCGCACCAGCCAGCAGATATTGCTCTATTCATTAAGGTAGCACAGAAGCAGCCAAACGTGATTTGCGGAGAGGGAGCATCGAAAACCACCATAATACATAATTCCCACCCATCCCCACGCATATATGTGTTTTAGGCTGAGCCATCTCGGGATGCTGCCCGTGCCCGGTCGGGTGCGAATGAGGGATGCACTGGATGATGGGGGGCCAGATGCAGAGGAGGGTTTTTTGTGTTCGGTTTCATTCTAACCATAGAAGCGGGGCTCTGCAGTCCCTTGGGCTTGTTATATTCTACAGAAGTAGCAGCAGCAATAGAGGTGGTGGTAAGGGGTTTCTATCCAGCGCGTTTTATCTGACATGGAGGGAGGTCATGCTGTGGCCACGTAGTAGTCATGACGATGATGATGATAATGATGGCAGAAGTGTGCTTTTTCGTCAGACCGCGTTTTGTTCTGCTGTGTTATGCTTTTCGAGATTGTAGGAGTAAGTTGTACACAGTTCACGCCAATTGTCTGTACACAGAAACGATAAGGAAAGGGCTCAATCATCTTCGGCGCTCTGGTTTCGGTTGTGCCACCAAGCTGGCGACTTTGTTGAAGTAGGTGGGCAGAGGCAAACATACCTCAGGTAATGTGAACTAGATCGTGCAGATCTTGGGTATAAAGACGTGTATGTGTATGTACGCACGAGAGCCCTGTTTCCTGTGGACAGGCTCCCTAGTACGTTTCTTGTCTCCTACACCCACTCCGGAACCGTGACTGCTACCTCTATGGCGTGCCGGTGGCTCACAAGGAACGGGGCAAGCGCTGTGGCCACTTCCAGCTCCCTGGGCCCTGCATTGGCCAGCGGGGGCCTGAGCGAGAGGGTGGTGAAGGTGAGGATGATGGATGGTGGAACACCGACACGCTATGGCCATCCCTCTTGCTATCCGCCCGGTTTAACGCATTCTTCCATTGAGTGAAGTTTTCTTGAATCGGCAATAGCTTTACTGCTGCCCCTGCTCCTGCTTCCACTGCTGCTAGTAACACTGCTGCTCATGGTAGAGGCATCAACTGTGGCGATGAGACCTCGTTGACATTTATGCATGGCATGTGAACACTTGTATCACATCCGATAGGATTGGGTCGACGTCATCTGCGGTTAATTGATACCATGTCTTGTGAGTCTGGGTTGCGTAAATTGCGATAATCACGTGACATCATTATCATCATCGATTGAGACCGGGAAAAGCTTCCCCCTTCCCAGTAAGCCTGGACAAGAAGGCTCAGACTGAAACTGCAGAGGAGGGGTTTTTCTGTGAGTGTATGTGTGCGAAGGGGGTAGTCGTAGGGTGTACAAATGTGCGTTACGTTCTCCCATGACATCATCTGGATGGGATGGCATTTGCGTGCTGATGGGCGCAGCAAGGCCGGTGAGCGGGAGCGATTGTGAGGCGTCGGATTCCTGATGAGGCCCTTCACACATTCAGCTGTCCCCACAAATCGCCTCTACCTGCGTGAGTCACATCACTGTCAATTGGCCTGTCGGTGAGCGGCTATGGGGCATTGGGGAGGTGAGCGGTGGATGAGGTCGCCTAGGGCCATCATCATATGCTGGCTTGAACCAACCTGGGTGGGACGAGTGCTTGGTTGGTGGCTTCGTATGGTTGCCTCCTAGGCCATGTAACTATTGATAGATTACGTAAGAGGGCTCCTTAAACTCAATGAGCAACACCTTGGGTTGTTAGTGACATACATGTTGCTGCTGAACCCTCTTTATCATTTTGTGTGTCGGAGCGGTGATGAGCGGACAGCCGCTCCGGAACCACATATGAGAGGTGCTGCACTGGTGGGGTCGGGTGGGTTTGGGATGATAAAAGAGGGAAGGGCTGTGTGTATGCTTGTTTTGGGGGACGCGGAGAGGCAGTGTTGGATTCCAGGATATTGCAGCTGCATGGGGAGGTCTGCAGTGAGCCAAACGCGGAAGGACATACACCGGTCCGTCCGTCTTTCTCTCTGTCGGGTCCTTTCCTGGGCCTATTGAAGCAACAGGACATCGTATTTTTGACATGATGCTGGAGGGAGATTGCTGCTGCTACTGCTGCTACTGCTGCTACTGCTGCTGCTGCTGCTGCTGCTTGTCGCAACGGTGAAGAAATTTCATCAGAAGAGGCAGTAGCAGCCAAAAACATCAAAGCAATATATGAACTACTTCCTCATATTTCATCGATAACTCCACGCTTACGAAGAGATGCCGTACAAGCTCAAGATTATCGATGGTTGGACAAAAAGTATTGAAAACGGAGGGGATGCAAAAAATATCTACAATTTTAAAAATACTTTGTTATCATTTATCCATCCAATAAACTCCACATTTTTATCAATATTAAGTTCACGTTCTAGTTTCCTACGTTGTATATCTAGTGGTCCAGTCCCCCCATGAGCAATTTTATGTGGTTTTTTCTCCTCCTCCCATTCTTCCATTTCACTTTATCCGCAGGAAGAGAGTATGCCGGAAGAAAGGATTATTGGTAGGGCCGTGACCTGGATTTTTTCATAATGATAACTCCTTTCAACATGAGCTATCAGACATTAGAAAGCCTGATGATGTTACGAGAAAGTAATCGTTACATAGTATCTGATAGCCAAAAGAAGACTGAATTGTTCGCTACGGAGTTGGCACAAATACTCGCGCATACAGCACTACAAATTGGACGAGCGCGAGTCGATAGCGTACTGCTGGGTACAGCTACAGCACGATTGTTGCTAGAAGGGATCGCTTATATCCAACTGATACATCACTTCATAACACGCCCCCTCGAGACGTTTCTAACAACAAGGGATAGAAAAATGACTACAATCAGAAACCCTTCTGAAAACCAAAAACTCAGCCTAACGAGCTCGCCCCAAGCAAAACCCGAATGCTTACTCAGCAACCCCATTACCATAATGCACTTCCTAAATTTGATCTCTCCAAGTGCCTTAGTCAGCACATCTGCCACCATATCATCCGTCGAACAGTGAGACAGGGCAACTTCATTCCCCGAGACTCCGATACTGCAAAGTCAAAGCCTCCGATACTGCGAAGTCAAAGCGCCTCCCATACTGCAGCTGCCGTGGCATGGTACTCCGCCTTCACTGATGAGACTGCCACTGTGCGCTGCATTTCGCTGTTCCAGCTGATAGCTGCTCCGCCTAGTAGAAACACGTAGCCGGTTGTGGATCTCCGAGTGGCTGGATCTCCAGCCCAGTCAGAATCGCTGTAGCTCACCATGGCTAGATCGCCATCTCCACCAAAGCATAGTCCGAGCTCCTTGGTACCTGCCAAATATCGAAGCACCCCCAAAGCCAAGCCCGTGTGAACCTTAGATGGTTTGCTCATAATGCGCGCCAGAACGCTTATTGCCTGCACGATATCTGGTCTTGTGCTCGTCGCCAGGTAATTCAGTTCACCGACAAGCGCTCTGTACTTGGTGATTCACTTCCAACAGCATACACCATTTTGGTGGGCTCCCTGCGCTGAAGGTTGCCCCCAGCGCGACCATTGTTTTGTTGCTGTTGATCCGCCAGAAGCTTCTTGCACACTCCGATGAAGTGGCCTGGCTTACCGCAGTAGTACCACGTGGCGTTGGACTTACTCCTCTGCTTACTTCTCTGACCTTGGCCTGATGAGCTGGTGTTGCCACCGAAAAGTTCAGGATTGTTGATAGCTCGAGCATGAATTTAGGGAGCTTGTACACAAGACTGCATTATTTTGAGATACCTATCCGAAAGGGAACACCCAACAGTTGTGTAGGGTTTGTTGATTTTTTTGATAAATAAGATTGGCAAGTTGTGATTCATCGGTTGTAGTATCAGAACTACTAACCTTTTCAGGTATAACTCCTTGATCTTTCCACATATGGATAGTCACATGCATTAATTTAGGAGGATACTTCTAAATATCGACAAACCATTTATCCAGTATGTACAAAATAATACGAAAGGAGGCATTACCAAATGCCCAAAGATGGCACGTGCGTTTCGTAGTATTGCGTTAAATTCTATCTTTTATTCCTACTTCAAAAACATATCGCCTACCGCCACTACCAGGCTTTAATTGCACAACAATATCCCCAACAGCAAGGATATGTGTCTTAATTTCGTCCGGAGGCATCCCAAGTTCTTCTTGCAGTGCTGCTCCAAAGCCATGCTTGCAACGTAGAAATAAATTCCTCGTAAAATAAACAAGAAGAACTATTAACGTAGCCATAACGTGCAAAGTTAACTTTATAACCCATTTTTTCATAAATTCCTCGACTCTGAAAGCTCATACTAGCAACCGTACCTATTCTGCAACCTACTTTGCGACCGTAATCGTGTACATAGTTCATTAACTCCCGACCCAGGGTTTTTTTGCGCCAGTTTGAAGCGTCTTGTGAATCAATTGTTTAAATCCTAAAAAGGCACTTAAATTCTACCCTCAATTTTTATCAAAAAAATGGGCCATGGCTTTTCGCCAATTATGAATGGCGCAGTTCTCCCACACGCCGGGGTGGATGGAGTTGTGAAGGGTTTGAGAGAGCTGCTTAATGGAAGAGGGGAGAGACACGGATCATCACAAGAAGAGGTTGTGAGAAGTCATGTGGCATTGCAATATGGCACATGGTTATCCCTGTATTGCATGCATACGTGTGTGTATGTGTGTATACTTTCATATGAATGAATTGGTTGGTACACTGTGGGCGGCTTGCTGTGCACAAACGGCACATACGAGTGCCAGGGGCCCCTACCCGGGCCGAACCATAGCGAAGGCGCAATCCTCAATCCCTCCCGCACGCAAGCACACATTGCCAGGCAGGCACACATGTGGCAGGACCAGAGCCTGGCAACACGGGCCTGAAGAAAGAATTAAAACAAACACCAAGAGAGGCAACAAGAGAGAACGCAAGCTCCTCCTAAACCCACAAGAGGGTCCTCCATGTTGTATCGGCCTCCATCTCTGTTGTGTCGGCCTACAAAGGCCCGATCGGAAGATGACCGTCGACGGCCCAATCTTTGACACTACCCGTAGATACCCCAGGATACTACACTCCAGACTGCCTGATGCACAACCACTACGAAGAAACCATCCAACAGAACCAGACTCATGAGGGCTGGCCTGCTCACCCGCTCCTGTAGCACTACCCGGCACAGCGACGATGGACAGCACCAACACCAAGCACTCCGGAGCTCAAAGGCCTCTGCCAACTCAACCAACGTAACAGGGTGAGGGAGGAGCTGTACTCGGGAGGAGCTGTACTCCTTAGGGTCACATGAAGGGGGCAAGAAGCGAGATGACCCTGCGACCTGCTGTTCACCAGCCAAGGAGATCTCTTGCCGCAGGCACCTAGATGGACAGGGATGCACGGCAGGGCAGACATGCGACAGTGAGGAACTATGTGCCTAGCTAGGAAAGCTTGCCGACTCACGACAGAAAGTGCCCAAACCCTACTGAGCCCCAGGCTCCATGACCGCTCACACCAAGACACCAAGCACTGCCGAAGGAGTACCCACTGCTGCTTGACCCCACTGCTGCTGACCCCCACTGCTGCTGACCCCCACAATGAAAATATGCCGTCCAACACTGAAACAAATACAGAAGTAATGTTATTATATGTATATATGTATATATGTATACATGTACATATATATATATATATATGTGTGTGTGTGTGTGTGTGTATTCCTTTCCATGTAAAACGTTTATTGCACCCCGGCCCCTTTTTCCAAGACTGGAAACCGACCAAACAGACGCCGGGCTTATCAAGCCTTGAATGTCAGGTCAGCTATGAAGAGTGCTCTAAGAAGTTCGGCCTATTAAGCTCCACCAGCTTCCTCCGGAAAGATGAGTTGGCTTCACCGGATTAGAGCTTCAAATTTGAGCTTCAAAACAACTTTGGATCTCCCCTGGGAGTTGACCACTGGCCTTTCTGTGGCCCTCATTCGCAGCTCACAGCATGTGACGTCAGCAGAGTTTGAAGCACGGCTCCAGCGTTCATGTGCACATGTGTGTGTATTTGTGTATGTGTATTTGTGTGTATTTATGTGTATTTGTGTGTATATGCGTATGTGCATTTAAATGGTCAGGTAAGGAGGAGGGATATAACATGGTCAAGTCCACTCACTCACTCGCCACTTCACCAATAGGACCCCCCTCTGGTGGAGGTAAACTAACCGCCCTCACAATCCAAAAGCCGTTAGCATCCCCCATAGGGCCCCCATATCCAAACCCGCACCACGTAAATATTATTTCAGACATCTGGAGCTGTACGGCAACTGAAACGGAAAATTTTGAGGCATTTTCGTCTTTAAAGAAAACGGTAAGATGCACTCTGCAGAAGGCAGGCCATTGGTCCACCCACTTCCCAACCGAGCCGTGCTGTTTCTCGATTGCTGTTGGCATAAGGCAAAAATCCAGGATGCCAGCCGGCGGGTATTACAACGCGCCCACCCGCCACCTCATCGGCATGGGGGGGAAGTTCGACGGCACTTGTGGCGTTATCAGTGATGGAGAGCGCGTGTGTGTGTTTTGGACGCGTGCAATACTATACGCCCGTTAACTACTCATTCACACGTGTTTGTGCTGTGTTTCGTTTCGTAACACTTAGGGCAACGGCATTTCCCATCCCACGCCCTCTCCCCCTTCAATTTATTGCACGCTATATACCACCACCAAACGCAAAGCCTTAGTCGTCGCCGTCATAGTCGATGTCTCCTTCACGGGACTTCAACCCCTCTCTCTTTCACCCCTTCCTCCTCCTACTTGCCCTCACCACCCCTCTCGGCTTTGCACGATTTCCGGATGCTGATACAGCGGTATATAAAGCAAAGGGGTATCAATATTATTGCTTTATTGTAACATATTTACATGTCGCATGTGTGAGCACATGAACCCGTATTTCTTTCCGTGTACTGCCCGTGGTACTGCTGCTGATGATATTGGTTGGTGGTGTTAATAATAGTGGTAATAATAGTACGGCAAAGTAGGGGCCAGGGGAGAGGGGGGCCTGCTGGAGGCTCTACCAGCGAGGCCGAGATGGTCCCTAGGCTGCAGCAATGGAGCGGTACACCTCCACGTAGCTCTTGGCGGATTTGGCCCAACTGCGGGGGAGGATGGGGAGGGGGAGGGATAGATAGATAGATAGATAGATAGATAGATAGATAGATAGATAGAGGTGAATCAAAGGATGACAAAGGTCTCCCTCGCCGTAGCAAAGAGGGCACTTAGGGTTCCGACCATATTAAGCATATCAGTCAGGTTAATGGGCCGCTGGGGCCCCAGGAGTGCCGCCGATCCCCCCTTCCCACCCCCACCAACCTGTAACCCTTAAACACGTACACATGGCTGGTGTCGCACTTTTGCCACCCACCTGACATCCAGCCGCATATTCTCGCGGGAAAGCGACGACCAGCGAGATGGTTGTTGCTCGTACAGCTGCAACGCGCGATCCAGCGCGCCGTACAATGAGCCGTCGTCGGCGCCGTCAAAGGTGTAGCCATTACGCGACCCGGTGGGCGCCGCTCCGGAACCATCCACATCAAATACCGTATCCGCCAGACCACCCGTCCTAATCAGGAAACGTACGGAAGTACATAGGGGGTTACGCCATGCGGGGAGGCACTGGGCAGCAAGGGGAGTGCGGGTGCGACCTAATTATAGTGCGTGGATTTTTGCAAAACACATTTCTTCACTATTGCTGTTTTTTTCAAAACTTCTTGTTGTTGTTGTGAAAGTGAGGTTCTGCTGGTTGACCGCAGTTGACTATTGCCGGACATTCAGAACTTAGGAGTTGAGGAGATACAAGTCCCTGCCTAACCCAGCCTTCTTTTCTGCATGTAGAGGCGTTTCGAAAAGGATATGATTTTTCAAAAGGCCTCGCTAAGAGTTCCATCGCCCCACCCCTTGAATGCAGCGCTTCTTACCTGCGTACGACAGGTACGGCACCGTACCGCAGCGCGATCATCTGTGTCAAGCCACATGGCTCAAACATGGACGGTACGACAACAACATCCGCCGCTGCATATATCTGGTGTGCAAGACGCTCGCTGTACATGATCTTGAGCCTGTGGACGTTTTTCGTTTTGCACGACAGTACAACTTCGTTCATCGTACGACAGCATCTTCAGACAATCAGGTAGGGTGTGGACGTCTACTACTGTCCACACCTGCATGTGTACGGCATGGCAACTTCAAATTGGACCAGAAATCATACCCAGACGCGCACAAACCCACGCCCATCGCTCGCTCGCAAAGCACACCTCACCACCACTAATACCAACCCTCAACAATACACACGCACATACACACACGCCTCCAGTCGTACCTGCAGTCGGGGTGGTCCTTAAACTGGCCGTCTGCGAGGCTCCGAAACACCGGATCAGAGTGCCCCGAGCCCAGCAGTACGAACTGGCCCCCCCGCTCCACTGTACGGAAAAGGGCGGCCTTGATCAAGTGAATGCCCTTCTGGGGAACCAGGCGACTCACGACCGCCACCAGGGGCTTATGCTCGTCCACAGCCAAACCCAGGCCCTGTGTGTGTGTTTGGTGGGTGGGGGGGGGGGAAGGGTTGACCGGATGGGGTGAAATCAATGCTGGAATCAATGGTTGGTTCGGTTAGGTGTGGGGGGAAGGTGTGGGGGGAGCCCGCGAAGGTGTGTTTTGACTAACACATAACCAGGGTATGGCGCGTGTGTGTGCATGTGTGTGTATGTGTGTGTATGTGTATGCATTCTCCATATTTACCCTCCCGACCCCCCCCCTCCGACCTTCCTTCCCTTCGCACCCTACCATGGGTGGGTGATATCACTGGGTCGTGGCGGTAGTTGGTGGTGGTTGGTCGTTGTGAATTGGTCATAGTTGTAGTACTTCTCATCATCAACAGCAGCAGTACGATCTACCAGCTACCTACGGGTCTCTCGTCAATGCGTCCACCCCACCCTCTCCACACCTGCTGCAAAAACTTCTTGCACAGCGCCTTTCCCCCCGCCCGCTCGGCGTCGTAATTGGCGGGAAGCAGTGGGTCAGTGGCGGGGTCCCACTCCTCAATGTCAATGCCGTTCAAGATGCCGTGAAACTTGGAGCGGAGCTGAGGCGGGCGGGGGCGGGGGAGGGGTTTTGGAGCGGAGGGCAGCAGGGTCGTGGTTGGGGTGGTCCGCAAACAGTGCAGCGGCGGAACCACCTAGATGTACAGGTGACAAACCGAAACACACCGTACCTCCACCCCACTCGATATAATCCCTTGGTTCATTACCTCAATCGTACATCTTCATCCTACAACACATCTCCCCTCCCTTCCCCTCCCCTCCCCGTATGCATCTTAGCCCACTTTCGATGGCGGCGTTTTTGCTTGTCCCGGTTTTAATGTGTATTGCACACACTGCCCCTTCACCCAAATCTCCAAATTGCTGAATTCCCTCGTCTCTCCGCCCGCCCCAACCCCCTGAGGCCCCCTTACAGACACAAAAACTTGTCCCACCTCCCCCCCCACCTCGGGCCGTGCAAATGTGCTCCGAAGCCAGCCCGCCGCGCCGCCATTGAGCACCTCATTGGCGTAAGTGGGAGACACCGTTGTGATTGCGTTGGAGTACACGATGCCGCCCTGTACGAACGTACGAGCGTACGACAGGTAAAACCGAAAACAATATCACTCACGTATTCAAGAGATCCTGACACTTAACAAAACCCAATATGTTAAACCGGTTAATCCTATGCAACGGAAGGAATGAGACGATGGAAAGTGACAGTAAGGTATTGGTTATGAGGTCCGTTGGTTAGTCGAGAAGTGATGGACATGATGAATTTGATGATCAAAGGCGAAGTGGACGAGTTCGTTATCCTGTCAGATTACCGTAACAACTGACAACTGATAAGTGTTCAACGTAATAGCAAAACGTGTGTTGTGTTGGAGGCTCCGAAGTGCGTGTACGCTGCCACTTGCCAATTCTGACACAAAACAGTTATGTCTACCCTAAGTTGTTACCGTTATTGTTACATATGTACCGTTTTTCCAGTTTGCCTCATTTTGGACAACATGTCATCATAAGTATTTAATCATCATGTTAACGCCATCATAATCCCATGATTGTCATCATCGTTATACGGCATTAGTACGGCGTTGCGTACCTTCATCAGGTTTAGGCGCTCCGGGTTGTGGCCGATGGTTCGCTCGTCCAGGGCCTTATCAATGGAAGCGAACGGCTCACCGGCCATGCCCGTGAAGAAGAACTCATCTTGACGGCATTCTCCTGAGTGGTGGGGGGGGGGAGGGGGGGGGAATGGGGGAAACCAATACACAAGGCCTGATAACGAGGCTAACGAGATCCTAAAACCCGAAGTACAATTACAAACCACCGTGATGCGGGTGGGGGAGAGAGGAGAGGGGGTGCGGGATCAAATCGGGAAGTGCAACACAACCACTTACGAAATTGAACATCCCCTTCCCCCTCCCCTCTTTCCCCCCCTTCCCCTCCCGCTTCCCCCTTTCCCCTCTCTCCCCACGCCTCTTTCCCCTCTCCACCCCGCTGTCGTCGCACCCGTGTTTTCCATGTTATGTATGGTCAGCATCACCCGGGTCCTCGAATTGACCGCTCCAGGGTTGTAAACCTCCCAAAACAACAAGGCGGCGGCGGCGGCGTGCCAGTCGTGCAGCTGGAGGATGTGGGGGTGCTGGTTGCTGACGTGAAGGTACTCTAGACAGGCACTGATTAGAGGGAGAGGGGCGGGGGGCAGGTGTGTGTGTATGTGCGTGTATGTGTGTGTATGTGTGTGTATGTGCGACTGGGATTGTATATTTACGACGCATTTGCGACGGGGGCCTGATTCTGAGGCCAGCGGCCACTAACAGCCAACTAACCTGCCCTAACGGAAAAGCTGCCAAAAAAGAACTCTTCCGCCACCCCAATAGGAGGAGGGGAGGGGGACGCGAGGGGGAACTATACACAATGTCTAGAATGAAAAGCCCTGTACTGCAGCCGTGCTGCACGTGCGGCACGTGAAGGTGGCTTTTGTATGTGTGTGTTTTGATTTCCCCTCCCTTTCTCTTTATCTGTACTTACCGACAGAAGTACAGGTAGGCCTCCATCTCATTGTACGACCCACCGTCTGACGTCATCATCACATGGGCACATGAAATAGGGACATAGGCATGGGCAGTGTTAGCAGGGCAAGCTCCCACCATCGGCGGTATTCCTTCTTTCCTCCTTCTAATGCTCTCCAAGATCCCCATGGATCGCTAATTCATCTCAACAGCTCGCCAGCCCAAAGTGACGTCATCACATAAGTCACAAATGCGTATCACATAATATCGATGGGAGAGGGCAGGCGCAATGGACTGAGGGGTTTGCTTATCGAATCAGCACAATCATAAAATGCTGCTGAAGGAAGAGGAACAGTGAACCAGCACTCACAGATCTTGCCACCTCGAAAGATGTTGGAGTTGGAGTCCTCCGCCGGGCGAAGCAAATACACGGGGCAACCTTGGACACGCCCCCAAAACACAGATGTACGGAGAGGACCTGCACCGCAGGGGACGAGGGGGGCCGCCAGGGAGAGAGAGGGGGGGACGGGTTTGGAATGGGGGGGGATGTGACAGTCTGATGCAATGGCGATGACAAAAGATTCGCGGAGGAGGGGGAAGGAAGGGGAATGGATCCCAGGGTTAGTGCGAGTAGACGAGAGGCCGGGGAAGTAGTACTGCTGCGAAGCTGCAGGGGGGAAGGGTGGAGGTGGAGGTGGAGATGGTAATGATAATGGTCCCGAGATACACAGGATGAGGGAAGAAGGGCTTTCCTTCTAAGAATTGTCGATTGTACCTCCGTGGCCCTTATCCTATCCTAGGACCCCATCCTGACATACACCCGTACGGCCTTTATATCCACATGAAAACACGTCTCCTCGAAATTCACCCCGGCCCCCTCCCCCCCATCCCCAGTCTTTCCCCCATTCTCTCCACCCACCCACGCGCATCTCTCCATCCCATCTGTAGCCTTTTGGCACCTCCACATCCATTTCATGCTTGAGATCGTCAATCTGGTCAACCGGCAAGCTTTCGTAAAAGGGCAGCATGACCGTGACGAAGTGTCCGCGAGCTAGAGCAGCCTTCGCCAAACCCGTCACCACGTCCCCCAGACCTCCGACCTAATGAGGAGGGGGAAGAGGGAGGGAAGGGGCGAGGGCGAGAATGCGATATGAGGAGGGGAGGAACAATACTGCAAGGCGGGGTTTTAGGATTTTAGAATGTTTGGGTTTTTGCCCTCAAGAAAAACCTGATGACATCATCAGCGACGGAAATGGCGTGAGCCCGTGTACGGCAAAAACTGACGGCGAGCATCTCAAAAACCCCAGTAAACACAGTGACTAAATCCCTCAAGGCTTCCCCACCTTGGCAATGGGCGCCATCTCCGCCGTGATGTGTACGACATGTAGCGTGTTTAGGTCACGTTCTTGTGGGCGCTGTTGGTCGGTCCCCCGCTCCAGGGGGGCGGGGGCGGAGCGGGGAGCTCTTTCCCAAAACCTCTCCCCCGGAGTAGGCCACAGGATACCACCGTCAACACCAACCTGCATGTACGGTATCCGTACAATATCATGTGCTCATTCGTACATACTCGTACGTATGGTCACTTCAAAATGATATGAAGCTTCATGTTACTGGTTGTTTCTTATCATTATACCATATAATTCACCTCCTCCTCCAATTCACCAAAGCCCCGGCGGCTCCGCGCCTCTATCTAAACCGGCCCCTATCCTCGCACATCCTTAGACATGGCGTATCCGTACACAAGTACACATACACATACACATACACACGCACTCACCTCCTCAACTGTTGTCGGCAATGGCCGCGGCAAAACCTCCACTACTGCTTCCGGCCCCACTGCCGGCCGAGAAGCTGACGTAGCCGCAGCGTCCTGCCAGCAGTTCACGAGGTTAAGAGGGGGAAGGGAAAAGGAGTGTTGAGGGAAGAGGTGGAGGAGGATGCAATGGGGGGACATCTACAAAGGTTCGACAAATACCAAGACTAGGTGGGCAGGGACAAAGGAAAGGGACAGTGGCTGCGGGTTACGATTAAACCATAAAGCGTTAAAGAAGTATCTGAAGAACTCAATACCGGAACCCAGATCTAGATCTACATGGAAAACACCACATCCAGATAGACAAAACGGCGTAGTTTTGGCGATGTTATGATGGCCTGGAGGATGTGTTTTGTTTGTTAAGTGTTTATAATTTAAGGAGTTGAAAGGAGGGAGGCGGCTAAAATTTCGGGATCGTACTGTGTGGGCCCCAAAAGAGTGCTTCGGGTTTCATGTACCGCATTCTGGAAGATGTTCAAAACTCGAGTGTTAACATTGCGCAATATCTTTCACAAAACGTCCAAGATGGCTTAAGTTTCTATTATGGATTCATCAGTGGCGATATGGATATCTCGACGAGGATGACGCAGTGCAAAGAGATGCCCATATCCATTCTCGATTCTCCCGCGCCTATCAAAAACCTACCGGCGTGATGGGCGAGGATTGCTGGTAAAGCGCCAGCTGTTTACGAAGGAGCTCGTTCTCACGGCGCAAGCGCATCAGCTCCTCCTCAAGCGAAACCGTTTCCTCAATTTTTGCGACCTGGACATGCAGTCTCATGACTTCTAACAGTCGTTCTACCGTGGAAACGAGGCTAAGAGGTACATCTTATAAAATTGACATACCTGGCAGACAGTGCGCGGCATCATAGGCCCCAAGATTCTTGTCTTTACCAACCGAGGTCTGGGATGTGCCCCTCGGACCAGCGCCCTCGAGTCCCAGGCCTGTTTCAGGCTTGCCATCTATAAATGAAGTAGAACAATATGAAGTTTTGAACTTAAAGAATCTAGGTGAGAACGCCACTCAAGGAATTGGCAATACTGGGAATGGATTGACACGGCGTTGCCCAGCGGCGATAAATAATGAAAGGGCGCAGATGTGAGGCTTATTGAGAACCTCAAAGATCCGCAACATCGCAGGAAAATACGGTTCTAAACAGAAACCACAGTGAGTTGGGTGTTGATGGAGGAGGTTGCATACAGAAAGGGTTGTACGATCTTAACGGTAATAAACAAATCTATGCTTCCAATCCGTTTTGATAAATAGCTTATAATTCCGCACGCCATGTCTAAACTGATGGAAATTCTGCTATTGTATTGTTACATAAGTCGTCTTGCGTGAATTGGGAGTTACATAGCACACTTGGTACCGTTATGCACAGAAACAAAAGCTTGCATTCCATCGCTCTTCAGGATTGCGTCTAGTGATCCATTTTAAATACATACACAGGAACAAAATATATTTCTTCAGATATTATACCGCTCAACCGCGTTTGTTTTCCGTGTCAAGCACAATTTTGACATTTCCAAACATAAAATTCAGAATGCCCCGCCTGTACTATTAATTTCAACGTCTTCCATCCCTGCCCATATTATGAATTCCATGCCCTGATTGACGTGCGATGGTACGACTCATTAAAAGTGCTTCTTCATCAGGAGCCATGGCGGCTTTTACTTCCACCAGGCCCGTCCAGTCCAGCTCAGCTGCATTCATAATCTCCCCTCAGTCCGTCCCTCAACAATATCTTTTCCCCTTACCTCCACCTATTACCCTACACGGCATTCCAGCCATCTCATGCCGAGCGGCGCAGGCTCCAAACCCTAAAAGCGCATACCGACGTCCGCAACCACGACCCATAGCAGCAGCGTACGACGTCCCGCAATCTTGCCACAGCCGGCAGCTCGTTGCCACATCGCTGCCGCATTACCGCCATCGCTGCAACACCTTCACCATCGCCGTTGCGGCGGCGCAGACGCCGCCAGCATCGACATCCACTGCATCCCCCCTGGAGCCCCCGACCATCATGACCTCCTTTCCCGCGCATTTACATCACAACGTCCTTTCTAACGGTCTGCTCCTTATCGACAAACCACCGCATTGGGAGGTGGCGGAGGTGGTGACTGCCATACAGCGGGCGACGCGTGCAGATAAGGTCGCCTCCGTTGCACCACTCGATGCTGCCGCGTCGGGCCTTATGCTGCTGTGTTTCGGAGCTGCAACCCGAATGTCTTCGAGGGTGGAGAAGGCCGCAAAACGGTACGACGGTGCGATGTTGTTGGGTTCGGCGGCGGCATCAGCGGACGTTAGGGGTGACAGCTATGTGTCGGAGGCGCTACCCTGGAGCGATATCACAGGTGTGCGTTTCCAGGCGGGTTGGAGGGGAGGGGAGGGGAGGGGAGGGGAGGGGAGGGGAGGGGAGGGGAGGGGAGGGGAGGGGAGGGAGAAAGGAGGAAGGGCGAACATTAGGGGGTGATAAGGGTCCCGGAAACTTACCGCCGTACAATATTTAATCAAAACCAGATAGTATGGCGCATTCTACTCCATTGTGTATGGCCCCTAAATCGTAAAACCCGTTCGTACACCGTACATCGTACATTATGCTTTGCAGACGAGGAGCTGCAAGAAGCAGCTGACGGTATGTTGGCGGCTCTGGGCGCCGGCGGCAGCGGCAGCGGCAGCGGCAGTGACGGCACCGTCATTCAGATTCTGCCGCCGCGATATCGTCTCCGTCAGTACCCGAGCAGCTTTAAGTACTACGAGGAGGATAAAGGAAGCAGCTTGTGAGGAAAGAGGGGGGGGAGGGGGAAAGGCCGGGGAGGGTGGGGGGAGGCAAGTGGGAGAAACGGGTGGCGGGAATGATCGAAAATTTCTGCCACCACATGTCATGTGGAACGAAACTGGGGGTCCGGGCGAAATGGGCCAGGAGGGAGGAGGGAGGATGGGGGAGGGAGGGGGGAGGGAGGGGGGAGGGGGGAGGGTTTAACTTGAACCCTCTTTGTCCCTTTTCATATGATGCTTGGCCAGGGCCGGGCTGGGGCTCGCACTCGCACTCGCGCTCGGGCTGGGGCTGGGGCTGAGGCTGGGGGTCAAGGCCCGTTTATTTATTCCCATAAGTTAAAAAGGGCATTTGGGAGGAACACCTGCGTATTAGTTGGAATAGCCAGCGATCATATCACCTTGGCCTCGGACCAAGGCCGTTTTTTCTCGTGATTTCCCCTCCCCTTTTCCCCTACCACTTTGATTCGCGGCCTCGGCGGCCGCCTTCCAACCGAGTTCGTTAGTTAAGGTCCTAGCTCTCGTTTCCACAATTCCTGCTTCGGACTGCTCTCACGCCGCCCTCACAACAACCCTGTTGTGCGCACCCCCTGGTGTACACACCACCACCACCACCACCACCACCACCACAACAACAACAACAACAGGAGCACGATATCGCTGAACCTCCACGACTTCAAAGTTTGGAGGATGAGGGAAGAAGATATTTGCCGTACCACCACGTCAGCGGCGGCAGCAGGTTTAACTGCCCGTCAAAAACCCACCCTCCGCACCACCGCCGCTATCTCGCCCGCCTCCCGAGCTTCTCCCACTGACTTTCGTGACCCGTGGGTCAGTGGTGCTGACGACGCGGTCAGTGTCAGCAATCGCGATCTACCAGTGCGGGGTTTCGACGACAGGCCCAGTGGTGACGTCACGGGTCGAGTAGTACGGTTTTCAATGCTGCTCAGTGGCCGGGCGCATGTACGATCGGTTGTTGCAATGTACGGCAGGCGGTTGCGCACATGTGCCTGTCTGGACGATATGAGGCGTACGGAGGTGGGAATGTTCAGTGTGGCTGATGCGTGGCCATTAGAGGCGTTGTTACCAATTATGGAGCGATATAAGCGATGATGGCGGCACTTGTGTGGTTTTGTTGGACCGCATTTGTGTGGACCGCAACCAACAGTTAGTTAGCTCTGTTGGTTGCGGTCGTTCACAGATTTCAGACAGCTGCAACATTGGGCGAAAAGGTGTACGGGTCGTTGCGGTTCATCAGGACCAAGCCTCCCCTCGCTTCGCTGTACCAGACACAAGATCACGGTCATGGAGATGAAGCTGGGGGCGGAGTCAACAGTCGGGCGTATGGAGGCACACGAACCCAACCGGTGGCGATAAAAAATCTCTCCCCTTCTCTTACATACTTATATATACGCATTATACATACATACGAATGTAATTATGTAATTGTGTCCTATAATTGTATATATTATGTAACGATATATAATAAAGTACGTCGGTGGAGCCCTGAACTCTTTTGAAGCCATTGAATCAGAACCTAATAGTGAGACTATCAGTGTGATGAGTCAGTTTGTAGAAATGTTCAGTAGGTCGAGTAGATATGGTGCTTCAAACAATCCACATCCCGGAAATCCACTTCGGTAGAGTCATATCCCACTTTGGATCACATATGACAAGCAGGAGCAGGGGCAGGGGCAGGGGGGCAGGGGGGCAGGGGCAGAGGGGCAGGGGGGCAGGGGTAGGGAGGCAGGGGCAGGGGGGCAGGGGGGCAGGGGCAGAGGGGCAGGGGGGCAGGGGTAGGGGGGCAGGGGCAGGGGGGCAGGGGGGCAGGGGCAGAGGGGCAGGGGCAGGGGCAGGGGCAGGGGCAGGGGCAGGGGCAGGGGCAGGGGCAGGGGCAGGGGCAGGGGCAGGGGCAGGGGCAGGGGCAGGGGCAGAGGGGCAGGGGCAGGGGCAGGGGCAGGGGCAGGGGCAGGGGCAGGGGCAGGGGCAGGGGCAGGGGCAGGGGCAGGGGCAGGGGCAGGGGCAGGGGCAGGGGCAGGGGCAGGGGCAGGGGCAGGGGCAGGGGCAGGGGCAGGGGCAGGGGCAGGGGCAGGGGGGCAGGGGCAGGGGCAGGGGCAGGGGCAGGGGCAGGGGCAGGGGGGCAGGGGCAGGGGCAGGGGAAGGGGCAGGGGCAGGGGGGCAGGGGCAGGGGCAGGGGAAGGGGCAGGGGCAGGGGCAGGGGCAGGGGAAGGGGCAGGGGAAGGGGCAGGGGGCCAGGGGAAGGGGCAGGGGTAGGGGCAGGCAAGCCATCAGACCTGCCTCCAAAAGAAGCCAACTGCCATAAACACCTTCGCTGTAAAGATTTCCAAAATCTTTAGTTCTTTACGTTAACAAATGTTGACTTACCAAAGGCAATTTCAAATAGGCACTTTTGCAAGAAGTTTCGCCCTACTGGATGCAGTCCTGTGTGCAGTCTTCCAGCCAAATCAAAACGCGGAGAGACTGAGTACGGTGTGCCAATTAATCTGTGCCTTTTGCAACTGTTGGCACCAGGTCGTCAGGAAAGCACGGAGGCTCAAGCGAGGACTGCAGTAGAGTGAGCACTGCGGTCCAATTGGCTACCACCTGCCCGTATTAATCCTAACCCATCCTCAGGACCTTACGAGAACAGAAATTTCAGTCGGGCAGTGAAGCGTGCGGGTTTCAGTCCCCCTGGTTACACGGGACGGGATACGAGAGCCCGTATCCGCTTTTGGCGTGAAGTCGAGCTCCCCCCTACTCGCCAGGGGGACTTGCTTGTCTCATTTTTCAATCCCAGGCTTTCCTTGCTAGGCGGCAAGCTGGCCGTGCCCACCGGCCCTTCCCATTTGCGGTCTCAGCCGCACCCTCCCCCCCCCAATCTTCCTCCCACCACCACCATCACCAGCCGAAATCTGTCTATGATGCATCGTACACATACATACACATACATACACATACATACACATACACGCAGCACTCTGGATGTGCACATGCACAAACATGAACAAAGATATCGTCGGAGCGGCTTAATTTGGCACCCTCGCTCGGCAGCTTATACCCGCCGCCTCGGCCTCAGCCAAAAACTGTCCATCCATCCTTCACCACTAACGCCACACCAGCCAGAGCCACACCAGCCAGAGCCAACGTCAAGGGGGGAGCAATTTGAACTGCGAAATGCCCCTCCCCCCGCTCCACACACACACACACACACTGTAGAGCAGAACGGCAGCCATAAGCTGATAAGGAGAGACAGAAACTAAAAGCACACGTAGCAGTGTTCCCATGCCGTTTGGACGACGGCTGTTCAGTTGGCTGGTTGCTTGGTTGCTTGGTTGCTTAGGCGCGTCCAGGGTCCTCCGAATCTCCTACATCCTCCCAAAAAGCCCTCTGTCCAACGTCCAACGGTCTCCAATATTCATGGTGTGTCATACTGTACAACATACCCGCAATATGGTGCCTAGTAACATGTCGAAATTTCCAAGTAATATATACGAGGAATCGAATGCAACAAGCCGTTGGCAATAAGGAAAGCATGAAACCTCTGTCGGTCTGTGTCGCTGTGCGCGTCATTGACATTGACATTGACATTGGCATTATATCACTTCTCGGGGCCCAAGGCGGGTATATGCGCCGCCCCCTCCCCCTTCCCCTCCCCTTCCGATATGTAACCACCCAAACGCGATTCACACGCCAAGGCGAGACGCGCACTTTAGCTGACAACGTGACTGGCCATCCATCTGGTTTAAATGGTTCAAATGGTTCAAATGCTGATAGCCCAGTCGTACGAGACGTTAAGATGGAGGGACGCGGCCCCTCTCAGAGTCAGAACGCGGAAGATGTCCGTCACTCAGGACTGCCTCACACATAACAGCCTCGTCATCGTCGTTGTCGTTGTCGTTGTCATTGTTGTCATGATCTGGGTGGGGACGCCGGGGGCTTCTCAAAAGCCGCTCCTCCTTCGCCCTTCAACTACCTCCTACACACGACGATCTCGTCACCACTGGCACGGAGGCCTTGGGCCCTTGAGTGTGTGCATGTTCATTTGACACACACACACATACACACACAGATCTCCTCCACTTTCCGGCCCCCCGGGATACGATTTAGTCTTCATGATGCAGTACACAATCCGGGGAAGGAATCCGGGGACGACACCTCGTCGTCATTGGGTTAGGGTTGGGTAGGTGAACAATGCAACCGAACCGGTTCGGTGATCTTGCCGTTCCTCCTCAAGGAATGAGGATCATTGGAGTTCATCAATGAGTTCCATTCACTCATTCGTCGTTACGTGCCTCTTGAGCCTCCTCCAACGCCTCTTGTGCCTCTTCCAATTTTTCCTGCGCCTCCTCCAACGCCTCTTGTGCCTCTTCCAATTTTTCCTGCGCCTCCTCCAACGCCTCACGAGCCTCCTCTTGTGCTTCCTCCTTCTCCTCCTCCTTCTCCTCCTCCTCGTCGCTACTGCTCTTGTCCGATTCGCTGCTGCTGTCATCCTGCTCGCTCGGCAGCAAAAGGGTCAGGGAAAGAAAAATACCTAAATAGGAAGAGACCCAGACGAGTGCGGTGGTGAACACAACACGGGTGACACACATGCGTGATTCATTGATGTGGAAAGGATCAGGGGATGAGAAGCAGAGGTGGCGCGAAGGTATATCAGGCAGCTTCCTAGCTGTGCCGGCCAGGGGACACGGGACAGGGAAACCCTGGCGTAAGGCCTCTTTCCAGCGCCAGAAGGAGAGCCCAGGGAAAAGGAAAAACCATCAGTTCGGGAGCTGAGTGCTGATTTCACCCAATTGCTGATTTCACCCAATTGCTGATTTCACCTAATTGCTGATTTCACCCAATTGCTGACTCAAAGTGCTGACTCACGTGTTTCTTGCGGATGCCTGGGTCGACGGGTGAGATGCCCGAGACGCCGTACCACCGGAGGTCATGTCCCTCCGGAGGGACCACGGCGTGCTTCCAAGCTAGGCCGCTGTGGCGGTGGAGGATGGTCAGGAAGGCGCCCTTGCCCTCATCGTCGGTTGCGAAGATGCTCACGTCCTGCAGCAGGGTTGGGTTGGGTGGGCGTGTGGGAGGGGAGGCGGCACAAGGGAGTGAATACCGTTTCAATACCTCTATATATGTACACAGACACAGACACAGACACGGACACACACACACACACACACACACACACACACACACCGACACCGACACCGACACAGACACAGACACAGACACAGACACAGACACAGACACACACCGACACACACCTTGGTGATGTCAAAGATGGCCTCGATCTTGGCACCCTGCACCCTGTACAGCGGCTTGAAGTTCTCCACGCCACCTGTCTGTGCGCCCGGCAGTCGCTCCATGATGTACGACATGAAGTGCGTCTCCTTCTCCTCGTCGTCCTTGGCCGCAGCGAACAGTTGTCCGTACCGCGCCATACCCACTGCCTGACCCATATCGGCGCACTGACGCACATGCGGGTCGTTGTCCAGAGTCTCCGGCCAGTAAGTCACATCCAGCTTGGCCGGGTCCACCTTAAAGGTGCCCTTGCGGATAGCTTTGATGTCCAGAGGTACACGGGCAATCCATGGCGTGATGCGTTCCTTTCGGTCCTCCGTCAGCCCACCACGGCTGCCGTACTCCATCCAGAGCTGGCCATTCTCCAGGTACGCGCGGGCGCCCTCACAGTTCGTGTGTTTGGTGTTCTCACCGGGGGGCGGGTGGACCTCGAAGGCCTTGATGCCGTGCGCCACCCACTTCTTCTTCTTCATTGAAACCTGATTGTTATTGTTGGTGTTGGTGTTGGTGGTGTGGGGGGGGGAGGAAGGTTTGGGTCACAACAAATTGGATAATAATTACCAGATGGTGCAGTGTCCTCCCAACCCCCAACCCCCAACCCCCAATAAGCAATGAATGGAGCGGATCACTACGGGGATGGGACCATCTGTAGTGATACATCGGGCCGTACACACGTCCCGTTCAGGTTTAGTGTTAGGTTTTAGGGTTTTAAGGTTTTAGAGTTGCAACCCGGATGTCCCCCCCAATGCCCCCCTCCCCTCCCCATCCGCTCCCAGTCCGCCGCAACATATCACATCACATCCGCCACACACCCCGCCCGATGTGATCGGTCGCGGAAAAGAGCCGCACCTGCCTTCAGCTAGCTCGATCGGTTTCGGGCATAGTAAACGTATAATATTATTTACAATCAAGACCCTAAGACCACAAGACCACAAGACCACCCCACAAGAGCTCACCCGGAAGAGGAAGGCCTTGCCCTTAGAGGTCATCGCCACGTACAGGGCCTGCTTCTTGCCCGCCACTGCACCGTCCACCATGAAGAGGCACTCCAGGTCTTTGGCTTCCGCCAGACCGCGGGCCTTATCCTTGATGCGGACGGCCGTGATGGAGCCATTGGCCACGTTCAGCACACCCAGGCGGGGCAGGCCCTCCTTCTTGTTGTCATGGACCTTCGTACGGAGATGTGAACGGTGTGGCTTTGTGGCGTTTGTGGCGTTTGTGGCGGTTGAGATTTGCGTTGGAAAATCCCATAAAATAAAGCCTCCCTCCTCCCAATGTGTTATCTTCATCCTGACTACTACGCTCGTGTACCTCCCCCCCTCCAATCCATCATGTCTGCATACTGGTCATGCACACCGCTTCACTCTCATGCTGTGTGTTGATATGTTTTACATCCCTCCATGATGATTTGATTGATAAGATGCCCATTTCATTTGGACATATAATTAACAGCGGTGGAGAGGGGAGAATACTCACCGTCAAGAAGAAGCCAGGGATGGGTGCGCCCTGGGTCACTTTTGACAGGTCATCGACGTACTGCAGGAGGTGCCATTCTGTTTTGCCGTCCTTAGGGGCCGGTGGCACTGGGGCCGCGTCCGCTGCCGGGGCCGCTGCAGCCGGCGCCGCGGGAGCGGCAGCCGGAGCTCCGGCCTTAGGTTTGGCGTCGGTTGAAACCGGCGCCTGGGATGGACCGAGGGTGGACGGAGGAACAGCGACGACGAACGAAGGTTTATAGACGGCACCTTCAAATGTAATCGGGCGGATCTTACAAACATATTTGCACATGTAAGGTCGAGATGTTTTGTTTGCTTCGGCGAGAACTATGCACTGGCGACTTTACTGTCGATGGCCGAGCGGTGTACCGGGCCGCGGACCACGGCCAGCAACCCTTTTTTTATTGCTAGTGGTTGGAAAATTATCTCAATATTAAGGAAAAATGCTTGATCAAAGGGACTATATGATGACGGCAAAGATGCAACTCGCCAGCTGGCGGCGTGCGCATGCGTAGTTGGGACGCGTCTCCGGGACTTGCCATAGCGGCAACTCGACCCACCTGTGCGCTTTTTCCAACATCCTTTGAAGTGCCGCAACCCACTGTAGGAAAGGATTATCATAACGACAAGCACATGGGATGCACTCAGTAACTGCCATACAATACCACAGCCCAAAATTCAGAAAATAAATATTCTTAATTAGGAGAAGTATAAATGGTTCTGGTAAAGCGTAATATACTTACTTTTAAGGTTGAATGAGATGCCTTCCGACTGATGAAGTTAGGTCTTCGCAGGAATGAGAATACTTGGATATAATTCTGTTTCTATAAGTGAAGATAGGAAAGCCAATTAATTTTTGGTTACGTATGAGTCTGTTTTCGAACTTCTTGAAAGCAGGTGCAAAATAAAGGAAAGATCACAACTATGGCTTAAATTCAAATCACTGTGCAAAGACAAGCACCCAAGACATACATAGCAGTGCAAAATCAATCCGTTGCTCGAAGTCGTACTGTACGAGTCAGTGCTTTTCTAAGTGATCTCACGCAGCCGAAAGACAAGCACAGGAGACATATGTTCAGAAAATTATAAGGATGACATATAAACGATGCTGCCACATTTGTTTACAAAACGTCGTCATTTCAGCAAGCGCGTCCGGAAGTCCGCGTTCAGTATAAGCGTACTACCACGTGCAATGTATAGATCCAGCAGAAAGTTTAATATACAGCATTCCACACAAAATCTTCTCGTAAATTGATGTGTCGTCCCGTGGCTTCCTTGTCTGTTGCATCGTTGGTGGGCGTGTTAGGCATTAGATGACGTCACAATTCGCACATCGTCTGAGTATCATCGGTATAAATGCAAGCTGGCAACATAGCACAGTTCTGCACAGCAGGGTTGCGGCTACAGCTTGATATTTTTTGAAGCTTTAAGTTTTAGGCGTGCCCGGTTTGTCGATGACGCTTGATGATGAGTTCAGGGTTTTAGGATTTTTAAAAGATATAAACCCTGTGATACCTTCGAAAGCCTTCGATATCTAACAGGAACTAACATTTTCCGAGCACGTTCCAGCAAGCATTTACACGAAGTAAGGGTGTCCCTTAGTTGAATCATATCACGCTGGTAGGTAGGTAGGTTTTGATACATATCTAAAAAGTAATAATATATTTGTAATAAGAACTAATATCTGGCTATTGCAGCTCTGTTCGTTACACACCATCTTGTTACATCGATCGCCGATCGCTCTCCACAGATCCACCTCTGCAACGAGAAAGGAGCGGCGGCGGCGCCCACCCACAGAGAGATCTCTCCTGATCCCTCTTTTCGTCAGATATGAGAATTATCATCACTTTCTCGATCACTTAGGGTTCATAACAGCCGACAATAACATGTTTATTATATACGAACACACCGCTTCATTGCTCGAGCTTCCAGCTTGGGCCAATATTACTACAAACTGCGAATTAGGCAACCGATCAATTGAAGCAAAATCCCTGTCTAATAAAGTTTCTAATGAGGTGGTATGCCTCTATCGAAACAGTCTACACCGGCACGCATGCATTGCTCTTACCCCCCCCCCCGTCCAGCACTTACACATCAACCACGAAGTTTATTAGGGATGGGATGGAGTTAGGGTTTAGGGTTTTAACAAACCCTAAAACCCAAATCATCAGAGCACATTTGAAGCAGCAGCGGCAGCAACAACATCAACACCCCATCCTCATGGAGCCCCCGACTCTATTCGGTTTATTACCCCGTTGTTACCCCGTTATGGGCACATTATTGTCCGTATTGTAGGGCTGGTCTAGGAAGTGGAGAGGGGAGGCGCCAAGGGGAATCGAAGATGGGGCCGAGGGACGCGGCCTCTGAGACCTGAGGACGAGGGAAAGCCAAAGACCCATAGCCACAAGACGTGGTGGCCTCTCCGGCGCCAACTACGCCACTAGCATGAAGGTTATTGAGCTGCCCCTTGCCTCCTCCCTGTACCCATGATGCCGCGCCGTGTTATGTATCACGCCGTGTTATGTCATCCAGGCATCCCCTCGGTCCTACTGGCTGCCCGTATGCTGTACGAACAGATGCGAAGCACCACTTATGAAGCACTAAACACTAGCATAGCTACCAATCCGGCCATGCGGTCCGTGTGTGCAACTACTCACACTACACACTGCTCATTCGAAAATCATGTTACGTTTTTTTGATACGAACTACACATCTCTCTCTGTCTCTCTCACACACACATCACGACCATCATCATCACGACCATGACCATCACCGTCATCGTCGTCGCCGCCACCCCCCTCCCACCCCACCCCCCAATGCCTGGCCCCTCCCCAGGGGAGTTTGGTAACACCTAACTTCTTACAGAAACAATTCTCAAGTTTCTCCGCAAAAAATTGTTTTGTGGCTAGAACACAACAGACGCCGTATTAGACAAACAGACTGTTTGATCAGCCAACTCGATCGCACATATACACCTGCACACCAGCAAGCAGCCGCCAGCCAAATAAACGCTCGATCGCAATGCCTCCCTCATTTCATTTCCTGTCCTCATCACTGTCCTCCTCCCCCGATTCCTAGCCCTCCAAGTGAAGAAACTCCTCGTGCCCCGTCATGTCGTCATCACCCCCATCCTCTTCCTCCAACGCCGCCTCTTTACTGTACCCAACACCGTGCTGCCGCCAATCGTGCCTGCCCGCGGCTTTGGCGGCAGGCCCCGTCGGCACCGCCACCACCTCGAAACAATCGGGATGGCGAGCCAGAACGAAACTCAGGCCACCGGGCGACGTGTCAACGAAGTCTAGGAAATGCAGGTTGCTGCACAACAGCGCCGACTGAGCGGGCGGGACGAGTGGCGGTAGGAGGGATGGGGACAGGGAGTGGGGGGAGTGAGATGGGGAAGTCGAATACACGATACATGATACTGCCGCTATAGACGCTGCTAAAAAGGGAAAAGGGGAAAAAGGAAAAGGGAGGAAGACGAATGAAACGAATCCTGGTGCTGATACTGAAGGAACGAGGAATAACCGTGAAAGGGGTAGTGAAATAGGGGGGGAGGGGAGCTGTAGTGCAAACACACACACCAGAGAGACCCGGAGATAGCTGGTAGATCGTACTGCTGCTGCTGGAGATGATGATCGGAGTTTTTCTCTATTAAACCCGAATTTTTTCTATATAAATACTTTTCTTCTGCCAGGTCCCGGTGCCAGTCAGGTCCGCAATACACACCTCTTCCTCCAACGCCGTGTCCGGTGAGACTAGCGAATCGTACAACCGAATGTACCGCAGCCGTTTCAAGCCAGTGGGCTGGAAACGTGGACGCGGCGGAGGACTTTGGCCGATCAACGCGAAGAATATGGGCGACAATCTGGGACCCGAGGAACCCGAGTGCAGCTGCTGCTGAGATTGAGGCGATTGCGGTGGAAGGTTGACCAACAGCCCTGCCAACCGTCTGGCAGTTATCCCCGTACAGGCGCCCAACTCCAGTTCCTCCAGAGAAGGGGTGGTGTCCGGCAGGCAGGACAGTAAGCTCCTGTATCGCAGTCAGGCAGGCAAGAAACACTTTTTTCCAAGTGACCGGGAAGAATACTGGTGAGTTGTGAGTTGGTTAGGAGAAGGCGAGCCGACGAGGCATGATACTGATGTGGGGTAACTGATGAGGGGGGCCTATGTTGGGAAAATGACGTGCCAATGGGACGAGCCAATGAATCAGCAGTCGCACGGGGGGGGGGCGTAACACCACATTGGAAATCTCGCAGCCCCAACTGATTCTCCATTCTTTCACAGGAAGAAAGTCAACAAGCAGTCAGGCAGTACAAGCTACGCCAATGCACGGCAAATCCGAGGATGAACCCCCTCCTCCCCCCCCATAGTGCTCTCTTACAAATACACTCTTTCCGGATTTTTTTCGTCGTTTCTCCCATCACTCTGCGCCCCGAGCCCCTTCCCCCCAAACGAGCACCCAAAACAAACACGCTCACCAGGCATCCACGCCCTGCTCCACGCCATCCCAGATGCAGCCCAGCATGCGGAGGCTGCGAAGGCCCGGCATGCAGGATGACTGTTGAAGAGGGGCACGGGGCACGGGGTAGGTCAGGGCCGGGCGGGTCAGAGTCGGGGATGGCGGGGCACGGGGCACGGGGTAGGTCAGGGCCGGGCAGGTCAGAGTCGGGGATGGCGGGGCACGGGGCACGGGGTAGGTCAGGGCCGGGCAGGTCAGAGTCGGGGATGGCGGGGCACGGGACACGGGGTAGGTCAGGGCCGGGCAGGTCAGAGTCGGGGATGGCGGGGCACGGGGCACGGGGCACGGGGTAGGTCAGGGCCGGGCGGGTCAGAGTCGGGGATGGCGGGGCACGGGGCACGGGGTAGGTCAGGGCCGGGCAGGTCAGAGTCGGGGATGGCGGGGCACGGGGCACGGGGCACGGGGCACGGGGTAGGTCAGGGCCGGGCGGGTCAGAGTCGGGGATGGCGGGGCACGGGGCACGGGGTAGGTCAGGGCCGGGCAGGTCAGAGTCGGGGATGGCGGGGCACGGGGCACGGGGCACGGGGCACGAGGTAGGTCAGGGCCGGGCGGGTTAGAGTCGGGGATGGCGGGGCACGGGGCACGGGGCAGGAAACGGGAGGAGACGATCCACATAGCGGCCCTGGGGCGGGAGTCATTGCGGGAGGCATACTAAAACACGTAGGGTAGACGATGTGAGAACACGAAAGGAGGGTTATGTGGATTAAACCCGAATGTGAATGAACTAAAAAGCTGGCAGCACAGAGGAACAGGTGGGCATTGCACCATCCTCATGGCCTCCTTCGTCAGCAACGTCCTTTCGTGTGGAGTCTCCGGGATCTCCCGGTTTCTTAGCAATTTGATGCAAGCTACCCGGGGGCCCGTGTGCTTTATAGGCTGGGGTTTCTGTGACTGGATCCGTCGTTCCCCCTCCGCCCCCACCCTCTCTCCACGCGTTCAACCCCCCCTACACACACACCTACACCTACACCTGCACCTACACATACATGCATACACCTACACATACATATACACAGGCAGTCCAATTCCTTTAAACCCATCTATCGACAGACCCACCCGCAGACTCTCCAGTCCGTCGGCCGACAGGTCAATACTGCCCGCCAGGGATAAGGCCCTCAAGTGCGGCAGCTGAGCCAGGTAAGAGAACACCCGGCCGCGAGTGGTGAGAGCCTCGAGAGCAAGAATCTGACGGCGTCCAGGGGGAGGGGGAAAGAGGGGGGAGGGGGGAAGACGAATACACGAGGCATGAGGGTGTGAGGGACAGTGAGGGACGGCGACCGGGGGGAGGGAGGGAGACGAACATCGAAACGCTGGTAATAATCTCTGACGAAGCCAGGACTAACCGTGAAGGACGACTGACTGTCGTCCGCGTCCAAGGCTGCTGCCGACGCGGAGACCCAAGAAAACTAGGTGGCCGCCAAGGCCACGAATAAAAGTAGAGAAAACTCAATCGAAACCGTCATAAAGTATACTATCGGCCTTGCTGCTGGCGGCGAAAGAAAACCGCGGAAAAGAGAAAAACTGAGGTGATCGCTGGTCGCTGTCATGCGCGTGCTCCTCCCAACCCCCTCTGTATAGTATCAAACTAACGCGCCTTGACCCGACCGACCCACCAACCCGACCCGGGCTAGCACGACGACCGCGCGCGCGAACCAACCAAACGAAGCGCGGACCCACGTGGACTCACCTATGGCGGCGGCGGCGGAACCGAAGCAAACCGCAAAGATGTGCACATGCAGTCAGCAAGAACGCGCGTCAGTTGCAGAAATGCAAGGTTGCGCAAAGCTACACGAGGTCGTGGCAGGAAGAAGTGATGCACCCCAGGAAACCGTGCAGCTGAAGTTAAGAGGAAAAGTAGGGAAGAAGAAGAACGGGAAGGACAAGATGGGAAGGAAGGAGAAAGGATTTGTCCAAAAGAAAAAGTACGGCACAGAAGTACGAGCAGTGTTCCCATAGGAACCGCGGAACCCAAGCAGAGGGCAGCTGAAGGTAAGAGGAAAAGTAAAGAACAGAAGGGTAAAAAGAAAGAAAAATACGGCATAGAAGTACGAGGAAGGGGTGGGGCAGCAATATACGGGGGGAGGGGTGAAGACGAATACACGAGGCATGAGGGCGGGTGTGAGGGACGAGGATTACACAATTGCGCCGCAGATACTATTTGTTTGACCATCTATCTGTTAGTACCCGCTTTCACACGCATGCGTACCGAACCACGCCGACTAAAAGAACACACATAACAAAACAAAACATTAACTGTTTTGTTACAGTATGTATAAAGGATACGCATTCAGGAAGACTTTTCTCCGGAATCGACCGATGAGGTTTTCTCTTTCACCAGCTCTACGGCCCGACTCTTTGTGTGTACAAATACATAAACATGTAACACACATGCACATCCGGGTACACATCTTACACGTATATAAATACCCATGACATACAAACGCATAGACATAAACACACACACGTACCCACGCATACGCACTTCCAGCCCAACACCGTGTCCCCCACTTTCAGCCTACACGCACCCGTAGCGCCCCGAGCTGCGTGATGAAGTTGAGGTGCGGTTCCGGACGCAGCCGACCGGAACCCGACGGGCCAGCACCCCCTGCGCTCCCCATCCCCATCCCCATGGCGCCGCCCGCGACGGCCCCAGCCCCAGCATTCGCAAGGGGGTGGGGGGGTGCGCCGTCGGCGGGGGCACCCGGCGGGGCCCCCAGCGGCCCCCCTGCTCCGGCGGCTTGGGCTGCAGCCTGATGTCCTAGCGCATGATGTTTCATCGAGGCCAGGATTTGCAGCGCCGTGAGGGACCCCAAATGAGAGAGGGCCTCGTAGCATCCCATCTTGCACGTGGCCAGGAAGTCCTTCTCCGTCATGCCTGTTATGCAAAAAAATCGTGAATGTAATGAATGTAAGGTGAGGGAAGTTTTAGGAGCAATGCGCGGCAAGGGCACGTGGGGGAGGGGGAGAGGGTGAGAGAGAGAGAGAAAGAAACACGATTATGGCAAAAATATATATGCTGATGAAAAGATACGCAGACTGCATCAACAATCCAGAACCTCCGTATGTGGAACCTTCGTACCATGTTATATATACCACATAACTGACCTTCAATCCTCAACTGCTGCAACGCCGTCAAGTTGGCGAAGCTCCGAAAGCGGCTTTTCATGAACGATGGACCCCCCTGGACCACCAGTGACGTCAGCCGCGGAAACGGTAGCTGTACGAGATCTGAAGATGACGGTGAGTTGGCGGGGGCAGCGGCGGCAGAGGTAGGTGCAGCGCAGCCCGACAAACCCGCGACACGAGGATGGCCAGGGCTGGCTGCTCTGCCAGAGCGTTCGGCAACGGTTTCGGAGCAGACGAACGGCAGAAGGGCGAGATCACGACCGTCCGGGAACCCCACGCCGTGCAACTGGACGGTGTCCAGAACAATCCGAGAGAGCAACGGGCAGAGTACGGCCAGATCTCGGACGAGCAGATCACCGCCGAGTTGGAAGCGGGGACGGAACCTGTCCGGTTAGGTCGGGGGATGGGGAAGACGAATAAACGAGACACATGGTACTCGCTCTAGACGCTGCTGTACAGCATAACTATGATGGTGGACGACGACGTCTAGCTCCGTCCAAAGTAAATAAGGGGGGTGGGGAATACGGCCGGTGCACAATGTGGTGATGAAGAGACAGACACGGCACGCTGCGTTACCCAGCGGCCTCTCCACTGCCGGTCTTTCAGTGAGCTTTATGACACACTCACATGCACACACATCTTCAGACACCACAAATGACCCCTACCTCCAAATAACCAAATAACAAACCGCCTTCCCTCCCTCCTCCCTCCTCCACTCTTCTCGGCTTTGGCCTCGTTCCCAGATCATCTTTAAAATAAGTGTACATCTGTGTTTGCTCCCCTTCTCTCCCTTTACTTCAGGATCAGCACCATGATTCGTTTCATTCGTCTTCCCCCCATACCGCATCCCCCATAATGCCCACCTGAAGCACCGACTAACGTCCAGCACACGCAGGGACGGGAGGCGGCTACACACCTGGAGGGCGGACGGGGTCCGGAGAGGGAAAGTGTATGGAAAGAGGACAAACAAGGGATATGCTAGGGCAGCCAGGAGATGCGGGTGTGGATTGCGGCTGACGAAAACACATGCCTCGACAATTGAGGTCGTGCGTCGCGCAGGGCATAGCTCCGGCGGGCGGCGCCACCCCCACATGCGCCCACCTGAGCCACCAGTGCTGGTGTGATGTTCTCTCCAGCCTCCAGCAGCTCCAAGCGAACCAAATTACCTCCACCCACACCGCTGCCAGCATCTCTACCTCCACTGGACCATCCCGCTGACCTTTGCTGCCTACCGCCCGCCCCACTGGCGCCGACACCGACGCCAGAGGACCTTCTTGAGGCACTCGTCGCCACGGCAGCGCTGGCGCCACCAGTGAAAGCAGTAGCTGGCAGCACCGGCGGCGTCTGCCGACCCATGAGGCTGAGTAGCAAATCAATGCTGTGGCAGCGGCGGAGTCTTAGAACTCGGAGCTGCGTCAGCGGCGCTAGGCTCAGCCGCTCGAGCACATCGGAGCCGGCGAGGTCGACATCGAGGACTCGCAGGTTGTGACCCGTGGGTCCGTCAATCAGGGCGTTCCAGGAAGCGACAGACAGACGCAGTGGAGGATTGGTGGCCTCCAAGCTGAAGGCCAGACGCGTCAATGAGGTGAGCGACGCGAGGGCCTCGAAGTCGGTGGCATCGAGCTCTTGGCTGTTCAGGAGGAGGCAGCTGCGAGCGAGCGGAGAATATGTGTGCGTGAATGGAAGGAAACCACATATGCAAGGAATTAAAACAGCGGGGGCTCTTCAAAAGTAGTGAAACGAACGATCTAAATGGTTCAAGCCGAGGAATCTGGAGGCAGAGAACAAGAGTGTTGGTATGCATCCTAAAATTAAAAGATCAAAAAACAACACAAGAGGTTGTCGGGGCGTCGGCCCTCTTGAAGCAGTAGAGGGCCCACACGATGATGAAAAAGTCACGTGCACGTCATATACCATCCGTGTGCGTATTTCCCCCCTCCCCTTTCTTTGCTCGCTCCCCAAAGCTTGCTCTCGTCACTTCTTTGTCGTGTGCTGCGTTGTGCTATGTTGTCTTGTGTTGCGTGCGGAGTTGTGTGCGCAACCAATACAGATCACTAGCCGGCGGATCCGGTGGATCTGTAACAGATTAAGATCTATGACGCTATCTATGACGCCTTCATGCAGCGCTCACCTCAGGTGTTTTAGGACTGTCAATTCACTAACCATCTTGAGCATCGGTATCCCCACAAGCTCCACCCGTAACGGGGCCCCCGGAGGTGCGGCCGGCGGCAGCGGAGCTGCTGCTGCTGGCTCCCCGGCCCCATACCCCTGGGCATGAGGCTGTAGCTGTCCAGCCGCGGCCGCTGATAGCCCCGCCGCTGACCCAGTAGCCACCTGCTCTTCACGGGACAACTCTAGGTGACGTAGGTGCCGGAGCTGACGCAACGCCTTCGTCGTGAAGAAAAACGCGAGAAGGCTTGCCGGGTTTGCCGGCATATGGGTCTTGGGTGACGCGCGAACTCCATTCAAGACCAGGGACGTGAGGTTTACGAGGGAAGCCAAGGCCGACACGTCGACGCAGGCCAGCTCGCATCCCGAGCAGTCCAGGTGCTGCAATCGATACGCCAGCGGCTCCAGCGTGTGAAGTCCATTACTTCCAAGATCTTGTCCTGAAATGTTCAGGCTGGTTAGGCTGGGAAAGCCCAAGGCTAACTTTTGGTAATGCCAAATGGGAACCAAATACGGGAACCCGAAACTTGTTCTTCGCAGGCGTGCCGCATCAATGACACGCACGGAAGAAAATCCGATTCCAAGGGCGCGATCCCCAAAGTACTGAAGCCGTAAGGATGTTAACGCTGCCTTCAGGGAACAGTGCCATGACCGGCAGGTTGCCAAAAGAGAAGGAACGTCATATTGTCTATCTAATAGCGATGAAATGCGATACAATAAGTCACCCGGCAGGCCTGCCCAGCCCTCGGGTTCGACAAAGGTCTCAAGGTGCTCTTCACGAAATTGCACATCCTGCGGAAAAACCTCCGTGAACAGTGAGAGTGGGGTCACAGGAAATGCCATGGCAAGGATTTATCTTCAAACTATGCCATGGTAAATCCATCGTCCTTCGTGACAGTGGGGACAGGCAATTTAGGTCTTGCGGGCATATCTCGTACCGTCCCTGAAAAGCGCGAAGGCAGAACTCTCCGTTTCGCTGTTCCATACGTCTCCTTACCACATGTCTCCGATTTTCCTATTGTACATGTTCTAAAGAGATTCGCCGAAACAAAACACCATCTTTACCACATCTGCCTCATCAGAATGTAATCCTCAACATCTGTGCAATAGCCATAAGCATACCATCCTAAGCACGCGATGGCCACCACAACTGCCCAAGCCCCCAACGCCGTCCCCGCAGCTTGGAGCCATTACTTTCCTCCGAACGAATACTCTCGCACCGACCGGCGCGCGCTGCTCATCCAAGACCTGCTGACCTTCTTCATTTCGAGGGGAGGTCACATTTTCCTGGAGTCCCTAAGGCCCTGTGGCTTTGGGGGAAGCTATATTCTGGAAATTGATTATGCTTCCCTGGAGTCGCGATCTGGGTTGGTGGATCTGCCGGCAGCAATTGAGGGATCTCCAGTTGAGGCGCTCGGATGTATCGCAGTGGCCGCACACGAGGTGATTCGAGCAGTGGACTCTCCCTCTCCAACTTCTTCTCAACCTCCCCCTCAACCTCTGCTTCCCTCTCTCCTCTTTTCCTCACCCCATCCCTTCCTTCTGCTCCTCCCCAGACTCCCCACCTCTTCAACCTCCTCTTGCCACTCCAACGTACATACATAAATTTAGTTCTTATCACTCTCTGTGACTTACTTGCGTGCTCTTAGCACACGTATACATATTAACATAAACAGACACAGACAAACCCGCGCGCGCGCGTGTGTGTGTGTGTATGTGTGTGTGTCAGGCCGCCTTTGCGCATCGGAAGGGTCGTCTGCTGGGTCACCAAATGGAGGAGGAAGGGGGAAGGGGAGAGCCACCGCCGGCCGGTCGCATTGTCGTACGGCTCGTAAACCACCCCGCGTCACTGATCCACATTCGACAGCTGAAGTCAAGCGCTATTGGTGAGACCCATGGGTCAGTGGGCCGCTTACATTGGTTGACGGGTCCCATGGGTCAGTGGGCGGATTACATTTGTTGGCGGAAAGGCCCTGCCCACTTAACCAGGCCCTGCCAGCTCCCAACTTCCAACTTCCGACTCCAACTTCCAACACCAACTTCCAACTCCCGGTAGCCTTTTCATCGCGCACTTACCTCCCACATGTCACTTCAATGCCTCCAAACCCTCAACCCCGCCTGAAGTCCCCGGGCATCTGCACATTCATTACGTAAATTGTCCGTCACGTTTCCCCGCACGATGGCCCGGCGGCCCCCCTCCCCACCAGGCAAGCTGGTGACTCTTCGAGGCACGGTTGTACGGATGACCCCTGTACGGCCACTGGTGACCCAAATGGATTTTGTTTGTGCGAAGTGCGGCTCTTCCACCAGCCAGTCATTCACAGACGGGATGTACGAACTGCCAACTAAGTGCACAGGTACGAGGCGATGTGGGCGTTGGGGTTTTGGATATCGGGCAACGAACTAACGGTCTAACTAACTAATCCACGGGCGCTGTATGAGCACAAACGTGTTAGGATTAGTAACATGATGCTGATAAGCAGTTTCAAAGTTTTATTATTTACCCGTATGCACCCGTATTCCTTTCGTACGTCTCCAGACCGTGCCGTACTTAACCTTGCCGCCGTACCCTGCTGGTTACTGGCTTCTTGTCGGGGTCGGGTCGGACTCCCCTCCGGGTGGGAGGTGCTGAGCGTTCCGCAACACGACCGTAACCTCTGGGGGGGGGAAGGGCGAAATGTTGAGATGAGCTGTTGAGATGAGCGATACATGGATGTGTGAGAAGGGGAGCGAGAAGGAAGAAAGAAGTAGTAATGCAGAGAGGGCGCGGGGGGGGGGGGACCGGGGCGCTGTCCTTACCAACACGAAACCCTGACCTCCCCCATCCGAATGGCGCAGGTGACGGCTGCCGCAGCCGTACCTTCACGCCGCTACGATCCTCAGCCCGATGCGTGGATTGGCAGAAGATACGACTGCAGGTACGGCATGTACGGCACGTATAATTGTAGAATGTAGGAATTTGCGGGTTTGCAGAGGAAAAGCACAGTGCAGTGCGGTAAGGAGGCGGAGTGTGGTGCGGCGGTCCCAGCGCACGAGGGGACGCCGGGGACAATATCTTCAAAACACAAACACACACAATCGGACCGGAAATGGAATCCAACAACCATTCAGAAGAGCCCGTCCGTTTCGCCATCACCCCAACCTCTAACCGCCAACCGCTAACTATCAACCGCTGTGTAACTTTCAACCGGTAATAATCAGGAGCTTCTGGGCGCCGACAAGACGGCGGAGGGTCAGGTGCCCCGTTCTGTGGAGGTGGAGCTCTCAGGGGATTTGGTGCACTGCGCGGTGGTGGGGGATGTGGTGACGGTGGTGGGGGTGGTCAAGGTCATGGCCACCAAAGACAGCTTGGGTGAGAGGGCGAGGGGAAAGGGGAGGGGGGAAGCAGGAGGGGGGGAGGGGGTTTAATTAATAAGATTTCGCAAATGCTCCCTTTCGGAGTGGGAGGGGGCCTGATTTGTGTGTGTATTTGCGACGGGGGCCTGATTCTGAGGCCAGCGGCCACTAACAGCCAACTAACCTGCCCTAACGGAAAAGCTGCCAAAAAAGAACTCTTCCGCCACCCCAATAGGAGGAGGGGAGGGGGACGCGAGGGGGAACTATACACAATGTCTAGAATGAAAAGCCCTGTACTGCAGCCGTGCTGCACAGGCTGTATTGTGTGTGTACGTGAGTAGTATATATGGGGGCCGAGCATGTCATAGATTTGCAGTGGAAGGGTACGTCAAGACGGTTGGGTGCTGTACAATGATCAGGACAAAAATGTGGGGTGGAACGGGTAGGGGGACCGTGTGAGGAGGGGGGGGCACGAAAGGTGTATCTGTGGGGAGCGGGTTTTGCCGTGTCCTCTTGTCGTACCATGGCAAACTAGCTTCCACTCTTATTACCAGGTACCATTTCTTTGCACCGCCCGCCCCTCCTCCCCGTCCCGATGGCTCCCACCTGCTGTGTTTTGTGCCGTACTTCAGGGAAATTCGCCTCCACCGGTGCAGCTTCCACCGGCGGCGGCGGCGGTGGGCCCTTCGGCGGTGGCCGCGGCCGCGGTGGCGGCAGTAGCGCCAGTAGCTTGTTTCTGCTGTACTTGGAGGCCGTGTCGCTGACATGTCCACGTCAGCAGCTCCAGGCGTCCGGACTCCAGGTAAGGGGTGGGGAATAGGAGGCCGTGTGTGTATGTGTATGTGGAGGAGTGCGCGTGTGTGTATTCGGGTTGCATATGTGTAGCGGTACGAATTTTGGACGAGAGGGATGATGGAGGAATTATATACAAACTATTGGATGGGAGACGGGGTTGAGAGAGAGAGATGGTGGAAGATGGTGAAAGAAATAAAAATGGGAAAGCCCCGCCCCCTGGCAAAACAAACTGAACCTACGTTCGTGTGTGTGTGTGTATACGGCACCGTGGTACGGCCCATAACCAGGCATCTGCACTGGGCGACGCAGTTGGTGGGTTCGGAGGCGCTGGCGCCCTTCTCCCCCGCGGGCCCTCTGGCGGCCTGCCCAGCTTCATCACCAACGACCTGGCTTTCGTGGTGAAGTTCTGCGAGGTGGGGGGAGGGAGGGGGGAGGGGGAAGAGGGGGGAGGGGGAAGAGGGGGGAGGGGGCAGAAGGGGGGAGGGGGCAGAAGGGGGGAGGGGGGAAGAGGGAGGAGGGGGGAAGAGGGAGGAGGGGGGAAGAGGGGGGGGGAGAGGGGGGAGGGGGCAGAAGGGGGGAGGGGAGGGGGGAGGGGACAGGAGGGGGGAGGGGACAGGAGGGGGGAGGGGACAGGAGGGGGGAGGGGACAGCAGGGGGGAGGGGACAGCAGGGGGCAGGGGATAGCAGGGGGGAGGGGAGGGGGAAGAGGAGGGGAGGGGGGTAGAGGGGTGAAGAGGGGGAAAGAGGGGGGAGAGGGGAAAGGGGGGAGAAGGGGGAGGGGGGAGAGGGGGAAGGTGGGGAGAGGGCGGAGGGGGAAGAGGGGGAAGAGGAGGGGAGGGGAGGGGGACAGATGGACGGATGGTATGAATTGGGGGGTCAGGGGCGAGGGGATCGGGGGGGAAGGGAAGGGGGAAGTGTGTGTGTGTGTGTATGAGAGGGTGTGATTTGAAGAGGGGAAGGGAAGGCGAGAGGAGGAAAGGTATGAGTTGGGAGTTCAGGAGTATTCAAAATGTTATATGCGCCTTTTGGCGCAGGACTGGATCCCGCCTAACCGAAAGTCCAACCAATATAACCGAAAGTCCAACCAACTACACTTTCAATACCACTTGAAAAACATGGCGTGCTGGAGTTCTGATCATGCATCACGCAGCCGTTGTCTGTCCATCTGCCTGTCTGTCTGTATGTCTCGATCGATTTGTCTGACTGTCTCATCTCATCTGGTCGCCGTACTTCATACCGCCAACCATGTCGGTACGACATTCGATGTACGGCAGTTACACGGTGGCGACCAGCTCCGTCAGCTCGTCCAAGCGCTATGTCCCTCCATATACGGCAATGAGCTCGTGAAGTGCGGTATCGTACTCGCCATGCTGGGAGGCGTCCGCAAGTACGCCGGAGGTACGGCAGGATGCGGGAGGTACGGCAGGATGCGGGAGGTCGCACCCTAAATCCAAATGCTAAAATATGCTTACACATACACATACACATAAACTTACAAACAAATAAGCACGCGGCATTTGCATATAATTTCCTTGTATCCATTGCCTCTCTCCCCCCTCCCGGTCCCCCGGCCGTTTTTGGTCCTTTTTGTTAAGGCAGGTGGGGCCGGAGGCGGTTTGGGCAGCAGCGCGCTGGCGCAGCTAATACCAGCAGCAGCACCACCACCTCTCCAACCACCTCCTGCAGCAGCAGCAGCAGGTGGTGATGGTGGAGGAGGTGGCGGAGGCCGTGTTCCCGTTCGTGGGGACATCCACGTGTTGGTTGTGGGGGATCCCGGCCTGGGGAAGAGCCAGCTGCTGCAGGTGGGCGGTGGGGAAGGGGGGAGGGGGGAAGGGGGAAAGGGGCCGGGGGCGGATTGAGATGTAGCTTGGGTGGAGAGCAGTGTGTAAACCCCAACTGATCCGGGCCCCCCCCCCAAACATCTCACATCCCCAAGTTCTCCGGGGGGGAGGGGGGAGGGGGTTTTAGTGTGTTTTTCATTACAGACACGTAAGTGCACGCGTGCGTGTGTATGTGTGTGTGTGTGTGCACGGCAACGCCCTCCAACGGCAACCCCAGGCCGCTGCCTCTGCTGCCCCCCGCGGCATCTACGTGTGTGGAAACACGTCCACCTCCGCTGGGCTGACGGTGAGTGTGGTGCGCGACGCCGTGACCGGCGACGCGGCTCTGGAAGCTGGGGCTGTCGTACTGAGCGACTGCGGCGTGTGTTGCGTGGACGAGTTCGACAAAATGACGTCAGAGCACCAAGTGAGCGGGCGATAGGGTGGGGGGGTTGCCAAGGGGGTTAGGCATGATACTGCCGCTGCAGACGATGTTGTGAAGTACAGTGACTAACCGCGATATGGTGGAGGACGACGATGGTGTAGCGCCGTGCTTACGGTAGAGAAGGTGAAAACGTTTGGTGGAAATCTGGTAGCTGACCGCTGGTGCTGTCACGGGCGTGAACCTCCCAACCCCCTTTTTGAAGGGGTGGGGGATTCAATACTGTGTGTGTGAGGGGGGGGGGGGAAGGTACGAGCAAAAGCGGGTGTTTGGGGACTTGGGAACTTGGGAAGGTGAGGTCGGGGATTGGTTCGGGGGAGATGAAGGGGGGGGGATGTGTCTGTGTGTCTATGTCTACCTTCTTGTATCCTTATCCTTCCGCGTATGTTTTCCGTACCTGTCTCCATACCTGTCTCCGTACCTATTTCCGTACCTATTTCGTACTTTCGCTTAAGGGAAGCGCCCCGGTCTTCCCCCCACCCGCCGCCCTCTCTGCATTACTATTACTTTCTTCCTTCTCATTCCCCTTCTTACACATCCATGTATCGCTCATCTCAACACGTTTCCCATACCCTATACGCAGGCCCTGCTGGAGGTCATGGAACAGCAGGAGGTACGGCACATTTCGGCAGTTTGGAGGTTCATGTACTGGTGGTTAGCTACAACCGCCTCACTCAGTTAACGACCCTCACACTCAGGTCAGTGTGGCGAAGGCCGGCCTCGTGGCCAACCTGCCCGCCCGCGCCTCCATCCTCGCTGCCGCAAACCCGGTCGGGGGGCACTATAACCGTGCCAAGAGCCTGGCGGAAAACCTACGCGGCATAAGCCCCGCAATGCTCAGCCGCTTTGACCTAATATTCGTACTGCTGGACCGACCGGACGAGCGGATGGACGAGGCGCTAAGTGAACACGTGATGGCGCTGCACTCCGGTACGGCAGGAATGGGAGTTCGTACAAAGCGTAACGGTATGGGGGGAACCGTATGGTACTAAACCGTGTGTGTGTTGGGGGAGGGGGGGAAGATGAAAATAACCTGTGCGACATTGATACAGCATGCCGTATGTGTCGTACGTATATGTCGTGTGTGTTTTATATTGCAGGGCTTGCCGGCCGAGCCCATGCTGCACGGCAGCGCCTCATTGAGTACGGCATAAGCGGTGGTGGCGGCGGGGCCGCCAGCCAATCAACCATCAGCCTCGGGGGAGCAGCGGTTGGCGGTTCCACCGCCGGCGGCAGTCGTACGACGCTATCGCAGCGGCTCAAATTGGGAAGCGCGGCGGAGAACTCCCAGCTGCCCGTACACCTTTTAAAAAAATATGTGTCGTACGCTCGTACATACTGCCATCCACGGTTGTCGGAGGAGGCCAAGCAGGTGATACAGGTCAGTTTTACGGCAGAAGCAGAGGGGCTAGCGTTTGTGTGATACTGGATTGCCGTACTGAACCGTCGTACTATCGGCGCTTATTTGATTCCCCATCCAACAGGCTTTCTACCTTCAGATGCGATCTCAGGTGGCGCCGGGATCCAAAAGCCACGTCACGGTAAGAGCTCCTGTCGTACGGTTAATGTCATAGTTTTTTCAATTTGTACGGCAGATTACTAATGTTATTTGCGCTGATATTGTGAGAAGAGGTTCAAAGAGGGCCAAAGGGCAGGCAAGTTGGTGTTCTTCCTTCCCCTCCCCTCCCCTCTCCCCCCCAAAGGCCCGGCAGCTGGAGAGCCTCGTACGGCTCTCGGAGGCGCGTGCGCGGGCGGAGTTGCGGGAGGTGGTGGAGCGGTCGGATGCGGAAGATGTCGTGGATCTTGTACGAGAGGCGCTGTACGACAGATTCGGTGGGGACCTAGCCGCTGGCTGTGCGGACTACCGGCAGGTACGACAATTGCCAAAGTTCGGGAACACCTATCGTGGTAATACACCGCAAATCAGGGTTGCCACCCTGTCGGGGCGGGATGTGTTTTCTTACGACAAGTACCAGTAAACCCAGCCCTCCGTACCACCACATATGTGTGTACGGGATGTGCCGTATCTTAGTTTTCTATTTGTCTTTTCCGGAGTAACGGTCCTGAGTAACTTTTTTCCATGTTCACGCTAATATCTTTATTATTACTATAGTTTCACAAAGTTTATTTAAATTTTCTTTTCTGCCGATAACCCGTTCCATTTCCACATTTTCCATTATTGCTTGTTTCCTTACCCCGTACAACATAGGCCGGCGGCCGGGCCGGCAGCCGCTCCAGCGAGGCGGCGCGCTTCCTGACGTCCCTCCGCCGTCTGGCTGAGCGGGAAGGACGCAACGTCTTCTCTTCCCTGGAGCTTAGCTCGCTCGCAAACGAGATCGCGCTGTCGGTGCGGGACGTGGGGACCTTCCTGGAGCAGCTGAATGAGGCTGGTGTGTGTGGCGGGAGGGGGTCGGGGGAGGGGGAAGAATAATAGGATCCGTGATAAAGGGCTGGGGCCTGGGGTAGGGGGGTGGGGAGGGGAGGCGGCCAGGTCAGTTGAGAGGGGTGAGGGGCAGGGAGGGGAGGGACGGTATGAATTGGGGGGTCAGGGGCGAGGGGGCTAGGAAGGGGAGGGGTTTGGCAGGGGAGGTTGATAAGTGGGGAGGTCGAGCTCCTCCATCCAGGCTTTCCAAAAAGGTTGGGGTTCAATTGCAACCCTCCTTTCATCCCCCCGCCATCCCCCCGCCATCCACAACCCCGTAACCTGTAAGGGCCTCAAAACCCTTCATTTTGACCCTAAGTTGATGTATTGAGTGAACGGTTTCCTGAACTTCACTTTCCTGAAATCTCTCCGCATTCGCTTCCCTCTCTCCCCTCTCCCCTCTTCCCTCTCCCAACCATTTTGCTTCCTTACTCTTACACCGTATGGGATCGATGTTAAAAACTCACATTGGGTCTTCGTGTGTGTGTATGTACATCTGCGTCATACTGGATGTACGGACGTAACCCCCACACTCAGGTCAGCTGCTTAAGAAGGGAAGCGGGCAGTACAAGGTGGAGGGCGTGACACTGCCCACTGCATCCACACAAAATGCAGGGGGAAGCGTGATTGGATAGAGGTATGGGTATATTCGTGAGATGTAACCTGACAAACCGCGAAGAGCGGACAGCAGAGGCAGGGGAGGCGAGGGGGGAGGGGGTGGTGGTGGTGGGCTGTGGATGTTATGACGGTGGTAGTGAGGGCGGTGGTAGTGATATATGTGTATATGTGTAAGGAAGGTCAAATCCTACACAGGCCTGGGGCCACCTTACGAACATTATGATTATACAGCATCTGATAGTCCTAATCCCCCATCCAGCGTTGCACATGTGGGCATGCAGGAAATTTGATCATCCACACTGTGTCCGAATAGACAAATTTGATCATACCCTCTCCTCTTCCGGCGCTTTCTTCCAATAAGGGGGCTGATTAGCTTGGTCGCTTGGGTTCTTCCGGTTGAATATCATACATAAAGGGGTTGCATCCATGAACCTGGGCTTCTACCGCCTCGAGACCTACTCGATGGCACAAATCGCCAAGGGAAGGAAACAATCGTAAATCAGGACTTGGTGGGTGTTTCAGACTGGAAACTACTCAGTGCATGTTCATGTAATTAGAAGTTAAACCAGATCTGTTGAAACCCGCAGTATGAGAAAATGCTCCTGAAGCTGTTGTACCGTATCCACGACGGTCCCGCCTTTCAAAACAGCAGCTCGGACATGAGCCTCAGTTCTGACCGCATCCTTGCATGTAAGTGTTGAATGAATAGTAAATTTGACCGTAAAATATGTAAATTTTGAGGTTCAATATACACGACGTTGCGCAAACTTTACTCCGGCGACGTTCCGCAGTCAATCATTTTGACGTTAACGAGCAAAGGCCAAGCCCTCTATGCTGCTAGATAGTTGAGCTGGACAACGAATGAAAGAATGGATACAGAAAGAAACGAGACATGGCCGGACACACTCTTGCCGAGTCCTCTGCAACCCGGTGCCACAGCTCAGCCATCGATTAACGGGTGGACCTTTGCGAGTCACCAAAGCCCTTTATCGGATTTTAGCAAAGCGGTCGATCTGTCCGCCGAGTTTCCCTTCAGTGCGTTGAAGCATCTGCCCGATGAATCAGCGGTGGTGAGCCTGCGTGCACCCTAGACCTAGGATGCGTATATTCATGTGGTAGAATGTTATCATTGTTATTATTTCTCCAAGGCAAATGGCCGTTTACGGCTAGTTACTGTTAGGGCGTGCTCGCAATGTGAGTTTCCGTCCCAGTCTTCCTTCACCGATGTGTCATCACCGCGTCTCTGCTTCCTCTGTGCAGTGGGCCTCAAGCACTCCGTGCAGCGGACCTCCCCAGCCACCCCATCAATTCAGTCATTTCCATAATCATCACCACCAAGCAGCAGCTTCTGCGACCATTGGCAGCCGTTGCATCAACATGGTCGTGCACACCACAGCCACCTGCGAGGAGAGCCCCGGTCCACAATCACCCGAGCATTGCCATAACCCGTTGCTGTACGAGGCGGCGGCGTTTCATGACGAGGCAGAAGCCGTCCTGTCACTCTTCAGACAAAACTTGTCGCGGTCCATGACGCTACATGACAGCCGGTCTGTATCCCGCACCGCCGGCTCGGCAGACCGTCTGTTCCCCCCCGGCAGCCGAAGCAGAGCGGATAGCGGCGATGGGGCCGAAGATGGGGTCGATAGCAAAGACGCTACTCTTTTTCCCCCTCCTCCTTTCCTTCTTCCTCCAGGCCCCAGCTTTAGCCAAATAAGCAACCAGCCTGTAAGCACCAGAACTGTCCACAGTCCCAGCACGAACACCACTCCACCACTGCCACTTCCGGTCCCAATCCCTGAACTTAGCATTCTAGGTCACGGCGACCAGAGCGAGTCTCCAGATCCTTCGTTTGAAGGACAGCAAAAAGGGACTGAGCAGACGTTTTGGTTTACGGGTGCTACGGCGCCGGCCGAGACGCCGTCCGTGGCGTCACTGGTGAAGCCCGAGCTGAAAGTAAAGGAATCCGCGTTCAAGTCCATGTCAGGACCCATGTCTGCGTCGACGTCTTTGGCGGACCCTCGCTCTGTGACCTCTGGTCCTCAACGGAGACTGAATTGGGAGGAGGAGGCTTCATCTTCATCGGCCGGTACTTGGCGATCACGATACGGCTCCGAAACCAAGGCAGCAGCTGAGCTGTCTGGACGCCCGTCCTCACTGCGTCGACGTCCCCAGTCCCAGACTAATCATTGGCGCGGCTACGCGCGTCCCGCAGGTGGTTCCCGTCACCCTCACAACCAGCGCGATTACCAGCCCCACCGGGAAGGGAGCTCCGGCAGCAGCACTACCACCACCACCACCACCACGAAACGCACCACGCCGCTATTAGTTCCCAAGCGCCTTACCTTGATGACTCCGATGGCACTCACAGCCGCGGCCTCGACGCCCGCAAGCTCCAACTCACCAAATTGCCTACAGCTCCATCAAGGGGCCGATGGGACCGATACGCCAGTGGGGCAGCGCGGGCGCAGTGAGCCGTGCAGCGGAAGCGAAGTCCCCTTAGGCCGTTCCGGAAAGCTATACAGTAACGTGGCGCCGGCCGCTGAGCAGCCGCCGCAGCCGCAGCCGCAACAGTTTCTGGGAGAAACAACTCCGCTGTGTCAATCTTATCAGCATCACTCCGAGTATCCCGAGGCAGACCCCTCATCCGCCGGCTTTAACTTTGCTGCGTTATTGGCGTCTCCTCCACTAACGCTGACCACGCCTTACTCCGTCCAGCTCCCGACCGAATGTGAGGGTGTGGCCCTAGGGTTCCTCACTCTTACTCCCACCGCTGTTGATGATGGCGGTGGTGGTGGAAGTGGACACGGTAATTGTACCTCAGAAACTTTACTGCCTGGACACGAGAACCTCCATTGGGCCGGCTTTGTGAGAAGCGGCGAAAGCTCCTTTACCACCATTGGGTCGGAAGAGCAACAAGAGCAGCAGCAGCAGCAGCATCAAGAACAAAAACAGGAGAGGGGACTGCATAGCCTGACTTGTGAGAACATATGCGGTTGGAGCGACAAGCAGCAGCAGCAGCAGGGGCACGAACAGGGGCGCGAACAGGGGCAGGAGCAACATGTCTTGGGAGCAACAGCCCCAGCCCCGTCCCCGTCCCCGTCCCAGCTCGATGCTGGGTGGTGGCGGGCAGTTGAACCGGGCAGCAATGAGCTGCCGCCACCGCCGCCCGGTATCGTCAACAGTAGCAGCTCAGGACTACGCCACGCAGAACAGTGCAGTCCGTTACTTCCGCTGCCGGCGGCGGAGTGGACGGCCGTCGACACACAGGTGGGCTATACACCCGATCCTTGGCTGCCGGCGGGGGCGGCGGGAGCAGCATACCGTATCAGCAGCATGCCGCCATCCTCCTCCACCACCACCACCACGGCGATGATGCCCACGATGCCGTGCATGGCGCTGCAGCAGACGCCTGAAGCCACCGCCACTACCACTACGGCGACATTCAACCCTCACGGTATTTTCGATCTTGATTACGGTAACCCCGCTTTTGATAATACCGCCCAGGAGGCGCCTGTAAACGCGGAAAGTGACGGTGGTGGGCTGAGTGGTGGTGACGCTGCTTATGGTGTACCGGGTGCTAATGGTGGCGCATGTTGGCCGGTCTTTGTGGAAGAAGGGGAGAAGGAGGGAGAGAAAAATGTGGGTCGGGAGAGAGAATGGATGGTGATGAGCCCTGGTATGAATGTGCTCGGCATGCCCAAGCGCGAACAACCTGAGCTTGCGCATGCAGAGCACATCGACGAGGACGGCATCGGCAGCAGCAGCGGCTGCTTTGAGGCGGAGTCGCCTGTCCCACCGGACTATCCGTGGCTATCTGGCAGCCCAGTCGGCGCGTTCGGATCGCCTGGCGGCTCCCCTTCCGCAGCGAGCGGCAGTACCAGCACCATCAGGAACAGGAACAGGAGCGAGCTGAGCGCTCCGCAGCACACAGATCTCAGCAACTTGCTAGACACGTCGTCGTCATACTCGGTGGCTGGGGCCCGCGACTCCGATCGTCCGGATCGGGACACCCTTCAGATGCTTAGCTCCAGGAGCCTGTGCGAAAGCAGCGGCCAGATGGGGGGGCCGGGTATCATGATGCATGATGCAAACGGTCCTGGAGGAACTCCAGCTGCAGTAACAAGAGCACAGCTTCTCCAGCCCAGCAGCATGTCCAGGCAGCATATCAGAGAGGATGAGGAGGAAGGGGAGGAGGATGAGCTTGCGCATGCGGAGCACATCCGAGAGGATCAGCAGGAAGGAAGGGGGGAGCAGGAGGAGGAGGGGGGCTTCAGTAACCCTCCTGACATTTTCTTCCAGGGCTTAGAATCACCAAGCTTCTACTTGGTCGGTGGTGGCTTAGAACAGAGAGCAATAGCGGTGCATGGGCGAACGCCAGGGGTGGTGCTGCATCAGCCAGGGATGTGGCTCGGGGGGCCCGCCTGGGCATCTGAAGGGGGCAGCTTCCCCACGAGCCTGGGTGCCCACACCGATGACGAGGAGGACAACGGGGAGGAGGCCGCCACGCTGGGGCTGGGCCACCCTCACGAGGACGCCGGGACCCAATTCATTGTCGGGACCGCCCCGGGACACCGCGCTGGCATCACCACCCTCCCTGGATCTGCTGACGGTGGCAGGGGCGGCCCGAACACTGGGAATTTGGGGAGCGATTTCGCGGAGGAGGAGGAGGAGGCTTTGGAGGAGGAGGAGGAGGAGGAGGATCACGAACGCAGCTCGGTCGGGTCGGTTGTTGACGACCATCCGATTCTCGCAGCCCAGGAGATGGTGGACGGGCAGATGGCCGCCAACGTGATGCCACACGGAGCGACTGAGCTCAGCGAGAGGGCGATGTGCCTATTTGCCGACAATAAAAGCAGACCTCTCTCTAAGTTGAGTTTGCCTTCAGAGCGCGAGGATGCGTCAGATGCGCGACAGCACGTGTGGCAGCACGCGAGGCTGCAGCCAGGATCGTGGCAACACCTGCAGTACAACCACGATGGCGAGCATGATATCTGTACCTTTAGCATGCAGCCCGGTCTCGCCCCGCCTCGTGCGCATAATGGGCATAACTGGATGTCGGGAGACGGCGTCCATCATGGTATCTGCAACAACCGTGGCGGTGCTGACGGCGCCTCTCACGGGCTGCTCAGTAGCGGTGTCAGCCTCCCCACCGCGTATAGCACCAGCAGTGGCGCCGCTATCGCTGTCGCGGCCATCGCTGTAGCTGAGACTGCCGCCATTGCAGCGGTAGCGGCTGGTGCCCCTTCTGGAATCGTAGCGCCTTTGATCTCTAGCGCGTCTGAAGTGGTCCAGCTTCGGGAGCTGCCGTCATACGAGATGTCCTGGGCTTCGGAGACGGATATCGTTGCAGATCCCAGCCGGGCATGGGGCAGCACGGCGTCAAGGCGGGAGACACGTGATACGGACCAGGGGAGCGTAAGCTTCTCTGTCAAGGGAGCAGAAGCAGCTGGAACAGGAGCTGGAGCAGGAGCACGAGGAGGAGGAGGGAGAGGTGGCAGAGGAGAAGGAGGAGGAGGAGGCGTGGCGGCCGATGTCCGCTGGACAGGGGAGGCGGCCGCGCAGGGAAGGGGTGAAGTGTTTGCTCTTCACCCCACAGCAACGGCTGTGAATGGAGATACAGATGCGGATGGGTACGGGGAGGATGCAGACCTGTCCTTAGTCCAGGGCGAACTGGTCCCAGCAAGAGGCGAGGCGGCGGTGTTCTTGCAGCATCCCGTTGCCACTGACATGACGCCTCCAGATGATACCTTTCCCGACGCAGTGCTGCTGACGGAGTCGGGGGCTGCGGCCATGTTGACACGACTGACCTCACCTGGAAAAGGAGGAGCGGGCTCCAGCTTCTCATTCGGCTGCCATGGCGCGGTCTCCAGTACAGGGAAGACAAGGTATGTCAGTACCTTTCAGACGTGTCCGCATCGATCGCCGCGCCGATCTCCTCGCACCCGAGTCACCGGTGCAGCCACATCCGGCGGCGGCAGTGCGTGGCTTGTTGTTGCTGAAGGCAAAGCCAGGCGATACGACCCAAGTGGGTACCGCAGCAGTGACAGCGGCACGGAGTATGGTGGCACCGATCCAGACATCGGGTCGGCAAGGCAGATGGATGCAACACCCCGCGTCGATAGCGATACCAAGACGTTTCGTTCCTGGCAGGTGGGATTCATTCCTTCAGTCGCTCCAACGGACTTGGGCCGCGCAAAAACACAACAACCTATTGTTCGTCGTCCATATGGCATGTGGTGCTTGTGTATCGCTCTGTGTGTGCGGATGGGTAGGTGTGCTAATGGGGGGGGAAGAGGGTTGTACGTGTACGTGGGTCTGGATGGGTAGGGGGGTTTGGCGCCCTTTCAGCCGCCTCTGGTAGATCGAGCACTACTGCCCCCATTACTACCCCCACTGATAACTTCATTCCTTACGCTTTCTGTGCTTCCATTTGACTACAAGACGATGCCTGTTGTTGTTGTTGTTGCTGCTGCTGCTGCTGCTCTTCTCCTCCTCCTCCTCCTGTTCCTTCTTTCTGCCCGGTTTGCCTGATATTGTTCAATACCATCTCCTCCTCTTCTTCGTCTTGTTGATGTGATTGTTCAGATTCAGGAGAACCCCGCTTTCGAAGAGGATATTGAGACAACCAGCGGATCCGCTCATCTGGCGCCGTACAGAGCTAGCAGCCAATTAAACCAGCTAAGCCCCCTGACCTGTCCGTCATCATTTTCTGTTGGAACCTTCGCTGGAGGCAACGGAGGCGATGATATCAACAGCGCGCGGGATGGCTCTAATGCTGACGCCAACGAGATGCCCGCTCCCGTTGACATGACCAACCACGCTGGTGGTCGCATCGGTGCGGCTCCAGCGGCGTCAAAGTGGACTGCCACCCTCACGGCTGCGGCCAGAGCTCCCACAGCGCCACCACCAGCCTTGACAGCTTGGAACACAGCCAGCCGCATTGCTACCGCACATACCGATGGAGCCATTGCGCATCCGACTATTGCTATGGAACGGGGGCGCGGGAACGATGGCGCTGGCGTCAGCGAGACCCTGGGTGGTGGCGGCAGCAACAGCAGCTCAGAAAGTGACAGTCCGCGCACCAGCGCCTTTAATCGCGTGCTGGCGTCTGGCGGGCTCGGGGCTACCGCTTCTCGTTCTCGAGTACGGCACCTGGCGGCACGCCGAGGAGCGGCGCGTGGTGGGGGAGGCGGTCTGATGACGATGACCATGATGATGATGAACGATCAAGCAGATCAAGCTGCTGCCGGTGCTGCAGCTGCTGCCACGGGTGCTGCCGCTCCTTCAGAGGACGTTGACGTCGATGTGGACGACCGGCGAGATACCCTCACCAGTCGGACGTTAGGCAGTCACAGTACGAGCGGCGGCGGTGGGGGGGCAGCGCCTGCCTCCGCCAACGTAAGCCGCCGCGGCGGCATCTCCCTCTCCGCCGTCAAGAGTTCTGAGGACAGGTCGCTTATCCTGGAACTTGAACACGCGCATACGCTGCTACTCCAGGCGCTGGCGGCCGCAGGCGAACCGCCGCTGCTCACACCGCCGCCGCCGTCACCAGTGCCTGCATCGGGGCCTTATACGGACCATCGATCTCTCTCCGCAGGCACTCCTCTTGCAGACGGCGTTGGAGGGATGGCAACAGCAGCAGGTGCAGCAGGAGCAGCAGGAGCAGGAGCTGGAGCGGCAACAAGGACAACAACAGCCGCTGCCGCTGCCACCGAAGGAGCAGGAGCGGCAGCTGCCGCTGCTACTGGCACCCCAGGGTTTTCCAGTGGCAGCGGCGGGAGCAGTCGTGGCGATAGCGACGGACTGCACATTTCCTCGTGTAGCAGTCTGACCCACGGGATTGGCAACCCGCTAGTTGCTCAGGTTGCGATGACGGCGATGGGAAAGGCACTGGCGCGTGTGGCTAAGCTGTCCCGTGAGAATCAGGGTCTGCAGCACGTCAACGAGCAGCTGAGGTCTGAGCTTTCGCACTCCAGCTCGAAACATATGGAGCTTCAGATTCGCAGCAAACTGCTGCATGCCATGCTGACAGAGGTACGTGTAGACTGTAGAGGGCTTAAACTTAGGAAGTGGGAAGGGGGGGACCAGGAGCGGGAGGGACTGGGACTGGGACTGGGACGCTCACCAACTCACATTTGGCGTGAGATCGTGGGCCCGCTGTTCTTCTTCTTCGACCCTAACGCCCTCCTCCCCCCTCCTCCCCCCTCCTCCCGCCTGCCCCCTTCTCACCCGTCTTTCGCCGAACGCCGCACGTTTCAGAGCGGCCGCGAGGCGGAGAAAAGGGCTCAGGCTCAGCAGCGGCAGTTCCTGCGCATGGACGCGCAGCACAGCGGCTCCCTCCACCGCATCCGGGAACTGGAACGCATCAACACGCAGCTCACCCTGGAAAGCAAGCAGGTTCAACGCCAGCTGCAGCAGGCGCAAGCCCAGCTCTCAGAGACAAACCATGCAACGGCCTCACTTCGAGGCCAGGTTGCGTTGCTGGAGCAGCAGTTAACCGCTGCGCATGCCGCACGCGAGGCGGAGCTGCAGCTGACGGACGCGCTTTCCGAGGCTACTAAGAACAGCGCGGCGCTGCTTCATCAAGTTGCCGTTTTGGAGCAGAGGCTTGAAGCGGCGCAGGTTAGCGGAGAAGCGCAGAGGCGTTCGGCCGAGGTGCGGCAGGGGCAGGTGGAGGCGCTGGAGGAGGCGCAAAAGGCAATGAGCGATGGCGCAGCCGCCGGTACGGGCAGTGTACATGGAGCTTCAAATATGGAGCTTCGCCAGTCCCTGGAGGTGACGGAGGCTGAGGCAATGATGGAAGGTTTGCGGAGACAGGTGGAGGTGCTGGAGGATCAGCTGCGGGAGATGCGCAGCGGCGCGGCAAATGTGGAAATGGAGCGGTGTCAAACTGAGCGGGAGATGCAGATGCAGGTAAGAGGAATGTGGGTGTGTACACCCGCACACTGGGTATGTACGTGGACACATCCCTAGCACTTGGTATGATGCTTAGCACCCCCCTCATATGTAGCTAGATAGGGTTGACCGTGCACCATCCCTACCTACCACTGTTCGTGTGTGCATGTGTGCATGTACCCGATTTGTACGCGCCGGCATCCCTCCGCACCCTTCTCGTGCACATGTCCTTCAACAGAAGAAACCTCCGAAGGCATTCAGCCGCCAAGCCTTAGCGAGGGTTATGGCTCATTCCAGGGAGGGCCAATCCTGATACGTTGGGCCCGCCCCGCCATGGCGGCTCTTCTCTATCTCTTCTGTACCTCTTCTCTATCTCTTTTAGGTGGAGCAGTTGCGATGCGCATGCGCCGAAGCGGAGTCCCGGACGCAGGACCTCCAGGCAAAGCTCCTTGCGGCACAAGCCCACGCGGGACAGCAGGTATCGCAACTGGAGGCAGAGCTTCACGCAGCGCGGGAGGAGCTCCGAAACCTGCAGTCGGTAGAGGACGCTGCAGCAAAGAAGGAGCAGCAATTGCAGGCGGAGCTGCAGGCGGCGCGAGTGGCGATGGCGGAGCTTAGGGCGGAGAGAGCTGCTGCACGCGCGGAGGCGCTCCGCAGGGAGGATGACGCGCAGAAGGCGTCGTTGGCCGCGCAGGATGCGCGCAGCGAAGCCGAGATTGCGGCGGCGGACTATGCACGGGCGTCGGCGGAGGCGCGGGAGGCGGATCAGCGCCATGCGGTGGCGTTGGCGGAGGTGGAGGCAGTGGTTTCGGATCTTCGACAGCAGCTAGACGAAGCGACATGGGAATCGCAGCGGTTAGCTAGCCAGGCGACTCTGGCAGAGCAGCGGGTGGAAGACGTGGAGGCGCGGGAACGGGAAATGATGGAGCAGCTGCGGCGAGCGGTGGCGGAGGCGGAGCGCGCGCGGGCGGATTTGGACGAAGCGCGTCAGGCACTAGCCGATAAGGTACCGCCGTGGGGTGGGTTGTGTGGCCCGTGTTGGCTTGATGGTGTTATGATTGATGGTGGTGGTAAGGTGTGATGGAGGAAGCTTCAGATGCGTGAATGCGTTAAGAGCTGTATCGATGTCTGCTGTATCAGACGTCAAAAGCCGCACGAGTCCCTTACTCCCCGCGACCCCCTCCCCACGACCTCTCTTTGGCCTGCTGTGCCATCCTTGCCCATTCTCCTGCCTGCCTGTGTGGAGGCAGGAGAGCCACTCAACTGGCGTGAGCCCACCACCTGCCACCTTCCTTATTGTTGTTAGGCGAGCGCTGCAAACGAGGCAATAGCGGAGAGCTCCGCAATGGTTTCGGAGCTGGAGATGGCCCTGGCGACCGAGGTGGCGCGCGTTATTGAGGAAACTCAGCGCCGTGAGGAAGCGGAGTTGGCGCACCGTAAGGAGGTCCAGGAGCTGCACTCGCAGCTTCAGGCCACGTTGGAGAGCCAGCAGCGCGCAGACGCAGAGCGACGTGACCTGCAGGGCCAGCATATCGCCGCATGTGACCAAATGGAGCAGCTAGCTGCGCAGCTGTCCGCCGCTCGCGACGAGCTGGAGGACCTTCAGCAGGAGCGCGACCAGTTACGGTCAGAGCATACGCAGCTGATGGACGAGGCCAACCAGAAAGCCACCCACCTTGCCAACGCGCTCGCGGAAGCGTCGGCGCTCCGCAATTACATGGCCGTCTTGGATAACGAAAAGCAGAAGCTGTGGACGGACTTGTCGGCCGCGGAGGGGAGGGCATGCGAGGTGATGGGACGTTTGGCGGAAGCCCAAGTGGCCCATAGCTCCCTTGTTTCGGAGCTGGAGGGGTTGCGGAGGGAGCTCGTGGAGGCGCGGGAGGCGGCAGCGGAGACACGGTCTCGGTTAGCGGAGGCGGAGGCGGTGAAGGAGGGGATGGAGGCGCAGATACATAAGCTGTGGAAAGAGATGGAGGAGGAGAGCGTGATGGCGCAGAAGGCGGAGGAGCGGTTTGCTGATGCGGAGGTCGCGCTGAAGGAGCTCAGAGACAAGGTTGACAGCTTGGTGGAGGACCTGGAATCCGCTCAAGCCGTTCTTGCGGAGCGGGAGGCCCAATTGGAAAAAGCAAGCGGGGAGCTGCAGGCGGCAGCAGAGGCGCATTCTCACGCGCTCGCGGAGGCGGAGGCTCGCGGAAGGGAGGCGCAAGCGCGGGCGGAGGCAGCGGCAGAAGCGCAGGCGCGGATGCTCGCGGAGACCCAGGCGCGGGCGGAGGCAGCAGAGGCGGCGTGTGCGGAGGCGCAGACAGCGTTGGATGTGGAGCGAATCAAGGCGGCGGACCTTGAAGCGGAGATGCAGGTGGCGACTAGGAAAATGGTGGAGCTACAGAAGATGGTGGAGGCCCAAGCCCAGGCTGCTGCCTCAGGAGGAGAAGAGCAGTCTCAACGGCGCCTGCTAGGTAGCGTCGCGGACGTGGTGGCGTCTTGCATGACACCAGCCGGGGGGGAAACCTCTACCATAACCACCTTGACCACCACCACCAACACAACAACGACAGCATCAGCATTTGCACCGACCACCACCACGACCACGGCAGCGATGTCGTCGCCACCGCGGCTGCTTAAGCCTGAAACGCCCTCTGAGGAGATGCCCTCCACCCATCACCTAGCAAAAGATGCATCGTCATCATTGCTCGTTTGCGAATCGTTCTCAGAACAGCGCCAGCACCAACAGCAGCACATCTTACCACCGCTGCAGGCTCATCCTAGCGATCTCAAAGCTGCCTCAGAAACCAGTCCCGGGTCTGGCCGCTTAAAGCTGGCGGGCCAGGTCGTGGCCGCTCAGGCTGAACTGGCGGATCTGCAGAGTCGCCACGCTGACGCGGAGGAGATGATTGGAAGGCTGCGACTGGACCTATCCGACCAACGTCGGAGGTGCATGGAACTGGAGGCGCAGCTGCAAGACCGAGAAGATGATCTCGCGGCCGTCCGCCGCCAGCGCGAGGATGCACTGCTGCAGGTGCGTGAAGCGCAGCGGCAGCGGGAAGCTGCAGCCGCCGCCGCCGCTGCCGCTGCCGTCTCCGTCTCCATGGCTCCAACTGGCCTTTCGCACCAAGCCGTCGGCGGCGGTGATTTCCTTGGCAGCGGCAATGCCAATGCCAATGCCAACGGTCATGGTCATTGCAGTGGCATGGGCGGGGGCGGGGCCAGAGACCAGCAGCACCACCTGGCGCCACATCTTCTTCCTCCTCCTCCTTCCACATCGGTGGCGTTTTCTTCTGCAGCCTGGTCCCCCAGCTCCTCTCTTCACGTGGGGCGATGCAGCACGATAATGATGCCACTGAGTCCCACTACACGATCTTCATCGCTGCTTCTGAGAGACTCTGCCACCACTCTTTTCGACGAGGGCCGTCTGCTGCCGCACCGCCACGCCGGCAATGGCTTCTTAGACAGCAGATCCTTCGACGCGGCACGTGACGGCGTCGTCTACAGCAGCGGCGCCGCCGCCGCCGCCGCAGCGGCGGCGGCAGCGGCAGCTTCCACACCTGTTAGCCTGTGGGTGGAGCCAGGGTCCGGCGAGGGTCAGTGCACCATCGGCACACTGGCCTCGCCCTTCGAGGGCAGCTTCTACCCTGATGGTGCCCCCGCCCCGCCGTCCTTTGCACCTCCCGGGCGCTACCACTGCGGCACGGCTCCTTTCTCCGCCGCCGCCGCCGCTGGTGTTGATAATGCAGGTGCCAATCCGGCAGCCGCCACGGCGGCAGCTCTTCTACCCTTGCGCAGCGGCGCCACGATTAATGACTCACTTGACGCTTCGTTTTCTCTCTGTGTCCGCGGCGGAAGGGCAGCTGGGGGTGGCGGCGGCGGCGGCGGCGGCGGCGGCCGCCTCCGCTTCGCCGCTGAGTCCGACATATCGCCTCAGATCTGCGTCTTCGAGCCGTTTGGTGGTGGCTTCCTACAGAACGGGTATCAACAGCAGAACGACGTGGATGGGATCCGTGCGTCGTATGCTTCTTACGGCTCGGTGAATGCGGGCGGCGCGGCGCATTCGGACGCAGTGAACGCGTCGTCCCTTACTCCTGGCGGCGGTGGTAATGGTAGCGGCGGGGTACATAGGGGGCTGCTGGGTGCTTGTGACGGCGGTGGGACCGGGGGAGGTGGACTCCAATTGACAGTGCAGCTGCTGGAGCTCCGGTACGCGATGCAGAAAGTGGAGCAGGCGGCGGGGGAGCTGGCGGCAGTGCTGATGGTGGCAGGAAAGGGCCGCGCGGCAGGTTGGTCGTATGCCCTAAGGCCCTTATGGTTTAGGAAATCAACAAATCAATTTCCCATCCATCCATCCATTCCCCATCCCTTGGCAAGCACGCAGCGGTATCACGCTGGGTAGGTGGTTTAGGTCGGCAGCTCAGCACTCTCGTTCTCCCTCTCCCACCACACACAGACGTACAAACACACAAACACACAGACACACAGACACACAGACAAACAAAGAAACACACTTTGAAGATGTTTCCAAAATATCGGTTTGGGGTTGTGCATTAGCCCCCTCGACCCCACGCTCTCCTGCCCGCCTTCCCCTCTGACCCCTGCCCTCGCCCAATGCCGTACATATTCCGCAGCTTACAACAGCACCAACATATATGCCACCCCCATCAAAACCAGCTCCACGGGCTCAGCTGCCGCTGCCGCTGCCGCTGCTGGCGGGTCTCGTCTTGCAACTGGCAGCCGGCAACCCCTGGCAAGCCGTTTGATGGCGGATTCTGCAGCGGAAGCGGTCCTCCAGGAGCGGGCTTGGCTGGCGGACAGCCTCATACACCTGACAGGCCGAGCTAGTGCGGTTGCGGAGCAGCTGGACAGCTGCCTAGATGCCGCTGTGTCCTCGAAGGGCGCTGCGGGCATCGGCTCCGGAGCCGCGGTGTCGGGAATGGTTTCGGGGCCGGTACGTCATGCCCATTGCAACTAGTTGGCTAGTCGCCTTCTTTTGCCTTTCCCTTTCCCCGTTACCTGCACATATACACAAACACGAACACACAGACACACAGACACAGTCTTCTTGATTTGTGTCACACATGCTCGTAGTCCTTCCCCTTTTTTCATTTTTAGTCGCTAGTGCTAAGCTCTCACCCTTTATTCCACCTGCCACACACAAACACGACACACACAAACACGACACACACAAACACGACCCCGACGTCTGCGTGTGGCACCCCCGGCGCACGAACCCCACTGCATGCCCAGGGTGAAACCCCCCGTGACACGCATGTTGCCGCGGTCTCCGGCCAGCTGTCTTCCCTGGCTGTGCGTGTGCTGGAGGGGGAGCTGGCGGACCTAAAGCGGGATTTCGAGGAGGCGCAGCGTCAGGCGGATCAGGTGCTGGAGCTGCAGAGGGCGCAGGTGTGTGCATGTGTATGGGTGTGTAGGATAGGGGGGTACATCACCCGTGGCCACTAACCTGGCAGTCCCTACCTTCCCCGGTGTTTCGGGGCACCCTCATCCAGTCTCCCATGCCGACTTCTCCGAAATCAGTGGTTTTCCCAGGTTCAGCACCCACCACCAGCATCCAGCGGAATCTGCCGAATCAACTAAGGCGTCAACTCCGCTACTGGTCAGCTCGCAGGTCACTTTAATTGGGGTCGTCACCGTCCATCGACATGGGGGCACCCTGCCCTTAACTGTGTATGTGTATGTGGGTGTATAATTGTATATGTGCATGTGGATGTGCATGTGTACGTGTATGTGTATGTGGGTGTGTATGTGCATGTGTATAAACCCTCTCCCACTGCCTCCTATCCTCCCACTTGGGGGAACAAACCCATACGGCCGGATCCGCAGCACGTGGAGGAGTGTACGGCACTCGCAGCCGACGCCCACCAGTACCGGGAGCTGGCCCAGCGCTTACGGGAGCAATTGGCGGCACTGGGCCGAGCTCGGCATATGGAGGGCATTTTGCGCCGAGAGCAGGACGAGGAAGCACGGGTGAGAGGGTTTCAGAGCCGGGGCGTAGGATAACTTGATTTTCGGTTTTCAGATGCAGAAACAGCATTATCCAGATTGGATATTTTGCACATCTTTTCCATACGCACTATTTTGAGGCCCTCAAAACCCACAAATCAAATCCGCAAGAAAGAACATCCTTCACCAAAACCAAAACCCAATCAAGACAACGACAACTTCCATCATGGTGCCGTACATTCAAACATTTTGTTCCTGTGTCGTACATGTCTCGCCCTCCACCTGACGAGCCGACGACCCAAGCATGAACTTCAAACCCAACTGGGCCGTTGGTTACGCGTTTTGTTACCTAAATACGTTTGATGAAGTACGGCCCTCTTCCCCGTTTCACTGCCTTCGGAAACAATTTCACTTGTAATTAAAATTTAATAAAAAGGTCATTAAAACTGATTAATAACATTTAAATTGATTATTAATATTAAAATTGGTAAATATCATTAAAATCTATGAATACCATTATTTTCCCGTTTTGCGCAGCTTCAATCGGAATCACAGCATCACTTTGTCGTACACCTGGAGCACCGTGTCCTAGAGCAGGAGGCCGTCATCTCGCAGCTGCGCAGACAGCTGGACCTTGCCGTACACGCGCCCGCAAGCCGGCGCCAGCACGACAGGGAAAGGGACCGTTTCGACAACAACATGTCGAACGTTACATACGGCAGCCACGGTGGACAGCGTAGCACCAGCGGCGTTACTCACAGCCATAGCTGCGGCGGCGGCGGCGGTGGTGGTGGTGAATGCCACCATCCGCAGCCGTCGTTCGGCGGTCAGCGTGTAAGCGGTGGGGCAGACAGGCCGGTGGACGGAGAGGTGGCTGGCCCAGCGGCGTCATCCCGGTCGGGCCAGTCCAGGTACAGCGAACAGCACCACGTCAGCAGCTTCTCCATCGGCGACACGTGTCCTTCAGAAGGCGGCGGCGGCGGCGGCACGAACAGCATCGGCAGCTGCGGAAGCTGCCATGTCAGCGGCGGTGGCGGTGGCGGCTACAGGCAATCTGCAAGTGACGTCAAATATGGCCCCAGCGGCGCCGCCGCGGGCGGGCCGGGGGCTCTGGCGGCTGGTCGGCCACCCCATTCGACCCATTCGCATAGGGATGGTGTGACGGTGACGAGAACCCCTAACAGTGCTGACGCGCGAACGATGCATGTGGACCTTCTTAACGCTAATGATCACTTCTACCATAACCACAATGATAGCCAGCGCCATAGCCGCGGCGGCGTGTTCTCCACGACAACCACCGCTTCACCACCACCGCCGCCGGGTCAGGAGGCGGATGGAGCGGCGGAGTATGGCCGCCGGAGCTGCGGCGGCGGCGGCGGCGGCGGTGCCGAACCATTAAGTGAGGATGAAGCGCGATTGTGGATGGAGATGCTACAGCTGCTCAAGGCCTCTGAAAATGGTGGCAGCGGCGGTGGCGGCGCGAACAGTCGCGGCTCAAGTGGCGGCAGCAGCAGTCGCTATCTGACGGATAATGGCAGCGCTGGGGCGGCGGCACCGCTACCGCCGCCGCCGTTGGCGCTGACCGCGGCTGGCGAGAGCGATAGCGCTGCCTCCGCTGGTGGTGATGGTGGTGGTGGTGGTAGTGGGATGCAGCTAGTGCAAGCGCCGTACTCCGCGAGGAGCACTGCCACCACTACAGATATGCCGCTCGTGGCGGCGGCGGCGGCAGGGTCAACCCAGGGCCGCGCCGAGATGTTGGCGCGCGCAGTTTCCCACATTTCACTGCTAAGCGCGCAGAACCGCAAGCTAGCAAAATTGCTCAAGGGAGTGGCGACGGGGCGAGCTGCCGCCGCCGCGGCGGCCGCGGCGGCGGCAGCCGCCGTGGCGGCACCGTCACAGGGAATGGATGGGCTCGCGGCGCGCTATGATGCTGCTCAGAAGGAGAATGTGGATCTTCGAGAGAAGTACAAAGCAGCCCAGGTGTGTGGTGTGTGTTTATGTCGGGTTGGGGGGGAGCCTCAGGGGTTGCATATACCTTCAATACATACACGAATCCTCAGCTGCCTTTCCCCACTCCGTCGCTCCCTCACTCCGTCGCTCCCTCCTCGTCGCTTTCCCAACCCCCAGCTGGCGCAGAAGCGCAGCGAGCAGGCGATGCGTAAGCTGGGGCTCGAGAACCGGCAGCTTCACAGTCAGGTTCTGGAGCTGATCGGCGCTCAAACGGTGGCTATCCGGGCTCGCAGCGCCAGTGCCGGCGGCGACGTTGCAACTGACCTGATGGGGTGACGTGAAGGATCGCAGGCCTGACTGAAGAGATCAAAAAGGGGAAATTGAGGAATGAAAAATGAGAGAAATGAGGTTACCTATTTACGCATTCAAAATCAAAAGTTCTGTGGACCCCATCCGCCCCTCACTGCGTAAATTGAGTGTCTTTTTGCCTCTAGCTAATTTGCAAATTGTATGTTCTCACCCCTTCACCTTTCCTCTTCCCTATTTCCCCCCCTCCCTCTCCCCCCAAACACACACACGCTTTCTTTTGGGATCAGGAAAAAGGGGTTTTTGGAAATTAGGAATGGTCGTTTGCGGGCTTTCCAGAATTAAGGAGTTTGTCACTTTAGTGGATCTTTTCGCGGATAGCGCTTTCACGGATTGTTGTGGGTACAGACCCCCGCGACAATGCCTCAGTTACATATGGCCCCCTAGCGCCCACTACGTAGTGATGATTGACCTCTCGACAAGCTTACCCCTTACCACCCAGATACACACACACGTATGCACGCGCGTACACACATTTACATGTGTGTGTGTGTGAACCAAAACAGCAGGTAAGACGTAACCACTAGGGATAGCGCTTTCACGGATTGCTGGCGGCTTGAGTGCCCGTGACGGTATAATGTGCATTTATTTGTGCAGCATTGGGGGGTTGGTCGGGATTTGCGTATGACCGAAAATTGGTATGATCCGGCGCCCTTCCCTTATCCTGGTATACGACGTGACCCCAACAACAGTCCTCCCCCCTCCACTGGAGGCATCAAGTTCAGACTTAGGCGATGGCTGGTTTCGGCCCTGCCGTACAGTTATAGTTCTCCCATTGTTGACGCAATTATTGGCTGTAGTGCAGCTGTAGCGGCTGTTGCCGAGAGGCACTGTGTATGTGCGTGTGTGTGTGTGTGCGTGTGTTTGGGGGGGAGGGTAACAAATGCATCAAAGCATGCTCTGGGAAGCGCAAGCGTCGTATTCAACGGTACAGATGATTATTGCCCTCATCATATCGGGGCTGCAAGGACGGGAAGGAGCGAAGGGTTGGGTTGTTGGTCATAGGGTTTTATTTAGGGTTTGTAAGGTAAAGGAGGGGAGGGGCTGGTGGAGGTGTAGGATGCACAGACCCCATTCCATGACGGGCACGATGGTTGCGTTGGTTCTCAATGTTGCTTGACGTTATCCAGTTGTCGCGGTTGTCTATGAGATTTGCAACAAGGTACTGCAGTGGCATCTGGCATACTGCGTACTGGTCCTGCGTGCTTTCATATGCCGTATGTCTTCTGCCGTAAAACAGTGCGTGTCTTAAACATTACCTAGCGATGATGTCGTAAAAGATCCCACACTCCAGTCCTGGACCCAGTTCTCCCGTTTCATGATGAAAGATTATTGCTTGTAAGCACACTAAAGACCACATTTTAGAATCCAGGCCTCTGATTCTAGCCCGCGTAAAGCCATGGCCAAGCGCAAGCATGAAGTCGTGAACCTCTGCATCAAGCCTAACTCAGATGTTATTATCTGGCATTCTTATCAACAAGAATCAGTCGGAAAGGCCTTTAATAGTCAGCTCGATAGTAACACGATGGAGGTGGACCTGCAGAACGAAATGTAAATGGCCACTGATCAATTTTAGTTATTGTGTGAGGAACGGGCAGAACCGGAATCGTATTGATAACGTTACATGCACTGTAGAATTGCTTGCGGGGTAAAACGGGTTTATTGACGTGGTGCTATGCCATTGTGGAGCAGATAAGGGCTCTTGGGTCATGGGACACAATATCTCTATCTGCCGCTATGTGAGAGCTTGCCTAAGGACTATGATGACGAGCGAGGAGTCAAGCAGTCACGCTGGTAGATGGGTGACGCGCATACAGATCCTAGTTATATCGGGGATCATGATTTTTGAATTAGATTACGAATTGATGTACACCAGGTGCCATGTTCGGGAACATCCTCGGCCGATGAGCTGGACAGGCTTCCTCCACCCATCCGAACCCGCTCTGATCGGCGCAAAGCTCGAGCAAGCTTGAGCAAGTTCGAGCAAGCTTTGTTGTAGGATGGGAGAAGGATATCTTAGTAGCATGTGCATACGTCATAGAAATACACGGCTTCACAGGACAAGGTCTTATGCCCAGCTGCTGCTTTGAATGACGCAGTCGTGGACATTGTACAGCACACTATTAGCCCACAAAGTTACACAAGTAGGGAGTTTCGCTAAACCGGTCATAACACATTGGAATCTTCACATGTAAACAGTAGCATCAACAGCCAAGCTCAGGTCCCCTGTGCGTAACGCCGGTTGGCAATTAGCCCAGCTTAAAGACCCGCACCTTAGGAGCTGGGGTGCCTGGCTGTGCCCAATCATAACTCTGAACGGGTTTGTGAAAAATGTTTGCAATTTCCGGTCGAGCTCTTCGGCCTTCCTTAACAAGACTCGGAGAGCACCGGCATGCCGCCCACCTCTTCCGATCGAAAGTAAATGCGCGACTCCTAATACGTGAAGCTACAACATCACCGACCCCAATGGAAGAGCTAATGCTTGTTGACGAGGATGCAAACTCCGAGGCTGATGCTGTCCTCATCCGTGAAGCCGAGGCCCAGAGGCAGGCCTTCATCATGCAGGATGCTTGTAGGTAAGCCAAATCCGGGCTTAACCCTCAAATAACCGCTACACAACTTCCCGGACTTTCCATCGTGCATCCATCAACTCTGGAAGCAGCAGCGACCTTCCGCTCATTATCTATCTTACAGCGTCTTCTGTCTCAGAATTACAATTCCTTGCGAGGCACATTTGTCTCAGCAGCATTATTACATGGGAAGCCGGCAAGTCGTCGCGCACGAGGCACGGTGAAACCTCGCAGCCGTTTTCCTCGGCAGTTTTTCCCCTCCCAATGCACCCATGCCCTGATCTCCCCGTGAAAGCAGGACGATGGGTCCAGTTCACCCAATTAATGGGGAGATAGGGTTGAACAAACTCAAATTTGCTTGTCATCCATCGCTACCGACATAAGCAATAACTTCTTCCACAACGATTGCAAAGCCTACGACCATCCACTACGAAACCTAACCCATCCTTCGCCATCTTCACGTTTTACCCTTTCCCCCATCCCTTTTTGTGTTTTGTGTTTTCTGATTTCTCTTTTCTTCTCACAGGCGGCGGTTTCATTCTCTCTATTGTTTTCGCCCCTCAAATTTACATAATTGATACCCTGAATGTGATCGTACATGTGAATGTAATTTTGCCACGACATTCCGTTTTGTGTAATGCAGTTTCCTTGCGTCAGATCTGAAGATGCTGTACGAGAAAGGGGTAAGTAAGCTAATCGTGCCAAGGAATCTTGGGGGGGGAGAGCTGAGGGGGACTGGAAACCGCTTAGGGGCTGTTGTTGGGAGCCTCTTGGGGTATTACACGAGGCGAAGAAGGAGCGGGTATTAAGTATGGGGATAATAGGAGGAAGCAATACACGGAAGGAAATACCGAGAGTACGGCTACCAAATCCAGAAATGGGAGAAAAGGGGAGGAGGAGGAGTCAGTGGACTCCATCACATCAAGTGATAGCAGGTGGAGCTGCCTAGCTCCGGAGGGGTTTGGGATCTGGAATCCTCAGGCAATGGTGGTGTGTATGTGTATGTGTATGTCTCTCCAAAGGGGGGGGAATCGGGGCGGATGGTGATTTAGTGGGGATGTGGGTTCCCTGGAGCACGGTGGGGTGGTGGGGGTTGGGGTATTAGGACGGCAATGCGCTGTTGGATGTTGTGGACCTGGACCCGATCCCGCACTCCATGGGCTCAATGGCAACCATGAAGGCGCAGCAGGGCGCCAAGGTGGGCGTGAGGAGGGGAGCACACGAATGTGAGCGCAACGGGCTCAGGGAAGGGGGGGCAGGGACAAGGAGGGGGCAAAGGAGGGAAGGGCAAAGTGCGCGCGTGGGGGTCTGGGAGGTCGGAGAACAACGGTCATACACACACACACACGCGTGCGGGTTTTGGCCGAGCAGGACATCACGGAGTCTCGCTACTCGCCCAACATTGCCTTTGAAGACCCGATCTCCAAGTTCAACTCCAGGGATGAGTACGGTAAGCTCCAGGATCCAGGATCCAGGGTTGGTTCGCGTAACGATCTAATGAAATGGAGGCTTCCCTATCCTACCCTGTGCAACTGCTGTGAAGTTGTGATTGTGCGGGACCTGACAGAGGGGGCTTATGACGTACAGAGAGTCACGTGCATCGACAACAGCAACACAGTTGCTCCTAACCGTCTTCCTAACCACATAAATCCGCCCTCCCCCCGTAAATATATATTTCGCATTTTCCCCTCCATTTCTTTCCTTCCTCCACCCACCCCCTTCCTCTACCCCCTTCCAATCCCTCAACCCCCTTCCCCCCCTCCTGTAGTGTTCATCATCCGACTCCTCCGCACCCTCTTCAACATGACCTTCGATCTGCACTCAATTGCTGTGACGGGCTCCGAAACCGTAACTGCCAGCTGGACAATGGAAATGGTGTTTTGGCTGATGCCCTGGAGACCCAACATCACAATCACGGGAAGGACCGTGTACAAGGTGGTGGGGGGGAGGGTTTGGGGAGGGTTTGGGGATTCGAGGGGTAAAGGGTTAGGAGGAGGGGGGGAAGGGAGGGGGAGAGGAGGGAGAAGGCGGCCGCAGTGATCTTGGAAAGCTGTGGATGCGGCGGGTGCGTGAAGGGGAGGGGGGGAAAGGGGGGGAGAAAGGAGACGATGAAGGTTACATTGGGAGAACGGGTGGGAATGCATTGACTGGGAGGGGGGAGAGGGGGGAGTGAGGGTATGTGTTTGTCGGATTTAAATTTAGGTACGGCAATTGCATACATTTCTGTTGTCTGTACGTCAGGGTTTCGCCCCCCAGCCATATCCCTCCCCAAAACACACACACACACGTGCTCATCCCATACCGGTCGCTCATCTGCAGGTGGACCCTCGTACGGGCATCGTACTCAGCCACACCGACTATTGGGATGCGTTGCAGAGAAATGCGTGAGTCGGGTACTCTGTGGGGAAATGAGTAATTCGCGATTAAATCCCCCACCACCCTTGACCCGGGGGGTGGCGAGTGGGTGGGGGGAAGGGTTATTGACGGAGGGGGGAGACGAAGAGCTGGGAGGGGGATGGGGTGGGGTGGGGTTGGGGGAGTCTTGGTGTGCGAATGGAATATGGAATAATAATACCCCGCTGTGCGCGGATGGTGGTGGTAGTGGTGGTGCGTGTGTGTGTGTGTGAGTGTGTGTATGTGTGTGTGGGGTGGGGGGGTGTAGAGGGATCCCGGACCATGTGGCACTGGCGGAGTAACACCTCACCTCTTTTGTCATCATCATCATCATCATCGTGTCCAGTCTGTGTGTCTGTTCTCTTCTCTATCTCCTCCGGTTGAATTCGGTTTCGTACAGTCCTCCCTCCCTGAAGCCTTCATTTCCGGTTTCGTGAGATTGGATGTACGACTAGCAGATCGCATCTACCTGTGTTTACCCCTCCCCCCGTGTGAATCCCCACCTGTCTCCCCACCGTCCCACCCCGGGGCGACACATTCGTACAGTGCCGTACATTGCGCTCTTCCCCTCCACCCTCCAGCTAAGCCATTCCCCTCCTTCATTCTGCCGTTCCGTACAGGTTCCTAAGTTTGGAAGGCGTACTGCACGTCCTCCGTATGTTTCTCCAGGTGCAGCTGACGCCCGCCATTGAGACTCCCAAGTATTTGGTGCTGAAGAAGTTCAAGGTGTGTTTGTCTGTATCTGTGTCTGTCTGTCTGTGTTTGTATTTCAGGCGGGCTGGGGTAGAGGGGGTCCGATTCCTCTTACCTAGCAGCTCCAGGGAGGCTTACCTAGCAGCCGCCATGATGAGTTTTATCTTTTAGCTCGCCAGAGTGTATTCTTTCTAACTTACATTTCCCATCCATCCCCCCCCCCATATGTCCCCCCAACTCACCTCCAAACCCACCTCCACACACAAACACACACGCCCAGCCCACATTCACCTTCACACAGGAGTATGAAATTCGGAGGTACGAGCCGTACCTCGTGGCGGAAGCCCCCATGGGCGCTGGATCGGGTCCTGCCAGCGGCTCCGGCTTCTCGGACCTAGCCGCGTACCTATTCGGGGGGAACTCGGCGCAGTTGTCAATGGAGATGACGACCCCCGTCTTCACCAGCATTGAGCCGAAGAGCAACTCGAGTGTGCTCATGCAGTTTGTGATGGAGGGAAGGTGGGAGTCTTGGGGGGGAAGAGGGGGAGGGGTAGATGGGAAGAGTTGGAGGGTGAGGGGTGGAAGGGGTGGAGGGTACGACTCCTCACTTCCTGCGCCAAAATTGGTTGTCGGATTCGTCAACTTACACAACCGTGTTAACTGATACACAATACACAAACCGTGCTCTTCCTCACGTGCTGCCCTCTCTCAGGTACTCGGACGTGGCCTCCCTCCCAGCTCCCCTGGACTCACGGATCGGTCGCAAACGGGAAGAGGAGAGCTACGCGGCCGTCATTCGCTTTGACGGCTGGCCACTGGACTTCGAGGTGAGAGGGCTTTGGGGAGGAGGATCTGTTTCCTGGGGCCTGTGGGAAGAGAAAAAGGGGGGCCCGGGGTTGGGGAAGTAGGGGGAAGGGAGTGGGGGGAGAGGACAAAACCCGGCGGACTACACGTTCACCGGAACCCTCGGGGGCGCTACATACACATGTGTTGAAAGGGATTGGAAGGGGGAATCCCAAATATCGTGGATTCGGCCTGGGACGAGCCTGGGACGAGCCTGAGACCAGATGGCCGAGCAAGACACACACGTCAAGGGAGGGATAAGACAGCCCTTAATAATCGATATCCGAATATCCGAATATATTCCAATTGCGCTCGATTGTTGGTTGTTAGTCGTTGATTATCCTATCCGGTGCCCTACCCCCTCCACAAGCTCCACCCTCTCCCCGCCCCCCAGCTTCCCCCCAGCTTCCTACATACACACATGTCCTCCCCCCCTCCTCCCCTCCCCCCCTCCTCCTCCCCTCCCCCCCTCCTCCCCTCCCCCCTTCCTCCCCTCCCCTCCTCCTCCCTTCCTCCCCTCCCCCTCCCCCGCCCGCATGGATGCTGGCAAACTGCCCAGGTGGTTCAGAACGAGCGTCTGCTCCGGGACGTCTTACTGCGTGACGGGTACCGGCCCCGCCCCGGCTACCAGCTGGCCCGATATAACGACCCCTCCACGCCCCCCCTGCTGCGGCGCAATGAGGTGCTCATCCGCCTGGACGACTTTGACTGGCCTGGGCTCCTGGAGGAACCCAAACAATGATTGTGTGTTAACAATAACAACAATAAGGAGGGGGAGGAGGAGGGGGAGGGGAAAGATTTATGAAGATAAAATATTGGGAATATAGTAATATGAGACAAATAATGTTGTTTTTTAATTCACAAACAATAAAATGGTAATAGATGATTATGATGGTGATGACGATGATGACGAAGAGGATTGACAATATATACTGACAATAACAAGATACAATAAACATAATAAAGTTAACGAAGGAGGGTTTAGGGGTGGCACCGCACGCAGCACACTGCCGGGACCACGGGAGAGAGGTGTGGAGGGGGAGGCAGGTCTCACAAGCATTATTGTGAACGGTGTGTTGGGTAGTTGAGCGGTTCAGTTATGTACTATGGTTGGTTAAGTTTCGTTGCCGATGTGCTAACGAGATGGAGAGTATGTGTGTGAGATGGGGGCCGCCAGGATGGGGGGATCGCGGTTCGTTTTTCGTCCGTCCGGCAGCGAGCAGCTGTATGTGTACGTGTGTGTACGTGAGTAGTACATTGTACGAATCTGTACGTGCATTTTGACATATGCTCATGTATGTGCATGTGTTATAATAAATTGAAGGCGTGTGTTATAGTTGATAGTTAGTAGTTGGTAGTTGGCAACAATTACCTGAATGGTGGAGAAAGATGATGTTTTGGGTGGGAAGTATTTTTGCAGGAGGTTTGGGACCCCTTTTGAGGGAGGATGACCAAAATGGGGAGGGGGGCCTGGAGGGTCTTACGACGTTCTCACAGTCCCAACGGTCGTCGTACATTCGCACGATGAATGGTGATGATGTCCGCCTCCAGGATTAATAACTACTGACTGACATCGTACACTTTATGTCGTACGTCGTACGTGCCACTAACTTGACGGTGTGTGAAGCGCGCGCGCTTCTTTAGACGTAAGGGGTGGGAGAGACACGCATACGTTCAGGATCTATGTGTAAATGTGTGCACGCCGCGGGCCTTATGACCAGAACAGCATGTACTATTTGTTTCTATATGTTGTTGGGGAGTGGGGGGTTGATGGGTACGAGTGTGTGTTTATGTAATGTAAAGGCACATCTCACCACCCGGGCGCCCTCTCACCTAAACCCGCAGCTGGCCCAGAGGCCCAGGGCCCTGGCTTCATATTCCGTGAGTAGAGACAAGGAGCCAGAGAATCCTCCTCTCAGACAATCAGACGCAGACGCACCCGACATCTTAAACCTGACTTCGGCACGGCATGAATACTAACGGCCGTACCGAAGCTCCGGAAACAGAGATTCCACATTCCATCCCGCTTGCACAAATATGTATTTAGGTCCATCCGAACTATTCAACAAATTTCAGACAGCCCTAGGTGTTCCGTTTGCCAGTGCCACGCGGGAGTCTGTTGGAGATGAACCAATCCGTCGTTCACTAGCACTAAGCACTAAGCACTAAGCACTAAGCACTAAGCACTAAGCACTAAGCACTAAGCACTAAGCACTAAGCACTAAGCACTAAGCACTAAGCACTAAGCACTAAGCACTAAGCACTAAGCACTAAGCACTAAGCACTAAGCACTAAGCACTAAGCACTAAGGCCGACGTACAGCTTAACTGGTGTTTCCGCCGGTGTCGTACAGCTTCACCACCTTGATCATCATGCCGCCGCTCTTCAACACCTTTTCTTGAAGGACCTACTAAAAGCAAATAATAAACTTTTCCCCGACACTCCAGCAGCACCTTGCTGTACCTGTACCTTAACCTCTCTTCCTGGAAACAACCAGCATGTCGTGTCATGGCATGATAGTAGAAGAATTGCACTGAGCGTCACATGTGCCGTACCGTCACAAAGTATGCCAGGAACCGTGCTATTTTGAGACACGCAGTCGTCCTCTCGAGCCCTGCACCTGTGACTGCACCTACAAGGAGTCCAAGGTGCGTGTTGCGAGTGGGTGTGATCCAGCAGCAGTTCGGGTCCATCCAAGGCGGTTGTGAGGAACCTCGCTCATGTTGGGAGAATATATGGATGTTGGTAAGGACAGCGCCCCGGTTCCCCCCCCCCCCCCGCGCCCTCTCTGCATTTCTACTTCTTTCTTCCTTCTCGCTCCCCTTCTCACACATCCATGTATCGCTCATCTCAACACTGGATGTATTGCGTCGTACATGTGTCGGTGACCTGGTATTTTATGTACGGATCTGTGGATCTATGTTTCTTCATATTCCCGAAGGCCTTGTGAATGAAAATGACAAAAGTGACCATATACAGAGATGTCTTTCCGACCACATTACAGGCCTGAGAGTCTCCTCCTGTGGCTGTAACCTTCCAGCAATCCTTAAACAACCAATTTGCACGTATACGAAATTAGCACAGGCGGTTATGACTTTCCCGAAACCTCGCGTTAGTTTCCAAAGCTCCGGTTGGCAAGTTGATTGTTTTTAGCTAAATACCTGATACCCTTTTAACATACTAATCCGGTATATGTGTATGAATTCCTAACTTAATGTGACATTTCATTGCCGTGGATGGCAAACAACTTTGGCTACTTAAAAGTACGGCGACTATGAATTCGGGGGGAAGTTAGATTGAGGGCTGTCACCCCGGACACACGTCTCGACGTCGAACTCACCGCTAGTGGGACGCCACACCGCTCTTTAAAATTTTGGTCATACCCTCTTTATACATCTTTGATACCAAAACTTCACAGAGATTGTTGGACCGACTGACCGACAGCGACAGAGTCCACAACATATCTCATTTTACTACCTTGACTTCGCCGCTTTTATCGCATACCAATTGACTAAATAAATCAGTTGTAAAAAACCTGATAAAGATTGCCTAGCTAAGCGTTGGAGCAAAGCATCTGACGACTGGTCTACGGGACCATGGCCTCTCAGCTGCCCTCCGTCCGCGGACAGCCATCCAGTCCCAGATTACCTAAGGTCCAAAATATATGCAGGATGATGTTGTCGAGTGTACAAATGTACATGTAACTGATAAGTTGTGGCAAGAGGTTTCCCCGTGTAGAATGTTCCCTTGACCCAACGCAACGGCACCACTACAGATAAATTCGTAGGTTTAGGCAGCAGTAGGTTTAGCAGTAGGTTCAGTCAGCAGGACAGCAGCAGCCTCTACAGCTGCTGGTGGCAGGGCAGCCCCCATGGCAGCGAAAGTCTCAACAGTGCCGGCGGCGGCGCCACCATCACAAAGGACACGGGGAGGGCAGTCTTCTTTGTCTGCGGCCGCGGTGGCGGCGGCGGCAGCTGCGGCGCGGGGCAAACGCAACGCCGTACAAAACAAAGAAAGCGATGACGAGGAGGATGGAGGGGTGAATGGCGAAGCTGAGGAACAGGAGGACGAGAAGGAACTCCAGGGAGGCACAGCGGCGGCGCCTGGTCGTGCAGGGACGAAAGGTAAGCAGTCGCTGGTGGCCCCAACGGCAGCGGAAAGCCGCAAGCGGCTATTCAGGCTCCTCGAGCGCCGCATCGGGGTCGCAGCTGCAGCGGCTGACGGCGGCGGCCTGATGGCGTACGGCAGCCTTCCCGTGAAGAACCCGAACAAGAAGGCCAAGCTGCTGACGGACCTCAAGTGAGTATGCGCCGGTAATTACATGCAGAAGATCAGCGGTATGTTGCGATCGTACAAAACGTATTTCACGGGTCGTGTGCTTTCCGCCGGTTTCCTCCCTAACCTCAATTTGGGTTCAGTGTCGTACGAAAGAGCAGCACGTGACGTAACACCCTATAGCTTCTCACATCTCCGCCTCCGGTCCGGGCTCTACTCCCCCGGGCTGCCCCCCGGTCCCCTCTGCCGCCCAATGCTGCACTCACAGGGTGCAATTCGATGACTGGCACAGCCGCCTCAGGTCAGTTGCACTGTACGGCATTATGACGACTACGGTGATGTTGTTGTTGATGGGGATGAAGATACCAATAAAATGATACGTCGATGAGCAGTAGGAGGATACCAATGATAATGATGATGATGATGATGATGAGGAGGAGGAGGAGGCGTGTAGTGGGGGCCCCGAGTGTTGTGATATTGCGTGCTTGTGCGCCCGGGGGTTGTAGGGGAAGGTGGGGTTTAAAGATGTCGTTCGTGTACGGCCGGAATGCCCGGCCGGCTGCAGTACGACCTCCTGGGTGGCGGTCATAACTTTGCGAGATGCAAGGTGGGGTTACGGCGTGTACGGATGCGTACGAGTATGTAATGCATTGGCGCTTTTCACACCACACAGGTCCAATTTCTCCGTGCTGTTGTACGGCTTCGGCTCCAAGCATGGATTGCTGGATGAGTTTGCGCGTCTGTTGGCAGGTCCAAGGAACAGGTACGACATGTGTTTGAGGGTTGGTGGGATTTGAACCTTTGGATTTGGACCTTTGCATTTCCCGTTCGCGTGTCCCGTCTTATTACCGACTGCATGTGCGTATGTGACACACATACACATACACATACACATACACATACACATACACATACACATACAAGCATAAGCACAAGCACAAGCCGCGTTGTCGTATTTCCGCACTTTTTAAAATAGTGACACAAATGTTCTCATCGTCTCTCTCCTCCAAACACACACGGACACACAAACATGCCGACATACCGACGGGAGCCAGAACTCAGTAGTTTACAAGGAGACACTTATGGACCTGGCCGCCAGATGACACGCAGCATCGCCCTCGCAATCCCAAAACCAGAACCCTCCTCCTTCACCAGAAGCTTCTATTAGCTTCTGGTGGCTTGGTCCGTTCTTTTCCCTACCCAATCACGTTTACAGGCTTCGCCTTCCCCCTTCTTCCCTATCTCTTCCCCTGTTACCCCCTCCCCCCAACCAGGGGTGATGCCGCCGTGTTGGTGTTCCACGGCTACAACAACCGCTGCACCCCTCGGGAGGTGGTGACGGGGGTGGCGGGGGCGCTCATGCAAAGGACATTCCGAAACCTAGGCAGTGGAGCCGCCACCGTCAGCGCCGCCGCGTCGGCGGGTCTCGCCGCCGCCAGTGGTGGCGGTGGCGGTGGTGGCAGCGGTGCACCCACTGCTCTGCGTGCCTTAGTGGACGACATCCGCCGAGAGCCCCGCGAACGGCACGTGTTTGTCGTAATTCACAGCCTGGACGGACCAGGTGGGGTGGTGCGTGTGGGAGGCGGCTTGTGGACACGACCAAACGTCTGTGTATACGTTTCCGTACATGTGGATTGATTTGACGACAGGCTGAGCTGGTACTCAAGGTCTGGAGGGCGCGGGTGATCTGGATCGTGGATGGGTTCTGGTCTATGTGTGGTATGAGGGGAGGATGTGGGTCGTAGATGGGGGCTGACGGGGGATGGGCGAGGTTTAGCGGGAGTGACGCCAGAGAGGGGTGCCAGCTGCACTTCATCTGGGAACGGCAAGCGTGACTGCTTCCGGTGGTGCAAACTTTCGCCGTTTGCGTGCTTTCTCACAGGGTGATTCAAAAAAAGACTTTGTGAACCATTTTGGAGTAATTGGTGTGATGGATTAATCGAGTTATCCAGCCAGTGTCGTGGGGTGCGTGTCGGTGTCGGTGTCGGCCCCGCAGGTCTGCGCGGTGATGTGTCGTTGCTGGGTGAGCTGGCAGCATGTCCCCAGGTGTGTGGGGGGTGGGGGGTGGGGTCTTCCCTTCGTGGTGCGCAGCGAAGGGTTTTAGGGTTCGGAAAAAGACATAATCCTGGTTGACAACGAATTGGCCTCATACAGTTCAGTTCAGTTCAGTTCTCTGCACCACCTCTTCCTGGGTACTGGGTATCGGTAGATTGGGCGCCGCAAGAGGCTATTATGTTATTGGCCCCCGCCCCCACCCCAAGGACTCCAACCCAACCCACACCCACAATCCACTCCTGTAAGGTCGGATGTCCGAATGGAATCTGCACGTGTGTGTTTTCACGGCCTCCTCCAAACCCCCTCACCCCATTCTCCGTCGCACTCCTCTCACTCCGATTGCCGTATCTCCTTGAAATCGTACCACCAGTTCCACGTCATCGCCTCTATCGATCACGCGATGGGGCCCTTGCTGTGGGACTCTAGGGACGCTGCCAGATTCAGGTTTGTGTATGTGTGTGTGTATGCGTGTGCATGTGTGTCTGTATACGTGTGCCATTTTGAAAGAAGAAGAATGTTTGTTTGGTTGACGAGGAGGCTGGTTTGTACACGAGGATCGGGGAGAAGCGGATGTGACGCGACAACACCATTATTGAAGACACGGGAACGTGTGAGTTTAACCGTACAGCGCATCGCCCTCCCACGTCCCCCCTCCCCATTCCAACCCCTCATTCCATCACCCCTCCCTGGACACGCCTCCTCGGCGGACCCACCTCCACGTACCCCACACCACCCACTCGTTCAATACCCCAGGTGGCAGTACTTCAACGCCACCACCTTCCTGCCGTACAGCGTTGAAATAAGTAAAGCGCCGTCATTGCTCCTCGGTGAGTTGTGCCGGTTTGTCATCTGGTGGCGCATGTGGCGCCATGTGATGATGCTGTACGGAAATTGGGAGTGGGGACTCAGGGCGGTGATGGTGGGCATGATGGCATGACGAGGCGGTGGGGGGACAGGCGGTGGAGGAGGGGAGGGGGAGGGGGCTGCCCGTCAGTGCCAGAGATACCGGGTGGCCGCCTCTGCGATACGCCGGGGGTTGGGGAGGGGGATCGCCTGGCAGTAGGTGCTTAAAAACACATCGTTTAATTTTGAAGGTTGAGGGCTGCCTCCTGAATATATACTGTTATTTACTGAGTTTTGTTACATGTTTTATTTACACGTATACACATAACCTGTATCATGAGCACAAACACAATTAATATTTATTTATAGATATGTGTGTATTTACATATATACGCATATGTACGCATTCATATATATTCTTTGTACTTCCAGTTACCCTCAAACGGCCGTTTAGTCTCCTCCGTCTTAGTGGCCTACACCCCCCTTTCCCTACACCCCCTTCCTACACCCTGCACCCCGGCCTCCACTCTGTAAGACGTGTTCAAGTCGGGTGTGGTGACAGCGGGCGCGGGAACAGTGCTGCGGAGCTTGGTGCTGGGAGCGCAGGTACGACAGCAAGGAAAGCAGGCAGGCTACCAGATAGGCAGAGAGGATTGGAATTGGAATTGGAATCTCCTTAGACGTATACTATATCTGAGTATGTGCGTTGGAATATTTAGGTGAGGTATGTGTGTGCCGTACTCCTCGTAACCCTCCCCAGGTCCCAACCTCTCCCCCGCCAGCCTCCTCCCCTTCCGTCAAAGCTCCCCTCCCCGCCTCACACCCAGCTCCCCTCCCGGCACCCCTTCTCCCTCCAAATTCTTCAGCACCTGCACCAGTATTCGTTTATTTCTTAACCCAACACCAACCCCTCTCAAAGGACGCCCTCCTCCACCTCCACCTCCCCCTCCTCCTCAACCTCCTCCTCCACCTCCTCCTCCCCCGCGCCGAACCGCACCACACTTCTTTTCGCAGGAGGTGTTCAAGGTCCTCGCTGAGCACTTGCTGGAGGATGATGAATGCGAGGGCGTGGCGTTCGCCCATCTGTACAGGTACGACTTACGAAGCCTATTACCGTACACGTACGGGATACCGTGTGCATGGAGAAAATACCGGTACGGTATGAGGTGGTGGTGCGGCCTCGGATGGCGTGTTGCGGGAGGGCCTCTACCCCTGGCCTGTTCCCCTTCCGCTTCCCCCCCCAGCTCTCCGGAATGGGGTGAGAGATCAGCGCACACACCACCCCTCCACGTCCTCCCCTCCTGGTTGGGCTCTAGTATGCTGTGTCCCCTTGCTTATCTCCTCTTCCCCCCCGCCAATACACACACCATTACACACCTTCCATCTGATTCGGATTTCCCTCCACCTCTTCCTCCCCTCCTTCCCCGCCCCGCCCGCTGGGTTATCATCCTTACATTGCATCGCACCCTCACGAGCCGCCCTGTAGCTTTTACTTGGTTTTTACTGTTCACGTGGTTTTTACAAAGGGGGGAAGAGAGCTGTTGCCTAATCAGGAAATTCAATTTCATCGATACTCGGTAGGATGTTCTTAACTTGGTTCCTTGGTACCTGGTTATACATACATTCTCGTTCTCCCAATCCCTACCCCTAATAACCTCCCCCTACACCCCACCCGACCCAACTTCACCCGCACCCCACCCAGCCCCTACCTCTCGCCCGACTCGACGCCCCTGCCCTCCATCCCTTCCCTCCCCGGCCCTCCCCCCAGGATGTGCCGTGAGCGCTACCTGGTTCGCGACGAGGGGGTGCTCCGGCAGCACCTCGTGGAGTTCGTGGACCACCCGCTGCTGCTAGTGAGACCCGCCACCGACAACAGCGGGGAGCTGCTCGCCATACCCATGTCCCGGGCCGACATGCAGGCGGTGCTGGAGGACCTGCAGGCATCTCGTGCTGATTAGGAGGGAGGGGGGGAGGAGGCAGTCATCGGGTTGAGCCTGTTTGCGAGCCAGGAGTTACTTGCTGGATCTGAACAATTGCAATGGCGCGTTTTGTGGTGTTAGGGGCGGAGGCGGTGGGGCCGCCCGGGTGGCGATGGTGATAGCGATGGTGATGGTAGGGACGGCGAAGAGAGGAACGATGAACACCGTGTCGTTACGCAATCAGAGTTTGGGCGGTGGCAATGGTGATAGTGGCGTTGCTGCTGTGTGGCTGTGTAGTCGGCTGTCGTATCATTGGCCAGCAGTTACCCGAAGTAACCAGCTGGCGGCAGGTTTCATTGCGGGAGTTGTTCCCAGAAGAAGAGGGGGGTCCCGTTGGAGGACCACAGTCAGGGAGGGACGGAATGAAACGTGCCTGTATAGATGAGACCTGGTACTGCTGTTGAGGGGGGCACACGAGGAGGGGACGGAAGGGGGGGGCTGCACACCTCTGGTCGGGGGACCGTGCGGCAACTGAGATATCGGGTGGGGTGCGGGAAGCCATGTCGTGGGCGTTAGTGTGCTGGAGAGGGGAGCAGGGGGAGGGGAGCCGTAGGAGGCAGTCATGTGTGTGTGGGGGAGAGTGTTGAAGCCAGCAAAGCGCCCGGCCCCTCCCTGGGCCATATTATTTAGTCTGACATTCTTCAGTATATGAGTGTTGCTCACTCTTAACAAAGAGAAGGTTTTCTACATTTTAAGTGGCACAAGGGAGGTGAAGGGGAGACAGGTCCAGATGTGATGATGCGCTGAGGAAGCGTCCTAAGCCTAGCCTAGGAAGGGCGAAGGTAGCATCTAACACTTAGGTTTATTTCTATTTATTTCTCCTTAGATGCTACAACAGAAGGTGTCGTGGGTGTCCGGTTTGGGAAAGGGGTCGCAGCCGATACTGGAAGATTAATCCACCAGTCATGGTGGGCTCGCTCGTCCATCCGCCGTTCCCTCCAGCTGCTTGAAAACTCACGGTCCCGTTAGCTTTCTGCCAAATCCGCCGCCTCCTGACCGACTAAAACGCGCAGGACCAGGAAATCGTCAAATCAATAACATTTCCAGAACAAAAGCAAAGCCTGGCAAGGCTCCTGTTCTGTAGTAGAGTATACCCTCTTGCGAAAATGGCGGGAAAACATAAATGTGATAACACAGGACGGCCTCATGGCAATATGGCCGAGGGGAGGGGAGTTCTTGTATACCTAATGTTGCCGATGCGTCATCGCCAACAAACCCCCCGTTCATGATGGAGGCTCACCATCCTCCCCCTCAACCGCCTCTCAGAAGTCCACGTCCTCCTGTCCTCCACCCTCCTCCACCATCTCCCCCGGTGTGCACTTGAAAGGCTCTCCGGCCCCAACCCGGCCCCCCCCTCCGGCTCCTCATCCACACCCCAACTCCCCTCTCCTTTCTTTGGCAGTGCGTGCAATGAAAAAGGGTACATACCGTGCATGCATCTGGATTGGCAAAATCACGACCGATTCAGGTTACGGCGAGAAGATCAAGATGACTTTTACATCATAGCAACGATCGTTGAGCAGTACGGCTTTGTTGATAACATGCATGTATTCATTGAAATACAAAAAAACTGCCTGACCAGCAAGCCAATCACAAGCCTATCAACAGGACAAACTAAATTATTAGGACGACGTAAAAAACAAAGGGCAACATCGGAACGTTATCCTTGGCAATCCTGCAGGTTTTAACAGAGACCTCGTACACATGTCGTACAGCCGCTAGTTGCACGACCCAAACACGTTAGAGCAGAGCACTGTTGACCACACTCCTGGTGGCATGTGGCATATCCCGTACAATATCCCGTACCAGCAAAATTAACGCGCTCCTTCTCCCTTGCGTGTGTGGTGGTGGGGAGATGGTGCGGGATGGAGATGAAGATGGGTACGTCTCAATCGTGCCGTACTAAGCCTCCTCTCCCCGTTAGCACGATCACCATGGCCTTCACCGAAGCGACTTGTTGGTTGAGATGACGTCCTCCTTTTGTAAAAGCTGACCGTAACGTTTTGGCATTGTCAGATGATAGCGATGAACCAAAACAAATAACCGAGTTCATGGAGCACTAAAGCTGGGACGAAGTAATCCTATGATGCGTTCTCACATGCTGGCTATAGACCTGTCGTAACATACGGCAAGGAAACCATAATATACGGCACCCAGTACGACACATTGCTCTCACAATGGCCCCCACCACACTATCAAAAACCAGCTAAACAGTATCTTGGTCTCGCGAAGCACGGGCCCACAGCAGTACAGGGAGCAGAAACGTACGGCGTACGGAGATACGGAAACCGTTTTCCTGTTGTAATACATTGTACTACGTGAAAGCAGTGACGCGTCTGGAAAAGAAGTTTGCTCCCAAAAGAGGTGTCGTACTGGAATGCACTGTACTGAAATGATGAATACCACAGTTTGCAGATTCCGCCGTACATCCCCTCCCCTGCGTTTCCCCACTGCCCACATTTATACACGTACACATACATATGCGCCCCTCCTACCGCAGCGCCGTATGCCGTACAGGTGCAAACCCTAGACATGTCGGCACGCCTCCCCCATCATGGGCCACATCCCTCTGTGCAATCCCTCATGGATACGTATGCAACGAGCTGGCATGCAGCAGATGCAACTGGTGTGCTAGTGCCGTAACAAAACACACACATACACACAGATCTTTCTTTTGTGGAGCTCACGCTCACTCCGTAACTCACACTCACGTGCCCAAACAAACACACAGACACGCACATGGGATGTGTATTCCCTCCCTTCCCCCCTCCCCTCCAACTCCCTCCCCTCCTCTCCCCTCAATGCCACTCATGCATACATTGACATCCAAACCTTGCCCCGAGTGCCCCCTTGCCGCCCCGACTCAGCCGCTCCGCTGCCGTACTGCTCATCCCATTCCGTATACCTCGCAGTCTGATCCATTTCCGTACAGCTGATGACCTGGACGCATACACAAAATGAAGCGAGTTGGTCCGTGCCTTTGTCGTACAACACCACACTATGTATGCGTACGAATACAAGCACAAGCACAAGCACATACACATACACACGTGCACATTCCGTTACCCGGGCAAGGACTGCCAGAGGACCCCCTTCTTTACTTTAACCGTTGCCAGATGACCCACCACTTTAGGACTCATTCTCAGCTTTATCAATATAAATTAGGAAAGAAATGAAAAAAAGATGCCAACAATAACAGCCAACAAAAAAGAGAAAAAGGAGAATATAACAAATAAATAAAGAATTGAACGATAAATAGGAAAGATTTCGCGTAGTTACCCACCCACCCACCCACCTACCTGAAACGCCGTCTCCAGGTCCGCTGCAATCACGGGTCGTACTCGATCGATCGGCAACGCCAACAAACCCTCCAGGCTCAAAGCCGCAGCCAGCGGTCTAACTCTCATAAAGGCGCTCGCCGCGAGCCCCGCGGACGGCAGTGGCGGCGATTGCTCCACGACGGCGGCGGCGGCATCCGCACTTTCGGGCGCAGCGGCGGCGGCGGCGGCGGCAGTGGCGTGGGGAGTGGGGGCCGTTGCGCCCTCGGGAGCCCCTTTCACGCCAGCTCCTCTCCCCTCCCCCTCCTCCACCAACTCCCTTGCCTGATCCCCCCCACCGGCAGTGGCCCTGCACCCTTCCACTTCCAATCTGACCTTCACTCCCTCCCCCTGCCCCTCCCCCTCCCCCTCCCGCCCAAATCCGTCCTCAGATCCCCGCAAACCCCCACCCGCTGATGGCGGTGCCGGCAGCGCACTCGCCTTCTCCTTCTCGAACGAAATCGTCAGTCGTACGATTCTGGACGAGCACCCCGTAGCAACAGGTGATGGCCTATAGCGATGAACGACAGACTTGTCTTCATGACTTACTCTCATCAAATCAGTGTCTTGATGTTGATGTTGTGGGCTGTCCCCATTTGCCGTACTGAGGTGGAAACCGGATGGGGAGGGGGAGGGGGAGGGGGAGGAGGCTTCTTGTTGACCTGGTGCTGACGATAATGACGACGATCCGGCGGCAGTGGCAGCGGTTCCGGAATTGGCGGTTGTGGCGGTTGTTGCCTCAACAGGATTTGGGGCGGTTCTCCCCCCATGCCCCGCCCGTCTGCGGCTCTCCACAACACTCTCCGCTTGTTGCATGATAAGGCCCACATCGCACCAGCTTGCACCGTGGCGCCGCTTCCACCGCTCGAGCTCACGTCGGGTCTGCAGTTGGCGGTTAGTGGTTGGCACAGAATTCGAACGGTTTGGAGGTTAGGACGAGTGTGTGGATGATCCTTCAGTAACCACCATACCACCCTGGAGTATTATTAGGGGTGTCCAAGAGGGAGGAGTAAATAGGAGCACGTGTGCGTTGTTTTGTGTGTTTGTGTCTTCGTGTATTTTTGGAGGGGGCAGGGTTTCGGCGAAACACGAGTGTACGAATGTGGTTGACGGTTACCTGTTTCTTAATCTGCACGTAACGATCGCCGCCAAAGCCAGCCCAACCAAATCCAAACCGAAACCGTCGCATTCGGCCGATTGCAGCGTTCTTGCCACCCGCACATGGTGACGGCGACGTCAGCGGGGGCACGCACACTCCTGCTGACGCTGACACTGGCGCTGAGGTCGACGCTGACGCCCAAAGGCTGTTAGCCACGAGATCCACGAGACGCTGCTGAGCGGCGGCGGTCTGGTGCGACATAGGGCCCGCGGCGGCACCGTCGCCGTCAGGGACGGGAGGTGCCCCTTCCAGAAGCCGTCTGCCCCAGAGATCCCGCAGTGGCCGCATGGCGGCCTCCCTGAGTGCCACGACGGTTGGCAGTTACAACCAGTGAATACAACGGAAATTAACATGTTTTGGCGGTTGGGGGTTACTAACGACCAACAGAACGTGATTGATGAAAAACGGCGATGAACAAAGGTTTGTGAATAGAGCGAGATACAGGAGTGCGGTCGTGGTAGTTACAGCGGGAAGAGGAGGGGAGGGGAAGGGAAGAGGAGGGGAGGGGAAGGGAAAAGAAGGGAAGGGGAAGGGAAGAGGAGGGGAGGGAATTCCGAACAAAATCAGTGACTTTCCCTCCTCTCCTCTCGAAGACAACCATCCAATTGTTGCTGTTGTTATCGTTGCTGTTGCTGGTTGCGGTGGTGGTTGGTACTATCGTGAAATCTTCCCCCAGCAACAGCACGAGGGCTCCTCTCCCAGGGCTCTTGTCCACCCGCACTAACCCCTCCCCTCCCCCCCCCCACCTCTCTTGCTGTCTAACCGCACCTGCAGACCTGGATCAGGTCCCTCCCGCTGTATTTCTCACACCGCTCAGCCAGCCGCCGCCACTCCGCATCTGCCACGTCGCACGAGATGCCCTGGAGGTGGAGGTGGAGGTGGGGTTTAGGGTCTTAGGGTTTTAGGTTCGGGTTTTAGGGTTTAGGGGTTTAGGTTAGGGTTTTAGGGTTGAAGGGGTGGAGGTGGAGGCGGGAAAGGAGGCGGGAAGGGAGGAGGGTAAGGAAGGGGGAGGAGGAGGACGAAGCGGTACAGGTACGTACGCATATGGAGAGAGGGCACCCGACGGATGGGGCTCTTTTGTTTTCCCGGCAATACCCCCCACCTAACCTCCGTACGTCCCACCCCACCACCCACCCACCTCCATGGCAGCTCGCATGAGGGCCTCGCGGGTTGCCTTATCAGGCAGCGGGACGTAGATCCTCCGAGAGAACCTGTGGGAATGAAGCCGAGCAAACTTAGAACCATAAAACGAAAAAATAACCAAATATAGATAGACAGATAGATAATCCAGGCAGATAGATAGATAGATACAGACACAAGCACACAGCCTTATGTGATTGATTGCTTCCCCATCTAGTCATCTGCAACTTTTGCGGAGTGCCCCACCCCCGGCCCCCGCTTTCTAACCCCCCCCCTTCCTCGCCCCCAGCGGGGCCAGCTCAAACCCCGTGCCTTAGCTTCCTGTGCCTATGACTCATGAGTCCGTTGTTCATCGTACACCCCACTGGGTCCATCCACCCCTCCTTTTCCTCCTAACCCTCCCCAACCTCCCATCTCCCCCCCCTCACACACATACACACGCACACACCTGCTGAGCGCTGCTTCATCCAGATCCCAGGGCGCGTTAGTGGCGGCGATGACCACAACCCGCGTGTCACCTCCGTCACCCCCCCCCGCGCCCCCGGCCCCCCCACTGCCACTGCCTCCCGCCTGACGCGTCTGTATGCCGTCAATGAACGCGAGAAACTCATTCGTAACCCGCCGGTCCGGGTTCGAATCCCGAGGCCCTCCGGAGCTGCGTTTGCCTAGGAGGGAGTCCACCTGCGGGTTTGGGGGGTGGGGGTAGGGGGATGTCGAACAAAACGAATCATGGTGCTGATTTAGGGGGGAGGGAAAGGGGGGGAGATGAATAACCGATACATGATACTGCCGCTGTAGAAAGGGACGGGAAGTTAAAAACCTGTAAAACTAATATATCCACTAATAAGAAAATGATAAATATTGGCAATAATAATAATAATAATAATAATAATAATAATAATAATAATAATAATAATAATAATAATAATAATAATAATAATAATAATAATAATAATAATAATAATAATAATAATAATAATAATAATAGTCCAACAACAACAAGGGGACTTAGTGCAGCCGCAGATGTACCGGGGCAGCATCAAAACCCCGTTCCTTTCCCCCTCCTCCCCCCCTCCCCCCCTTTAATTACCTCGTCAATGAAGATGATGGCGGGCTGCCGCCGCCTCGCCTTCTCGAAGAGCGCTTTCACGTTCTGTTCGCTCTGGCCGTACCACATAGATAGCACGCTGCTGCCTGTAATGTAGGAAGGTTGTACGGAAGGTTGTACGGTGAAGGCGGCACGAGAGAACAGTATCTTTCGCCAACTGTGGGGAGGTTTACTTTGACCCCGTGGGCTTCCTCATGCGTCCCCTTATAGACCAACCGACCAACCAACCAATACACACACGGGCAGGCAGACAGACAGACTGCTCTCCTTTTCCCCCCTCCCTTCCCTTTCCCCTCTCCCCTCCTTTAACCCCTCCCCCCCCCCCGCCCACACACACACACACCTGTCACCGGAAAGAATGACGCCCCGCTCTCCGTCGCCACGGCCCGCGCAAGCAGTGTCTTGCCCGTGCCGGGCGGCCCAAACAGAAGCAGCGCCTTTGGAGGCTGGCGAATACCCTGTACGGCATGGGGGTTTTGGGGCGTTGGGTTTTGGGTTTTGCGGGGAAGGCGATAAGTTTGACAGTTGGGGCGTTGGTTAATAGGGGAGTTAGTTGTTTGGGATGTTGAGATTGTTGGGTTTTGGGGAGTCGGTTGAAGAGTTGGGGGGTCGGAGGGCGACAAGAAGACGGAGAAGTAACGGCAAGGACCAGGCTTCCTCAGCCTGTACGATTCCGTAAATATGGCCATCAATACGAGTGTGGGGAAACGGGAATGAGGAAGGGCACAGGAGGCAGGTGCGCACTGCAATTACCAAACTATAGAAATGACAGCCCCCAAGGTACAGGCGTGTATGTGTGTTTGTGTGTGCGCGTGTGTGTATGTTAGTAGAAACTGGAGGAAATGGACAACATGGAATTGAGCACCGCACATGTCCATGATCACGCACATACACACACACATGCATATATGTAGGACGCATATGTAACTATCCATTTAGATAGATAGATAGATAGATAGATAGATAGATAGATAGATAGATAGATGGATAGATGGATGGATGCAGATACAGATATCGGTCTGCTAATCCCTTTTCGAGCCTGGCAATCACCAGCACATCTCAATCCCAATACTACTCCCCAAAAGCTAAGTTAGTACGGCCACCGAACCGAACCAAACCGGATCCAACGAACCTGGAAGAGATCTGGCCGCAGCGTCGGCAACACGGTCGCCTCCTGCACGATGCCGTACAAGAGTAGTATTCGTCAGGCGGAACGGTGTGGTTCAGCTCCGTCCATAAGTAGAAGTTAATTGAAGAACAGCGCGTGATTTGCAAAGTACGACACAGTGAGTGCGGACCCTTGGTACGGCAATACGGCAAGCACAGCAAACCCTTACATTACAATTTAACAGCTCCCAAATCTTTCCGCCGTACGATAGTTTCATATTAGCCAGGATCTCGTACCTGCAGAAGGATCTTGACTTCCGTAAGGCCCGAGATAGATGCCCAGGTCGTCTCTGTGAGGGAGCAGTCAAGACGACACATACACATCGCGGCCCGGCAAGGCGGAGAGAACTGGCATTGATAAGGCTTCAACAAATGCCAAAAATGGCCATCTGGGAATCACCTGTGGACAGAAAATGAAAACATATTATTACCCTTGCCTTTTGCATGCCCCCCTCCCCCTCCCCCCCTCCTACCCTCCTCCACCCTTTGGACGACGTCGGCCATCACTCGACCCTCACGCTTGGTCCTCGATTATTCAGTATCAGCATTCAGTATTCGTTTCATTCGACTTCCCTCTCCCCCTCCCTCTCCCCCTCCCTCTCCCCCTCCCCCTCCCCCTCCCCCCTTCCACTCCTCCTTATTCGCCTTCTCCCCTCTACCCCTTGTTTATTCGACTTCCCCCTCCAGCCTTCCACCCCCTCTCTGGACGAGCATTTCATAAAAAGGTTGCCAATCGGTGATTGTCCCGATGACATCAAAAGTGAAAGGCAAATGTGAATATGTGAATTTGAAATATCATACCATACATGATATCAAGTTACAATATTATATGCTTATATATGCCAGCTGACTCTTACCCTCACCCTCACCCTTCCCCGTCCCAATCCTCCATACACGCACAAACACACATAATACGTACGACTAGTGGATTCGGTTCTTGAATCATAGCTGCGTTCATTTACTCGTACTATCACCGACTTCCCCCCTCCCGGCACTCGGCCCTGAGACGGCACGGGACATGAGCTCTTGAGCACGGTTTTGCTTCCCACCCCTCCCCACGACCGCTTCAGTCTGTACGGCCGAGTGCCCACTCGCTTTGCCCCTCACCTCTTTGCGAGATTGTTGACCCAGTCGCAGCAGTAGCACCTGGTGCGGCCCCTGGGCCATGCAGCTGCTGCGTACCCCCGGAATGGCTGGATCCCCCCGCGGCTCCTCCGCCCACTTTCACTGCCGCCGCCGAGTCTGATCGCGATCCCGATCCTGCGCTCGCCACCGCTGCCTGCTGCTGCCCCCCCATCCCCCGTCCTCCCTCGAGCAGCTCGCTAAGCTCGCTCAAATGCAAGTCCAGCTGCTGGGTCTCCAAACCGCCTCCCATTTTTGGCGAGGAGGAGGAGGGGGAGGTGTTCGTACGGCCAGAAGCACCCCGGGGCCGTACCGGTCGCGGAGCCTGAAATTGCCAATGCGCACACACGGAGGGCTGATCAATTAGCAAGTGTGTGTATACTTTAATGGTCACATAGGTTAACAATAATAATAACAATAATAACAATACATCTGAAGGATGCTATATCTTTTAATTATCATAACACTAAGGGTAACATGGAACGAACAACAACAGCAACAACCCGTGATGGCCACACGGCCGACATCATTCCGTTCGGTTCGCTCTTTTCTCCCCATTAATTTCTCCCCCCCCGCTTCAGCACCAGCTCCAAGATTCCTTTATTCGTACTCCCCGCCTCCATCTTCCCCCTTTCCCTCCTTTCCCCTCAACCCCCCAAGCGCCCCAACCAATTGTTCTCTTTTCTACACATGCACATGTTTCACACGTATATACATACACGTTCCCACAAATGTGTATTTTTTAAATACACACATGCACATGCATGCACACATATCAATTTCGATTTTCCACAGCCCCCCCCAAAGCTGCAGTCTTTCGACCAAGTCCCTCGGTTGTGTTCCGCCGGGCATCTCCCCACTCAACATCCTTTCAACAAAATACATGACAACATACACACATATCTCATCCCGCCTCTCCGCCTTCAACAGACGAGGGAGCCCGGGTCAAAAGACGCACCCCGTTGCTGCCATCGCCGCTGCCCGTATCCAAACCCGCTCCGGCATCTGTCAGAGATCCCACAAAGGTGGAGAGCTCGCGGCGAAGCAGGCGAATGAACTTAATATCCTCCCAGAGCTTTTGAATTGTAAGCACCGTAATGCATAAGGCACCCAGAGCCTGTATGCCGCTCCAGGCCGAAGCAACATCGATATCGCGCTGGGGCTCCTGCTTTATCTGGACATTATAGTCCCTGTCCAGATTCGCGCTGCGAATGTCCACCACGATGCGGCTCTGCGGAGTCGACTGGGGTGCAATATAACGGGCAATAGCTACATTTGAAGCCTCCGAAGAAGTTGCCGACTGCTCGCGCTCGCGTCCCGCCGGCAACCTTGCGGCTGCATCTCGCGCCTTGTTAATTGGTTCCGACTGTTGCCGGTCTGACGCTATGGATGTGCTATTCCCTACAGAGCGCATCAATTAAGGGAACGGGGCATCAGGGAATAAACTCTGTCGGTTCCAGCTGCTGTTGTCAATTAGCGCCCGCAGCACAAGCATTTACGCTCAAAGATTATGTGTGTTTTGGCCCCCACAAAAACTTACCCATTATCCCATGAAGGCTCGCTGCATGAATTAACCTTTTTCGTTGTGACTAGGTTGCGGTCCTTTTCCAAGAGTGGATCAAGTGAGGCATGAAATAACTAAACAAATTTACATGAAGATTGGAATATAGATTTTTCCTTCAGAAAAAACAGCGCTGCAGCATGCCTCGTTTTGATCAGTCACTAAAAGTGAATATTTTCTTGGCCACGCGCAGTTGGAGTTGCGCGTTTTATATAATATAAGTGGATACCTGCTGGATACGCCATCTTGGGAACCTGCTGGTCACCATGGCCCATGAGACAGGCGTTAGCTCTGGCAAGCTTTGGCAGGCATTGCGGATCGGCGGGCGAGAATATCTGCATCTGCGTGGGCATCTATGTGCAACTTCCAATACAACATGTCGCTCCCTCGGCAACTGCCTCGCACACACTTCCAATGTCGCTCGCTGTGTGCCAAACTGCTTCATCCGCTGCGATAACTGCAACCAAACGCTGGGTCCGTAAAAGTCTGAGAGGGTTACCCAGAGAGGATCAACTTTGCTGAACCACTCGCTGGGTCTTCCGAACTAAACTGCGACATGCTGGTCATGTCATCCTTACAACCACAACTACTTCTTTCCCTACTGCTACCGCCACCGCCGCCGCCACCGGGGAGGGCTATCTGCGCATGGCCCTCATTGGTTGCCTATATGTACAGGTATCTGCTGGTCGTCTGTGAATCAGTGGCAGTGTGTAATGTTGCACGACTCCACTTCCGCAAAGCCCTTCCGCAAGATCTCAACTATGTGACTGCGAGGTCGCACCCTTGGATCTGGGTCGGGTCGGGGCAGGGTGGTCTGGGGCGGGCAGCTTACCTATTACGAGTCACATAGCCCTTAAGTCGGGTCCAGATTCGCCCCCGGTATATGTGGCGTGGATTTCGGCCACCTTGACAACCATATACGGCCATATGCCGGCAAATATTTAAGGGAGACGGCACCACTGCAGCAGGATATGATCTGCAACAAAAATGCAAAATACCTTTGATGGCAACGTCTCCCGCGTTCTGGGCCGTTAGGCCGTTATAGGCCGTAGTAGACCGCAGTCCCTTTAACCACCACCAAGAGTGAAAGCCCCGGCATAACATCGATTAGGTGTGAGGGCACATGAGATGGCTTTGAGGCAACCGCCCAGCATTGTTGAATGCCACTTGTTTCCCGGCCTCCGATACCAGCGCACTTGCCAACAGACCCGCATGAAACTTCTGTTATTATTATTACCATGGGAGGTCTCTTCGCACGTATAACAGTATTGATGGTCGGCTGTTACCGTCTTGTGGCCTAATTGTGTGTCATGGGGGTTAAGTTTGATAGAGGTAGATAGCCGTTCGATAGTGTTCCCCCGCTGGAGGGAGAGCCGTAGGGTGCGAGAATTTCGACAGTCAGGCTGGCGGGGGGCAGCTATCGGGAGGATTGTCGCAAGGCTTATCCAGTGCTGCAGAACAGGGGATATGTTACAGGGTCGTGGATTACTTGCAGCAGCGATCGAGCACTGCAACTGCTAGCTGGTGGGAATTGCTAGTTGGAGCCACGACGGGGGAAAAGAGGTGAAACTTGATTGACTGGGTGCTTATGGCTGGGTGCTTTATGATACACACGTGCCACATAGTTGCTCGCCTTATTCGAAGTCCCGGCGTGTGGATCTCTCCTGGCAGTAGGCCGAGGCCTGTTTGGAAACTCGGATGCGCATGTGCTCAAAATGCAGTTCGTTGGGAAAGCAGGTGTTGTCCCATTGATCAAGAGGTTGCACTCCACAAGGCGCCGATAAGTCAGAAATAAGTGAGGATTGAAAAGCGTGAAGTTGCGCAAATGCCGCAAACAACCCCAACACAGAGTCCAACACGGCGTCCACAGGTTAAATGACCCTGCTTGAACCAAACTAACGAAAACAGTAAATCCCTACAACAGAATGAAATCCACCTATTATCTCTCACACACCAAATGACGGGAAAACCGTCGAGCTCCAACAGGACAGCCTCGATCGTGCAACACCCCACGTCACCAACAACGAGAAGTCCATCACACGGTGACCACCAACGGTCGCGCACAGCAAGGCCTGCGAAAGCCTCCATGTCGCCTAGTTGAAACCCAACAATAACTCTTCCCGCGCACAACATTCCGTACGCAAATGAATGAGGCAGCTGTAACCCATGATTTTAGTCCTTCTATGCAAGATCCATGTCGTACCATATTCCGACATTCAGGCATTCACCACTCATGCGCATTCCGCGCCGACCGACCAATAAATCAATCTATCCAATCTCAGGACTGCAACAAGAGATGCAAGAGAGTCATCCAGGATGGAGAAATTCATATGTGGGACAGCTTAACTTCACTTACAAGTTGGATGTGAAGGCAGCTCTATGCTCTTCACTGGTGAAGCCAGCCCTCGTTCTGGTCTGGAGCGCTGAGAGGCTGTAAAGGAAGACCAGACAATGACTTGTTCAGGAGGACACAGACGAAACACGCAGAACTTACGAGTCAAACTCTAGGACGTCCTCTCTTACGTTGGGCTACTACTTAGGGTACTTCGCGGGTCTGGAACGAGATTAAGTCCCCAGTAACGTTCATATTTACTGAAAAAGTAGGCTGCGATCAGGTTCTACGGGTTCTTGGTTGCTTTATGCAGTGTGGATCAAGGTGAAATTCCATGTAAACGGTCATTCAGGTGCTTTGCGGCTGCGGCAGTGCTTCCCATGATGAATACATCATACATATTGCCTCCGGGGTGCTTGTGTGTGGGGGGGGCTGTATGTGTGTTACAAGGTCAAAGCTCACAAGGCCCAGTGAGACAGATAGATGGCTGAGTCCAAAGCAGAAGTGAACCGAAAGCGCGACAAGCGCTCTGAGGTGGCGTTGTTTATGGGTTCACCTAGAGCCTACCCTGGAAGTTCTGTGTTCGCTAGAAGCTCATGTCTCCAGTACAGACCAACTGTGAGTATACCTGAGCTCGCAATGCATCCTTCCTTGGTATGGCAGCTAACTGAGTCCATATCCTTACGATGCTAAACCACCAAGACTGGGTCTGTCTAGGTCCCTTCACGCTTCCCTCCCGTGGTCCCCTGTGCTCTCCCAGGATTCCGCCAGGTTCCCCCCCAGGTGCTAGCCTTGCTTTTTTACTCTTGCTTGCATTGGACTAAGCCAAAAGAACCAAATCGTGCTGCTGCTGGCTGAGCAGGGAAGGTAAATATGATGTCTCAAACGTCTGCATCCTCCTCGCGCCCATTAGGGTAAATCCTTATGCTTCTGATGGTCTATGGTCGATCGCCCATTTTCTTTTTGTGTTTCTCTTTGTGAGTGACTGAAGTTGCTGGAGCTTGGAGAAAGGAGAAGCTCAGGTGGTGGTGAACAGTTCTACAGCAGACCGTCGCAAGGTTGTGCTGAGGAGCACACCTGTTGTGTGTAGGATAGGGGGTAACATCACCCGTGGCCACTAACCTGGCAGTCCCTACCTTCCCCGGTGTTTCGGGGCACCCTCATCCAGTCTCCCATGCCGACTTCTCCGAAATCAGTGGTTTTCCCAGGTTCAGCACCCACCACCAGCAACCAAAACCTGTTGTATCCTTTATGCTTTGAGATCATCAAGAGATAATAATAATACATTTATCATAAATAAATATCATAAATAAGTATAATTTAATTAATTATCAGTTTAATCGTCACCTTTCCCATCCGGCATTCGAATCATGGATTTGGTCTCAGCCGTCAACAACCAATACTAACCACCTTCCCGAATGATCCGAACTTGTCGGTTACTCCATAACCTGTATGGACTGGGCCTTTTACCGATCGAATGGTAAAAGGTGGAACACCTGGTTCCTGATTCACTGATTTTCCGGTTGCCGGAGTGACTTCTGAAGGTTACGCCCAAATCGCGGTCCTACGGCATCCCGAGTACGACTTGGCCTTTGATGCTATATAATCGGGCTCTGGCACAACAACAGGTATATTTTGATACCACCCTTCATTGGGTTTCATATACAACAACGCCTGCGCTGAGGAGAATCATACCACTCGCCCAAGTGATGTTACGGCGGCAGCTCACCCAAATGAGGGCACGGCAGTCATATGGCCCTCAGAGCTCCTTCACCTCTTCAACCTGCACGTGAACCCGCTTCCCTGTTTGCTCGTTTATAGCGGTTCGGAAGTTCTTTGCGTCGGGTTTCCCAAGGAATGGTAAGAATCGCCGGGGGTTGTTCAGAATTGCACCTGCCTGTTTTGCTTGCAATGTGTTTCTCTTGGGTGCCAAGGTCCACTCTGCCTAACTGAGGTGAATACAGTAGGGACTTGGTGCAGACTGGCCTGCCAGCGATCCCCTTGTTTCAATTCAGGCCAAGGTTCATGGACAACATACCAGTTCAAATTACAGGTAGCCTTATGTGCTAATACTCATAAGTTGAACATTGAAAACACTCATGAAAATCATCACCAAAGGGCATTTCCAGTGAAATGCTATAGTTTCAAGTTAGGTGCTGACCTGCAAGCCCAATGTCTTCAAACATGGCAAGTATGTCTGCCGGCACAATCTGTTCAACTGTAACAGCGCGAACGGCGCAGAAGCGCCATCTAGAGCGAAACTAGTTGTCGGACTATGACCTTTTCGTGACAAATAACATAATTACATTATAATAGATTAATTATAATAGACCTAACGTACATAACTTGAACAAGTCGCACGGACCTACTTGCATGCGAGCATTCGTACAACGTTGTCGGTTGTAGAATGCGCTCCAGTTTTGAATAGACGTAAGGCCCCCTTACGAGCCAGACAGCGCTATTTAAGGCGCCTGAATTCTTGAGACAGATACTTCCTCTTCCATTGAAAATAACTTACTATCATGTAAACTACGAGGAGTCACCCTTGCACTACGTGCCCTACGGCACAATTACTCGTCGGAGCTCGCCAATATAGCTACACTTACCAGTTACATTAACACACGAGGACCCAGTCCAAGTTCCATGCTGCCCGAGCCAAGCACACACCTGCATGAGAGAGTGCAAGAGCAACACCTAGTATTTATCTTCTCAGCAGATACTACAGGTAGTGCACATAGAAGCAAAACTCTCCATGGTTGCTACAGTCCTTCCGCTTGCTGGTTGCCAAATCTTGAAGGAAGTAGATGTGGCCAACTTGCACGAACTCAGTGATCTGTGGGTTAAGCACCTTTATGGCCCACTTCAAAAGGAGAAGCTTCTCCTTCAACTGCCGCTTTGCAACACTGTAGTCCTTGTCACTCCGTTTAATCTCTCCCACATTGAGCAGAGCTGATGTGGCCACATTAGTCCTGCCAGCAGCTTATGTATGGTACATGCTTTCCATGACCATGCATGTAATGGGCATCTTTCTGCCACAATATCACATGTACATCACAAGACCCCATCCATGATTTTTCTAACACAGCTCATGTGCATGCATTTGCTGTTTCGGGCCATGAATCAGCCAGACAGTCCAAGCAATTGCTTTGGGTAATGGGAGGCCTCATATGACATGTGTTTCAGAAAATCAGGTACAGGATGTGGCTACCAAATGCATAGCTGAAAGGCATGGCAAAGGAGAGTGAATGCTCTAAAAAGCCATCATGTGCCATCTCGTTCCCAAAATTGTGCCTGCATTACGTGTCATACGGGGTGTGCAACCTTGAGACGTACCTCTACATGTCCTCGCACATCCATCTGAATGCGTGCTGAGAGCAGCGGCACCTCGTCATATTTTTTCACACATGGGACGTTGATGTTGCCATAGTCTATCAGTGTGTCTCTAAAGCTGGCTGCATGTGCACCATGAACTGCCATTGCGATACCCAAGCTACCCTTCTGGGTAAGAGAAAGCAGGAAATGCTGCTGCTGTTCAGGCGTGTCCATAGCAAGGTACTGAATCAGCCAGCCAAGTGTATCACGCAAAGGTATGTGGGCTTTGGATGAGGCAGCCCCACTTGTACTGGTGCTGGCCACTGCATAGCTCTGAAGTTTCTGCAGCACCGCCTTCAGCTTGACAACATCAGCAGAGCCATCCCAGCCGCTTGCAGCCACCGAGCTCTTTAGCTCTGTCATGCCTGGGTCATTGCCTTCCACGTTCATGATGACCTCATAAAGATGCCTGTGCAAAACCGACAACCATGCTTAGTCAGACATGGTCCACATCTGCAAGCCACTACTATTGTAATAAGCAATACCTTCCAAAGCAAGGCGGTATGAGTGAGGGTGATAGCTTACTTAAGGAAATGCTGCGGGATACCCCTGCACTGGAGTTCTTCAGCCAACTCAGTGCAAGCCCTTAGCAAATCGTTGGCCGTGGGGGGCTTCGCCTCCTGAGCCTCTAAGACGACACGGACAAGATCCTCCAGAGAAAAGAGGGTCAGCTCCTGAGCATAATCTTGACCTTGCAGCTCTCCAATCGTCTTCCTACACACCAGTCCCAAAATTTATGACCTGGTTCCTTCGCTACGCTTGCTTGTGCAGGCTTGCCTGATGTTCCTCTCGACCAAGGATCCAAGTGTGTGCTGGACAGCCTGTACCTCCTTCTTAAGGTCCGTGAAACTTGTCGCCGCAGCCTGTACCACCTTCTTAAGGTCCGTGAAATTTGTCTCCAATTGATCTAATCTTTTTTGGACAGCTTCTCCCTCCTTCTTGACCAGTTCGAAGAGTTTCTGAAGAATGGCTTGCTCGTTGTCGCTTGCCATCCTTTTTGCTTAAAGTAGGCAAATTTATTTGTTTATAGCAGTTCGGAAGTTCTTCACGTCAGGTTTCCCAGGGAATCGTATGAATTGCCGGGCGGCCCTGCGTACGAGCTAAGCTGTAACCCACAGAAACAGTAAACACAACTTCAGATTTCTATTGGTTGTACATAAGCATAACTTTGCATGACTTACACGATGCCAAAGGTGAACTTCGCGGCTTCCGGCAAACCACCCAGCTCACGCAAAGACAACGCAGCCGTGTTTGGAGCCTCTTTTTGTACAAAGATTGCAAGCAGGCATAATTGTTTCATAGATGGGAGACGCAGCACAACGCGCCCGACACTTCGTCGGAGGGGCTACAAGCATGTGGGTAGAGGCCTGCAAGCTTTAGATATGTGGTTTGTGTGGACATGTGGCTTATTGTAGCTGGAAATGCCCAAGCCGTTAGTAGGTGGCACACGGTCACTTCCTTTGGGAAGCCTCTTGTGTGGACCCTCCACCGGGACCCAGACCATGGAAAGCCCGAGGGACTCAGCTTGTAGCCCGCATGCCCGCGTGCCCGCGTGATCGGGGACTTGAAGCGATACAGTTCTCAAACAGTTGCGGCCCATGAGTCCGTGCCCACATCAGTCGCATCCCACCACTTCATCCGGCCCCCTCCTGTTCCCTGTCAGGCTGGAGTGCCCGCTGAACTTCCAGTCCCTCCAATGACTCGCGGGGTTGAAAACTGCGGCTGAACACTTTGGCGCTGCACGGTTGTACGATAAAGATCAGGTTGTCGACATGCCGTTAGAGCAGTATGTTGCAGAGGTTGAGCGCATCAAGCAAGCTGTCAAGCAGCATTGTATAGCCCCGGAGACTGGCTGGAGCCGTCAGACGGGCTGATGGTCTGGGTGGCGAACGCCCTGCGTGATCTCAGTGAAGCAGAGACCGAGCCAGAGTCGATCTCTTCCTGGCGTCAATCTGCTCGACATGAGCTTCGAGGAACTCTTATTGCAGAGGGACATGGCCACGTGGTCTCTGGTGGCCATGGAGATGTACGACCCGCCACCCGAGGATGATGAAGCAGGTGGTAGTAGGGGGGGAAGAGGTACCGGTAATAGAGTCGACCCCGTCGCAGCTTCGGATTGCTGGCACATAGAGATGCGGCTGCGTCGGGCGCTGGACATGGACGCTCTCAAAGAGGTGCGGCCGGACTATTGCACTGGTGTGAATAGACCAGCCCACCGTCAATGACTCTTTTCTGTCTTTTGCTGCTCCGCTGCACAGGGTCTAGGCAACTTGTCCGTTTGGAAGGAATCGCAGCAGCGGCTGCTCCTTGGTGCACATGTTTCAAGCATATTTGTGTTCAAGCAGCAGTAGTTCCTGGCAGCCAAATGAAACAACGAGTCTACCACCCTGAACCCGGAACCCACCCACAGGAAACCCCATAATGCCAACAAGCCTACCCCCCAGAGGACCAACTAATAACTGCAACCAGAGCAACTGCACAACGAGCCGTGGCACTCTCTCACAGGCTCCGCTATTTCAACATGTTTTCAAGGAGGTTGACACAGAATGCAGGCTCATCTCGAGCGCCTTGACCACTTCCTTCACGAGCGGCTCCAGTAACGCTATGACTCGCTCGACCTGCTCAGACCGATACCTGCAAAGGGAAAAGGGTGCACAGGAAAGAGGATCAGTCCCAGTGGGTGAATTTGCAGTAGTATTGTGGTTGTTGGATGTACACAATAGTCGATACACACCCTCCGTAGCCTGTACCCACCCGTTCAGGCCGGCCTTGCACAGGGATGTGAAGTGTTCGCAGTTAAAATTAGTAATCTTGTAGAGGTTCTCCGCCGGCAGGTTGTCCTTCAGGTAGCGTGCCACGCTCAGCGTCCTGACCAGCGTCTCGTCCGTCTCATCAGCATAAATGACCACGGCCACGAGGCTGGTACCTTTCTTGATTCGTTAGCTGGTCTCCTAGACGTGCGCGTCCACCTTGCTCGTTCCGCACATATGGATGACGCGTTTGTTGACCACATAGAGGCCGTGGTGCCAGGGCCCCAGTAGTGTCTGTTTGCTGGGACGGCTATGTGGCTTCCTGCTACCACCATCTCATAAAAGTCGGCAACGTCAACCAGCTCCTTGTTAGCCGGTGGAAGGTCGAGGTCGGACAGGAGTTCCACCAGCTTAGCGTAGTCCCCATCCATCTTATAATCGCACTATACTTTTGCTTATGGTTGTATATCAAAGGAACGAACATCTTCCCTTCCAACGTCCGCTTCGCTCGGGTCGTGGTCAACTTCCAAACTGCTCTCTTCGCTGCTTGAATAGCCCAGAATGACGAGCAATGGCTCGTACGGTATCTCGTCGTTACTGAGGCCCTTCACGGCAGACGCAGGCCGCGGCCGGCCCTGCTGCCGTTGCTGGTTGGGTGACAACTTCTCCCGTCTCAATGCGATATCTTTTGCCACGCCTTCCAGCGTATGGCAGGCGCCCCTAGGCTCGGAGATGTCCGCAGTGCCCACCCTTCGGCCGGCACCACACAGAGGGACGGGCTGTAATGGCGGCTCGGCACCGTGCAATGATGGGTCAGGTGGGCTCGGCGGCGACAGGAGTTGCCTTCCTCCTTTGCAGGTAGTGGCGGGCTCGCATACCCTCGCCCAGGCCTTGTGGAGCGCCTGCACCAAATCTGAGAAGAGACCGGGCTCCTGTGATGGAGGTGCCCCTTGAACGTCAAGCAAAAATCGATGCCAGGCTGATTTCCAAGAAGAAGCAAGTCGGTGTAGGTCGCAGCTATGGCGCTTCAGAGAACGTGAAGGGAAGGCGGACAGCTGCCGAGGGACGGAGGGCAACCCGGTTGTGGGCATCTGGTCAAAGTAAATGTAGACGGATAAAGAGTGAGTAAAGATATAACATGATTAGGAATCATGTGGAGAGAAGGTCGACTAGAAGACTAGAAGTCTTCTGGTCTTCTAGTCTCGACTAGAAGTTCGACGTAAGCGAGGCAATTTATATACTGCAGTGAGGTTCTCGGTTGGTGCGGCGGGAGCTGCGCTGGTTCTTGGTGCGGATGGGGCCGGAGCTGCTGCCGCCGGGACCCCAGCAGTGGTAGCAGCCAGTGCTGCCGATAAACGACGTTTTATCACGTAAGCGCAGGCGGCTGCACACTGCGGGGGCGAAGCGAGGAGCCGCAAAGGGCGGCAATGGAGGGGGGAAGATGAGTAAACGAGACATGATGCCGCTGAAGACGCTGCTGATAAGTATGACTAAACGCGATGGACGACGCCTAGCTCCGTTCCAAGGTAGAGAGGTGAAAAAGCTTGAACGTAAATTGGGTAGCCGCCAAGGCCGCAAATAGAAGCCGGAAATAAGGCAACAGGATTAGTAATAAACATTACTATTGGCCTTGCTGCTGGTGGCGGCGGAAAGGTACCGCGTAAAAAGTGTTTAAGGGGAAAAGAGATACACCACAAGGGCAGCCAAGCGCGTGCGAAGGTTCAGGAGCTTCTCATGAGTCTCTTTCTCCCTCACTCAACTATGCAGCATTTGCCAGGAAGTTAGCTGCCCCGGGAAGATGTCCCTCCGCTCACCAATTGTGGGTTCAACTGACTGATCAAATCACGGCACTTGCTTTCTAAATACCGGTATAACCACCCACCCATCACCCTTCCTTGCTTGAACTCACTAAGCCCCCACGAATTTATGCCGTCCCCCGTCCCATCCCTGGCACAACTGCACGCATCCACAGGCGACCGATCATTAGTGCGCTTCCCTCAAGATTCGATTCCTAAGTAACCCTGTCGAGCGCTGTCGAACGCTTACGTCAAAAAAACACAGCTAACCAACTTCTGTACTACCGCAGGAAGCTGTGGCCATGAGAGGTGCGAGTTATGGTAGCAGTGCACATATTCCGACGGTAGCCTGTCGGAAAGCATACGTGGCCAGAAAGATTCTAAAAGTCACTATAATGCAGTGCGGTGCTCCGTTCACCGGCTGAATTGGCAGGCCCCGTCTCTCTTTTTCCCAATACAATGGCCACTTGTCCCATACTTGTCTTAAGGATCTTTGACATTTTGGGTTTTTGGGTTTCATTTTCGCGTGACGGTGGAATCATCATAAGGGCCCTGACAACATCTTGCCTTTGCCACGGTCTGCAATCGCCGCACTGCGAGGACCAATAGCCGCCTCCGCTTTTCCTCCTCTGCCTCGGCCTCTGCATGTGCCCATCGCCGGAGTCGACCATATGCAGTTTGCTGGTTGGGTGGCAACCGTCACTGGGGGCGCTGAGGTGGCCGCACGGGGGGGGTTTAGGAGGAGCCCACAGGCTTGTAGGCAACATGTCAGCGCGGTTGCCACGGAAGCCGGAAGTTCCTGCAGGGTTCGGAAAGTGAGCGTGAGCACAATGAAACCGAGGTTTTAAGCCATACAACATACCTATCAGGGCGGGTGGGCGGATGGATACACAGCTAAGGCCGCCCTGTAACTGTGCTGGTATGAGTGTGGAGGAGAAAGGCGGCCGGCCCCCACGATCAGCACCACCCGGGAAGCCGCATCATTCTTCCCTTATTCCTTATCATTACCGACTTGAGGTACCTCATTTGTTAGTCAGCTATCGACAGATACGTCATCCAGCGCTAAGTCGAGAACATGCTGCAAAACGGAGCACAAGCACACGCACCTCTCCGGCTATCTTCGGTGCGTAAGTGCCGGTAGTTACCATGACGACAGCTGCATCTTGTACCAGCGGAACAGCGGCTGACGAAAGCTCCAACAGCACATGACAGGCGAGCAATGTGGGAACTCCAGTCAATTTGAGCTGAGGGTCAACCCTAAAAAAATAGAGGTAGAGATCAGGAAAACGCAGAGGGTAAAGTTGACCTTGTGACATATAGATACGAGGGAACCAGCGGCATGTCATTCTAATGGCACTGACCCATCTCCCAGCTGGGACGCAGCCACACGGACACACCACATACTGACATACTCACACGCACCTGAAGGGATGACTCGGGTTTCCCTTCCAAGCGGATCGCGGTCCCACCGTCACCTCCAGGAGAGTCCCCGGGCTGCGGGCAGCCACCGCTTGAATAGGGTTTAGTACACAGTCCGGGCACCATGGCTTGCAGCACCTGTGTATTCCAGGACAGGCGAAATTGGAACGTAAGACATCAACACAAATGGGTCTCTTCTGTTCAGGCGAGCTTGGATTCACATGTCTTCAGCTGGAGTTGGAAGTTATTGAAAAGGACGTTTGTGGGTGGGAGCGTTTACAAACCCAGTAACTAAAACCAATATTCCGCAAACGGTGCACGATAACAAACACGCAGGGGTGCTGTGACAAGAAGTGAATATATAAGAACATAGCTAAGGAGCGATACGCAAAGAGAGACCTTGGGATATCGACTTACGTTCGTTTTACTCATGTAAGGCCTACCAGCAAAAGACGCCCGCTTTCCCGAGCCCACTGCACCAGCCAGGTGTACGCACCGGTTGCACAAGGCCACCGGTGAGGCAGTCAAAACACACGTCCATGCCTTGCGCTACGACAGCATCGCACGAACAAAACACGTCACACGAGTGCGGCCTTTGATTTGCAAACGACGCTCACCTGGTGCTCACCAGACTTGGTGCAGCAGCAAGGCCGTAGATGCGGAGTAAGGGGTTCCGGAGGCGGTGCCAAGTAAAGTCTGCGACAGCATCTCAGAGAGGATTGACGTCCCTCTCGCGCCAAAACTCCCCAAGCTGAGGACGCTACGAGCTGACGTTATCCCTGTCAGCGGTGACCTGCCCGTATTGTCGCTGGGACGATTCGCCGAGGGCACACAGGGCTGACATGCCGCACGCGACGGTGATGCGATATCGGCAACGCCTTCACCATAATTGAGACCGGCAGCTCTCACTGCACCGTCCTCAGCCGCCGCCGCGGCGGCTGCCTCACACGCGATGTTCGCCACGTCAAACAACATCATCTCCGCCAGGTCGTCGCTGTTCGGCATCAACGGCGCCATGAGCCTTACCAACCGAATGGCTGCGGCGGGACGCATGCTGGCCGCGTACAGTGCGTGCGCCGCCAGAAGGGCAATAAGATGCAGCGATTGGCATAGCAGGTGCCCGTACGAGTCCACGTCCTCACCGCACAGCTCCGAGACCAACCGGACGGCCTCCTCGTTAGGGATGCCGCCAGCCATCAGCCCGGGTCCGTGGTCATACCAACTGCCTTGTAAAGCTGAAGGTGAACCCACGCCACCAACTTCATAGCCTGTCCGCATCAGCACCTTCAGGCAGTCCCGAACTCCCAGCACGCGCGCCATGTCGCTCATGATGGCACGCAGAACATGCCAGACTGGGCCGCAGCGGTGGAAGCCGACATCATCGATGGCGCAGCTTAAAGGCTCGTCGTGGCCTGCACGCAGCATAAATGTGCTGGTGAGCGTCAGCAGTGGCCATTATGAGGAAGTCGGGCCCTGCCCTACCGTAAAGTACTGCATATAAGCGCAACTGAGTCCAGAATGGTATGAGGCAAATCAAGACTCTAGCACAGTACAGCCGATGTACAGTAACATGACTTAGAGCCACACCACCTCTTCGAAACTTACCCGGACGGCACCTGTCATCTGCTGAGCTAAGCCGCAGCAACCGCGCTCTGGTTGGAGGTTTCAACAAGCCAGGGTGATGTGGCTCCCTGGTACCCGCCAACACATGCCATAATCTTCACACGGCATAATCAGAAATCCGCCGCCCCTCATCCTCAAGTTCCCCCTCCAGGTCTTCGTCAGCAGCTCCCAGCCGATCCAGCACTACCACCAGCGCCCCCCGCGCCACTGCGGGGCAACTCCACGACATTGCTGTCAGAAGCACCGCGCCGCACTGCACCAGCGGAAGGCACTGATCGTGCCGCTGCGACAGGGGAAACCATGACCCGCGCAGCGGCACCGTCATTGCTGTCACGCTGCCGCTGCAAGAAAACACCACCCCTTGCAGCGGTATTGTGTGGCTGTCTGGTCAACATAGTAGCTGAACAAACTCACCGTGCGAACTTCACTTATTCCAAAGGTTTGACTGGAAACCATGCGAAGTCGTGTAGTCCAGACAAGAGCATCTATTTCCGCGGAGATTGCACTGTGCACCAAACTGTCGCGGTTAACTGTCGGGCCGGCTTCTTGGCACTCCATCACTCCAGCGCACTCAGAGAGCTGCTCAAGTAATGACGCAGCTTCTCCTACAAAACACTGCATGTCTTTCGCAGGTACTTCAGTCCGGCCTGCCATTTCAACGTCTCCCGTGCAGAGCCCAGCCTGCCGAATTACATACATAACAACAGAATTACTGTTCTACAAACGTCATCTGTCAAACAATAAGGAAAAGTACAGTTACTTTCAAAAAGGCCACATCCATTTCCTGAGGGACCTGAGGGCTAAAACTTGTTTCATCGTACAGGCTTCGGCGCAAGAGGCACCGGCTATCCTCAGTCTCAGTCTCCGATCGTGTAATCATTAATTGATACTTTGCCAGCGCTAATTTTCCTTGCAGTAAAGGAAAAGCTTCCTGGCAATTGTTACGGTTCCGTTCCTTTGTATCTCAAGTTATCGGCCTACCCCGTTACGAATGTGCTTCGCACGTTTACTATATTAAAGGTCATATGTAATTGTGTGAAATAATCAAGCCTCTCACATTACCTGAGAATCAGGGGGCTACATGCGACGTAAAACGTCTTGCTTCTGTCCATGCCTCGACTGTATAGGCACAGCTCCATGGCCGTGAGGACGTGGCACCTAGGTTGTGTCGGGAACCGGTCGCCTTACTCACGAACTCCTACCAGCTGTCCGGCCTGGATGGGGTTGCTGCAAGACGTGCCTTGTTCATTTGAAGTATGACTGTAACCTCATAACTCTAATAGACACGCGTTAAGCGAAGCCGAGGAAGGGAATGAACGGTATACTGACGTCGGGGAACGGAATTACAAGCTCAGGGTGTGCACTTGGCGAGACACAGGCAGGCACATGTGGCGCACACGGTAGTGATTTGATAGAAAAGCCATGGTATGAGGAAACAGGAGAGTAGGGTCAACCTGGACCGAAAATACCACACGTTTCATTCGGTTAAGATTACCCCAACGTGAACGTTTAACCGCTGACCGCCATCTTGGGAACCTGCTGGTCACCATGACCAACGAAACTGGCATTGGCTCTGGCAAGTTTTGGCAGGCATTACGGATCGGCGGGCAAGAATATCTGCATCTGCGTGGGCATCTATCTGCAACTTTCAATACAACATGTTGCTCCCTCGGCAACTGCCTCGCACACACCTCCAATGTCGCTGGCTGTGTGCCAAACTGCTTCATCCGCTGCGATAACTGCAACCAAACGCTGGGTCCGTACATTTCTGAGAGGGTTACCCAGGGAGGTAATACTCAACTGAAAACTACATATAAGAGAGAACAGAGGAGAATATGAAAGAAGTAATTATTGAAATCCCAAGCAATGCTACCTAGGGATGAAATACTTTACTCTTCCAAATATTCCAAGCTCCGCCTACACAAACTGTCCAGTACCAACCTCTGCTAGCCCGCGTTGGTCCTTAAGGCCTATGATCGCATCATGTGGTCAGCCGAAGGGGTGCAGGGAGAGTGAAGTGCGTACGTGGTGGCAGCGTGGCCCGTGTGAGTATCAGACCGAATGGCTGGTGTCTAAGGAGCACATCCCACCATGTCCCACCAGCAGACCGATATTGATGTTGATCCTGATATCAGGACCCGGTTGAGCACCTAACGCTGCGTGCGGTGCCGCACTATCTAGGTATCTACCTAGGTAAGTATGCTGAGACGTAGACAACCTTAAAAATCGCTTTGATGAGGAGGAGGAGGATTGGAAAAGAGAGAGAAAGGATGTTGATAGACCCCGCACAGTTCGTATCGGACAATAAGCCGCCAGGGTTTCAAAGTTGCGCCAATATTTGCAGCGGGGGATGGGGCTCCGCCCAAACACAAATATCTCGTTCTTCGAAGCAGCATGTGAGCCTTATGTGCGTCAGATCTGATCGTGCCAGATTGTGTGCATGGCCGCTAGCTGTGATCTGACTGCATGGCCGGGACCGAGGAGAAATCTAGTGCTGCTTTTGAGAAAACCGGCACACTGTATGTAAGGACGAACGACACAACATGATTGAATGTATATGTCCTGATGTTTGTGGACATCCAGCCAGTTATGGGACCTTGGGCTAAGGTAGGCAGGAGATACAAAGGCACCAGCTGGGGAAATAAGGAGTAAATAATGTGGGGCTCAGCGAGTGTATCTATAATATCGAGCCAGGCTGCACTTCCCAGTACATTTTAAACGGGCGCTGCTCGTGGCTACGTTCATGATCTTCATTTGCAGCTGCGCTCCCAACCTGGCCATCATATAGCCGGGTATCCATCCCGCAACAAGGGAACCAGTGAGCACAGAGCACACATATCGCAAGTGGCTTGAGCCCAGAAGCCCCGGCATTAACTGCATGAGCTGCTGCGTGAGCAACTGCATGGCGGCGTGGCTGGGGAGCTCTTCCCCTAGAGCTCCCCCGCTGCCAGCCAGGATAACCGCTCTGTTTGCGCCAGAGCGAGAGTAGCAACCTGCCCGAAGTATCCATCGGGAATATGTACTGCGTCGGGCTTGATAGCTGAATATCAAGCAGCTAAGGAAATAATCTCCTTACATCTTCAACTGTCAAATAATTCCTCAACTTAATCCAAGATCACTATGTTATTTCAAATTTAATTAATTATGAGTAGTAATATGATGATTGATGATGATGATTGCAAGTTTGTAAACTCTTGGGGCCCGGAACGAGCCAGGACGCCAGCACGGACCGCTAAACACTCCAAACCAAAATCTAAACGAAAGCTGGAAAAGGATTAAGAGGAAAACAAGTAAACGGGATAGTTAAATTGGACTAAAAGTAAAAGAAAAGAAAAAAACGGCATTACGAGGCGTTATACCGTCTCGCCTGACCGAGTCCCTCTCACACGCCGAATTTCATTAAGCTCCTTGGCCGGTGTACGCTGATTACCCATGCTCATGACCGCAGCCATGTTCCCTTCCGGAAAGTCCGCAGCCTGTCTCATCTCTTTCATAAGCCTGTCTAATGCTTTCAAGAATTAAGCGGAGAATTCCATAAGAACATGATACTCATCGTCTGTCGCTCCACTTTCACACATAGGGCAGTGAGGAACAGCCCGAGGCCCCATTAGGACGCATTTGTAAGCTACCAAGGCATCTACTTTCTCCTCAATCTCTGTGATGATTGCAGAGGGATCCTCAGCAGGTCATGGTCAAGACTTCCTTGGAGGCTAAACATCTTCAGCACCCCAGGTATCACTCTGACCATGAATTCATGAGCAGGGCTACCCTCAGTTTCTCCCTAAAAACCAGACAGTAGATGGAGCCACGTGCATCAACCAATTTATTATAGGAACGTAACATTAATTTAGCCCAGAAAACCTGAAGAGGGTACTGATCAAATTCTCTAAAGAGTAAGGTGTTGGGTGCAACCTTGATGTTGTATCTCTGTGTCTCTGTATTGTGTATATATCCGCCAATCAGTTGAGTCCTGATCGATCGAACGATCAGAGATGTCCAGTTTCCTGATCAACTTGGACATTAGCCTTAGATACCCCAGGATACTACAAGTAATTGTAGCATTCTGGGGTATCTACGGGTAGTGTCCAGGATGGACTGTGTATGGTCATCTTCCGATTGGGCCTTTGCTGCATGTTGGCGGACACGACAGAGATACAACACTTGACACCGGCTAACAGACATAAGTAAGAACACTGTAAATCACCATCTGATCTTTGAGGGCTTCCTCGAAGCACCCACAGCCCCCAGTATCCTTAGCAGTTTCTAGCAGCTCCTCTAAGAGCCTATCCAGGCCCCAGACCTGGGCTCCATAGGAGAGAATCGATCTGATTTGAGTATCCAAACACCTTAACCCAATGGTTGCTTGGGATGGAAGCGAAAGAGCCTGCCTTCGCAGCTTACTGATGAGTGCGTGCGTAGCCCGCTGCCTTACACCTAGTAGCTCCTTGTTGCACGAGACAAAAGAAGCATTCGTCCCATAGTAGATGCCCAAATAGTAGATGCCCAAATAACGTGCTCGATCCACCACCTCAATCTGCTTATAAGTCGCAGTGCCATCTTCGTGACTAACCATTTAAGGGGTGGGACATCCGGCTACTCATCTGCCTACGTTTTGAAGGGCTAGGGACAATCAATCTTTAGCATTTCAGTTTTCTTGACATTCACACGCATCCCAAACGCTTCACACCATCTACCTAGAACCTAAATCTGCCGCTCCATTCTTTGAATAAGTAATATGTGTTTTGGACCGATATCGTACTAACAGAGTTAGTTGCGCGCTTTCCTAATCTGCAAAAGTCCAAACACCGAAGAATAATTCACATTCGAGAGTAATAAATCGCTGCTATAATTGAGCTTGTAGAGTTCTTTAGCTTTTGCGACTCGATTTTCAGAATCTAAAGAAGCGAAGAACAAGTTCGATTCCTACAAATGTTAAATTCCGCAAGCCTGAGTCCAAGGCAATCTTATAGCTTGAAAGCGTATTATAATACAGCATTAATTGATGTTAGACTGTTGACATCTCGGATTGAGCCACCGATGGGAAGCTGCACCGCCGGCCAAGTTGATGTCCGGCCGAGGTTTTTAAAGCATGCCCAACACAGCCATATCAAACTGTCTGTAGCTTGTTCGTCATCTAGTAGCGGTTCTTCTCCTTCTTGGAGAAGCGGCGGGGCAGGTTGGTCGCTCCGACCCGCCGGGACGCACGATGCCTGCCTGGCTGTGACAATATGAAGTCCCCTTGACGCGCGCAACTGCCACTTGTCAGATTAATGCTTTCTATAAGTATGATGTTTTGCAACAATGTTTTGATGATTTGCTATAAAGTGCTACGCTAGGCGGGCATCGGGTATGGTCTGAGACTCGGAATATGTGGAGACTACCTAATCGACGTCCTGTCCTCGCATGCACCTGTAAATATGTTCGGTATCTGCTTTTGTTAGATAGGAAAGCGCCAAGCCCTCGGCAGTATTACTTATTTTCCACCTCACCCTGTTATACATGGATCGTTCATCTCAACAGCTTCATTATTCGAGATCCTTTGGTGCCAGCCGCGCAGCTCCTCCACACACAGCACAAACAACCAAACTAATTATCGATCTCGCTATCTAGCTTCAGTGTCCTTTAGTGCATGCCCTTTATTGCATGCTATGCCTATGCATGCAATAACCTGCTGCTTGCTTCCTTACGTTCAATTATTACTATGAAATCGGTAGGTGTTTATTCACCAACACCAATAGTAGTAGTAGCGTCAAGTTGTGGCTATCTCTTAGTATGTTTGCCACTTTTTCATTATATATCTCCATTCATTAATCTCTTGTGTGTTCTTGGACGAATACGGAGGTAGACACATTGCTCTGCTGCCTCTCTCACGCACCCCCTCCCCGCACATAGTGTGATAAACAAAACAAGTGATCTGGGTCAAACGACAAGGAAATAGATTTCATTCATTTAAATGCAAACTTTCCCCAATACCTTCCCACGGTACGACAGGCCCGGATCGCGGTTCCTCCTTGACTGGCATTGGCTCCGGAACCAGCACAACAAGCACAACGGGCAACGGCGTGTTCGTGATGATGTTGGTTTGCAGCTTGTTCTTTCTGGCGGACAATCTGCTACAGTTGCCGGGCTGCTCCGCACTATATCTGAATCACGCCAGGTAGGTGGGCATCAGCGTCTTGTTGCCATCGGCGTCTGCATGCGTGGGCGGAACGAGCCATGGGTCCACCCAGGGGGCCAGGGCGCTGTCTCCTTGGCATATCGAAAAAGAAAGGGGCATTAGTGCATATGAGGACTTTATGGCAGCCCATACGACAGCCTCGGGGCTGAGGGCCAGGGGGACCAGGGGGATCAGGAGGACCAGGGGGATCAGGGGGGCCAGGGGGATCAAGGGGACCACGGGGATCAGGGGGACCAGGGGAACCAGGGGGATCAGGGGGGCCAGGGGGACCAGGGGGATCAGGGGGATCAGGGGGATCAGGAGGACCAGGAGGACCAAGGGGATCAGGGGGGCCAGAGGGATCAGGGGGACCAGGGGGATCAGGGGGACCAGGGGGACCAGGGGGATCAGGGGGATCAGGAGGACCAGGGGGATCAGGGGGGCCAGGGGGACCAGGGGGATCAGGGGGATCAGGAGGACCAGGGGGATCAGGGGGGCCAGGGGGACCACGGGGATCAGGAGGACCAGGGGGATCAGGAGGACCAGGGGGATCAGGGGGATCAGGGGGACCAGGGGGACCAGGGGGATCAGGAGGACCAGGAGGACCAAGGGGATCAGGGGGGCCAGAGGGATCAGGGGGACCAGGGGGATCAGGGGGACCAGGGGGACCAGGGGGATCAGGGGGATCAGGAGGACCAGGGGGATCAGGGGGGCCAGGGGGATCAGGGGGATCAGGGGGACCAAGGGGATCAGGGGGACCAGGGGGACCAGGGGGACCAGGGGGATCAGGAGGACCAGGGAGGTCAGGGGGGCCAGGGAGACCAGGGGGATCAGGGGGACCAGGGGGATCAGGGGGATCAGGGGGATCAGGAGGACCAGGGGGATCAGGGGGACCAGGGGGATCAGGGGGACCAGGGGGATCAGGAGGACCAGGGGGATCAGGGGGGCCAGGGGGACCAGGGGGATCAGGGGGACCAGGGGGATCAGGGGGATCAGGGGGATCAGGAGGACCAGGGGGATCAGGGGGACCAGGGGGACCAGGGGGATCAGGGGGACCAGGGGGACCAGGGGGACCAGGGGGATCAGGGGGACCAGGAGGATCAGGGGGACCAGGGGGATCAGGGGGACCAGGGGGACCAGGGGGATCAGGGGGGCCAGGGGGACCAGGGGGATCAGGGGGACCAGGAGGACCAAGGGGATCAGGGGGGCCAGGGGGATCAGGGGGGCCAGGGGGACCAGGGGGATCAGGGGGATCAGGGGGATCAGGAGGATCAAGGGGATCATTGGGGCCAGGGGGATCAGGGGGATCAGGAGGACCATGGGGATCAGGGGGATCAGGAGGACCAGGGGGATCAGGGGGGCCAGGGGGACCAGGGGGATCAGGGGGACCAGGGGGATCAGGGGGATCAGGAGGACCAGGGGGACCAGGGGGATCAGGAGGACCAGGGGGATCAGGGGGATCAGGGGGGCCAGGGGGATCAGGGGGGCCAGGGGGATCAGGGGGGCCAGGGGGACCAGGGGGATCAGGGGGGCCAGGGGGATCAGGGGGGCCAGGGGGATCAGGGGGGCCAGGGGGACCAGGGGGATCAGGGGGACCAGGGGGACCAGGGGGGCCAGGGGGATCAGGGGGACCAGGGGGACCAGAAGGATCAGGGGGGCCAGGGGGATCAGGGGGGCCAGGGGGATCAGGGGGGCCAGGGGGACCAGGGGGATCAGGGAGACCAGGGGGATCAGGGGGGCCAGGGGGACCAGGGGGATCAGGGAGACCAGGGGGATCAGGGGGACCAGGAGGATCAGGGGGACCAGGGGGATCAGGAGGACCAGGGGGGTCAGGGGGACAAGGGGGACCAGGGGGACCAGGGGGATCTGGGGGATCAGAAGGACCAGGGGGATCAGGAGGACCAGGGGGGTCAGGGGATCAGGGGGACCAGGGGGATCAGGGGGACCAGGGGGACCAGGGGGATCTGGGGGATCAGAAGGACCAGGGGGATCACGGGGACCAGGGGGATCAGGGGGATCAGGGGGACCAGGGGGATCAGGGGGATCAGGGGGATCAGGCCTTTTAGGGAGGCAGGGGGTAGGTACGGGGGGGGCAGAGGGGAGGGAGAGGGAGTGGAGGGAGTGATAGAGGGAGGGGAGGGAGAGGGAGGAGAGGGAGGGAGAGAGGGAGGGGAGGGAGATGGAGGGGAGGGAGGGAGAGAGGGAGGGGAGGGAGAGGGAGGGGAGGGAGTGAGAGAGGGAGGGGAGGGGGGATAGGGAGGCGGGGGCCCATGTGGATAGAGACATGATAGAGGGGTAATCATCGCCCGGAGGAGGGGGGGGAATCCATGAACAAAGAAATGCACATGTTTCCTTTGATGTCTGTATGTGTGCCTGTGTGTGTATTGTGTCTGTGTGTGTGTCTGTGTCTGTATTTTGTGTGTGTTTGAGTGGGTGTACAGGGAAGCGCCATGAGCGAGGTGGCGAGATGTTGGTCCGTTCTCGACAGCTTTATGTAGTACAGCAGTTCTTTAACTTCTACCACCTCCTCTAACCCTCTCCATCTTCCTTTCACCTCATTCCCCTTCCAAACCCATATTCGCGGTCAGTAATTGTATTTCACAGCAGCGTCTCAACAGCAGTACAAAGTCTCGTTGCTTCTTCTTCCCCTCCCCCAGCGTTTCGATGTTCGTGTCCCCTCCCGCCATACCCCTTTCCTTCTTCCCCTCCCCCCAACCTCCCCCTCCCCCGTTACTCCCCCCTCCCCCTTGATGGCTCTTACCCGCATTTGTATATCCACAAATGCCAACGACGGGTATGGGTGTGGCGGATCGCTTATCCCGGTATTGGCGCCGGTGTGTTCGTACCGCCTCCAGAGGAACCTCTGCAATGCGGCCGAGCGATCTCGTAGCAAGCGCTTATCGATCTCAATTAGGGTGTTTAGGCTAGGTGTCCTAATCCTTTGTCATCATTACCCCACGCCCGCCCCCTTCGTGTGTTTCGTTCCCGCCCCGCCCCCCTTCGTGTATTTCTGTGACCCGTGGGTCCATCGTTTATCAAAGCAACCTCCCGATCCTAAACCCTCTTCTCCACATTGGGTTTCAGGCCGCAGTGGTGGCAGTTCATCACGCACATGTTTTGTCACGGCAATCTCGCCCACCTGAGCGGCAATCTCTTCAACCTCTGCGTCTTCGGCAAGATGGTCGAGGAGACGGAGGGTCCTTTCGGAGTGTTGTTCATCTTCTTGGTGTGCGGACTGGGTGGGTGTGGATGTGGGTGTGTTTGGGAAGGGGGAAGGGGGAGGGGAAGGGGGAGGAAGTGCAGCAAAAATATAATTCAATGTGATGAATGAATAAATAATTTAATTTGTGAAACCTTATGATTATCCAAATGCTGCTTCAACCCAGCACCCCCCAACTCCCAACCGAAATAAATGCAGGCGCTGCCCTGGCGACCTTCTTCTTGACCCCCGCTACCAGCAACGGGCACGTGACCGTGTCGGTTGGGGCATCAGGTGATGTCATACATGGTTGGGCTGGGCCGGGTCGGGCTGCACGCAATCACAGACATCTGCACCCTCACTGGATGAACATTAAGTCATTAGTCATTAGCAAACCTCGTTGACAAAGAAAACATCATATTTATAATGATAGGGGTGGGGGTGATGGGGGCGGGGGTACTTGTACGGCACGCCGGACACCACCAAACTGCAGTACCGCATTGAGCACTGACAAACGGACGACACACAGGCCTTAGGAATGGGAGAGAAGTATTCAGCATTCCCCGGGGGCGGGGGGTACGGGGGGTACGGGGTCAGGGGATACGGGGGGCAGGAGCGCTATAGTCTCCAAGAAAACGAAGCAGTATCAGTACAGTGTCTCTGTGTATTCGCCCTCCCCTCTCCCCCCTCCCCCCTCCCTCTTCCCCCTTCCTCCACACCATAGGTGCAATCTTCGGGTTGTTCGCGGTGAGCGTGTTGTCCCGTCTGCGGTGGAACCTCAAGCAGCTGCTGGAGGCCGCAGTGTTGGGACAGTTTGTGGTACGGCAGGTGGGTGGTGGTCAAGGTGGTTGGGGTGGCCATGGAGGAGATGGTGGGGGGGGATGAACTAACTAACGGAGTAGGATCCAGGGATGGTGCCGTACGCAGCACACCGCCGGGACCACGGCCATGGACAATATAATGGGGTTGGGGCGTGGAGGGAGTGGGGGATGGAGAGGAGGAAAGGGGCGGGGGTGGAGGGAGAGAGGGGTTGAGTGTGTGGGGAGGTTGGTGGGAGGGGAGGGAGTGGAGGGAGGGGAGGGGTGGAAGGGGAAGGCGAATAGATGAGAAGCACGGTACTCCCGGTACGACTGGCTACGGTTGAGAGGAGAGATAGGACGAACTGCGAAGAGCAAAGGGAGGTGGTGGCTGGGGAGGTGAGAAAAGGAGGGAGGGGGTGCTAAGGCCCCACGTACATCACCAATTAAGCATTTTATTAAATCCGTTTACCATCTTAATCTAGATATTTATTTCATGAAATAAATAAATAAATATATATATATATATGTACGAGTGTGTTTGCATGTATATAATCTCTTTGTCATTCCTTATTATAGCTTTTCGTAAAGACCTGCTGCGTGTCACCATGTTACCATCTAACTCCTACTCCTACCTACCTAACTGATTAACTGAACTAACTGATTATCTGATTATCTGCATTTGCAGGTTTTCGAAGAGGCCAAGAACCAGGTGGCTGGGGGCCTTACGGTGGGCGGCATGGCGGTGTCACACGCAGCTCACATAGCTGGAGCGGCAGTGGGGGTGATTTTGGTGCTTCTGCTGCAACGGCTACCGGACGACCCGGCGGCCGGAGCGGTTGGCGGCAGCAAGTAATAACGGAATGGCGCAGTACGCAGTGAAATGGGGAGTGAAAGCAGTAAAACACAGCAGGGTTGGATGGATTACCTCAAGTACGGCCATTTAAGTAATGCGTCGACAAGTTGATGGAAGAGTGCGTTGATGTTTGAAGATGGAAGATGATGGTGGAGAAAATGGAAGAGTGCGTTGGTGTTAAACAGCACAGGACCAGCCATATGGTGATAATTTATAATACAAATTTATGGACAGGTGCTACCTGTAGTAGTTGAGGGCCGCAAAGACCTCTCGAGATGCCGACAGGGTGCTTCTGCACCTTGATGTTGTGCTGGTGTGTAGGTCGTACATGTACGACTAGTACACTACCACTACTGGATAGGACATGGTGGTCCGGAAAGCGGGGCAAGGCATGGGTAAGGATGTGGCATGCATGCAAAGCACGTATATATGCACAGGCTGTGCCGTTTTCTGTAGTACCGTCGTAAAGTCGCACCATGTACGGCACACAACACAACACAACACAACATAGATAAGGTGCAAACGGCACTTGCTCATCAGCATCTTGAGGTTGGGGCCAGCCTGCCTTTTTGGCACTCATCATCAGCTACAATGAAACGACAGCATTATATATACATACATATATATAAGCATTATATATATATATATGTCGTATCCTGCTTAGAATATCTACGGCTAATACCCGGGATGACCAGGAACCTGGACCTCGTCTGATCGGGCCTTTACTATTAGTTGAGGGTTTATCTTTTGTCGTACATATCCGCCTGATAAGCAAAGGCCCGATGGCCCGAAGATGACCAGACACGGTCCATCTAATCCCAGACACTACCCTACACGTACACGTACACGTAGATGTAGACGTAGACGTAGACACACCACTTCACTTTGTTGGATATTTATTATTACAGAGATACAGCAAATGCATGCACTAATCGACCCTGTCACGTGGATTGCTGTGTCCCATGACCAACATGTTTGACGTAACAAAGGCCTTGTGTGTGTGTGTGTGTGTGTATGTGTATGTGTGTGCATGTGCGTGTGGAAATTAAAGATGGCCTTAATCAGCGATGGCAGCAGCAGTGCAGCAGCTATAGCAGTGCGGCAGAACAACCTGCCTTCCCGCAGGACATACAGCCTTACGACAGACACACAGCCTCAAAACATGGCCTCGATTCTATTTAAGTGGCTACTTAAAATCTGTAGGCGTTCATTCCTGGAGCCCTACGAGAACTCGTGCGTGCACCTCGTAACTTGACATGTCTGTCTTCGCAGACCCAGCAGGATGGATGGATGCAGTGCAGAGCCCAGGAAAGAATACACCAAGAGGCCTTATCCATTAAGCCATTCTTCCAGCATTTAAACAAATTGGAGTACGTAAGGGTTTTGGCCAGTAGGCCATGGGTTTAGGCTGGGCAAGGCACTTCTGTATGTAACTAGTACGTGGGTACGTGGGTACGTACTACTGCTGCTGCACACTCATCGCGCACCATTGTAATCATTAAAAACGTGTTCCCAGCTTCCTGCCTGCCACCATCCTACGTGTTCTCAGAACGCTGTCAATAAAGTGTGATCATTGCATGCGATGTTTACACATACACATACACATATACAGACACAGACACACAGACATAGACACAGACACACACACACACACACATACACATATTATATAGTTTACGGGAGTATCCACCTATTTAAGCTTTGCCAACCCCCACATATATACGGACCGGGGACCGAGGACTGGGCACTGGCGACCGGGGGCTGCTGGGGATGGAAGCCATATGGTAGGTCGTCAAGGAAAAGCTTGCTTGGCAAACTGCCCACTCTGTCATGCACATCCCCCATCGTCGACTTTAGCCTCTCCCCATCTTTTACACACACACACACACACACATACAGCATATACACACACATACACACACTATGACAACGGATTTGTGCGTTAGCTAGCAATAGGCTTGCTCTCGCAGACGCTTAACGCAGCCTCTAACGCGAACCAATCGAAATGCGGTACAAGTTGCGTTTGGGATACGTTTGGGATACGTTTGGGATACGTTTGGGATACGTTTGGGATACGTTTGGGATACGTTTGGGATACGCCAGCCAAAATTATATTTGCGTTAGCGTTAGCGCTCCTTAGGCTGGCGCTAACGCTAACGCATACATAATTTTTACAATTTTATATTTAGTTGAATATCTTTGCATTCGCGTTAGCCTACGCACGCGAACGCAAACCTAACGTGACCTAACGCAAGCCCGAAAGCGCCCGAATAGATCCTAAGGTGCGCGTTAGGTTTAACGCTTCGCTTGCCTAAAGGCAACCGAATTGCGTTTTGTTAACGCACGAAAAGTCCTTGAACGCACACAGATTGCACACGTAAATGCCAACGCGCATTTACGCGAACTAACGCACTTGTGCGTATGCTGCGAATGTATACCGTTATACTCTTGGTCGTTCAGTAAGTAGCTTCCTGTTCCAGTTTTCCTTTGCTATTATCATTTACGGATATCATTTATCGTTTCCCGGTTTCTGCAGCAACCCGCGGCGAAAAGGTTATATTTGTACGGCCAATGTGCTGTCGTAATTTGGGGTTTTAGGGTTTTAGTGGCCATCGGTGGCGCTGATGCGTGATAGCAGTAGTACGGCCAATAATAAGCGACGGACGGTCATGGTTTGGATCCAAAGAACGTTTACCAAAGATGCCGACCCCCCTTTTCATGTGTTGCAGGCAGGGAGGTGCCCACAGATAGAGAGCGATCGTCAATTAACAATTAAGCAGCAATTTAAGCTTTTAAATATTAACCGTGCAACTTATTATTATAAACCTAGTAATGCTGCATATGAAAATGATCTAAAGATTACATAATCTTTATGATGATTACATAATACAAAGATCTTTGGGGAACAAGGGAGGACTAATTTGACCAAGGATGGAGCCGGAAAAGGCAGGGACTAGGCTACATGCATGTGACGAAATGATGATCTAAAATCCGCTGGCCTGGTTTTGAGCAGGGGAAATCCCCTGGTTTTGGGGGCTCGCTTTACAAACCGAGGAAATAACCGTTAACGAATTACCGACCTAAATCCTTGCGTGAGGTATGTTGGGGAGCTAGGATAACTAGTAGCTAGATAGCGGTTCCTTAGTGCGGCTAACTAGATTTTTGTGGCATCGGAGAAAAATAAAATGGTTGAGCTCTATCAGAGGGAACTTCGTTGTCATCATTAGCGTCGATTAACAGAAGAGCAATGGGGCTGGGGACGGACGTACACCGATAGATCAGATTGCATACACATAATTGGTTACAATTGAAGATAATTCAATATCATGATGCTTTAATGTGCTTCACTTTTAGTGCGATTCTTAAAACGAGTAAGAAAATGAACTGTAACGGATTGCAACAGTTGTACGGCCATCATGTTGTAACCGTCGCTTTTAACATAGTAACGATATGCAATTAACATAGCCCGGACACGCAAAATATCTAAGAGGCTTAATATTTCTGTTACTCCAGCAAAACATCGTTTGATTTCTTTGCATTTGCTAGTCTCTAGGCTCGCTACAGTCTGCTGAAATGTTTGGAAGTGCTACAAACCACATATTGAGATCGTTGCACAGATTTATAATGGAATAATTTTCGTCATTGCGTGGCGCTTCTATTGATTCGTTTTCGCCCGGGGCGTGCATCGCAAGAATGTGGCTCGGACTCTGTATCGCTGTAATCTGTGAGCCAATTCTTGTCATTAAAGAAGTTCCCCCAACGATGCGCACAAACTTATGTAATGCTTCGTTCTGACGTGTTTGGTTTACCTGGCTGTGCAGATGGTGCTGTGGCTGTTTTCGCGAATTTCGGTAGGTTGCGATCATGTATAGGTTTCCAGATATCAACCTATGCGTGCTGTAGCACGCTTGCCATTCGTGTGCGAACAGTAGACTACGCTGAAGTAAGGCTGCTTACGTTGGGAGTCCCAGTGCTGCATGGACCAAACAGGAGCGCTCCCCGTGCCAGCCCCTTGCGTTCACCTTCTCCTCTCCCCGCAATGGATACCGTCGTGCAGTCAACAAGTATGCAGTCCAAGTTTTCCCGCTGCCGGTCACCATCCTCCTCACCCAAACCCTTACGACCGTGATCGTGCTGAGAGCGATGGCGGCGCTAGAAATCATCTCCGTACCACCACTTCGCGCCGTGCGAGTTCAGCAGCTGGCTTCTCTGTCCATATGCTACAGCCTGCATGCCGTATTGGTGCTGTATAGTCTGGCCTTTTTGTCTGTGCCTATGTACAACACGCTAAAGCGGTTGACGCCTGTCATGGTGCTTGCCGCAAAGGTGCGCTGGGGTGGGATATTGGGGGGCACGGAGACCGCTCCCCATCCATATGGATTCCTCTCCAACAATATTTTATATGCTGTGCTTCCGTTCCGTATATTTTATCTTGCGCACTCGACTGCTGGTCCTTTTGATCCTTTTCCTTATTCTTGTCTCTATGCATCACGTCGCATCGCTGAGTGCCGAATGTGCAGTTCGTACGCCGCCCCTTCACCTGCATACCCACTGGACTTCGCTGGCCCCTGCTCTTCCTTAGTCCGCGCCCATTCCGATAAAAGAGGCCTAAAATACACACACATATATTAAAGGCCTCTTTAATACATACATATATATATATATGTATATGTATATATGGGTGTTACACTGTGGGCGACTCGCCCTTCAAAGACGAGCACCGGGGGTCCTGACCGGACCGAGCCACAGCGCAGGGGAGGAACACGTGGCTTTGTCTGTCTGTCCTGCCACGTGCTCCCCCTCTCACTCGGGCCAGCGAGCCCTCAGAGGCTCTCGCCTGGCCACTCACAGAGCACTCAGGGCCACCAAGAAAACACAAAAAGGCCCAACAGAAAACGGGGGACACCTAGCTGCTCAAAGGACGGGAAACCTCTCCTCTAACCCGAAACTGACCTGACAGGAGCCTGACAGACACACACAGATCCCCTCAAAGGAGAAACACCAGCAGGAAAGCACACCCTTACACAGCCAAGCCGGAAGAACCCAACAAGAGGCGGAGGGGGGGATGACAAGCCGATCTGGCGCCCCCCTAGAAAGCCTTCCGGCCCCACCCAAAGCTTACCCCGCAGACACCTGCACTGCACAAAAAGGAAAGACCTCTCTCGCTGACTCCCCCTAAAACCCTAAGGACCCGAAGCCTGGACACAGGAACCTCTAGCCACGAAACCCTCCACCCTCTCCCTTCCCCTCCTCAAGAACTAGACCGCCCTCTCCTTGTCTCTACCTCCCTCACTCTCCCCCTTTCCTCCCACAGAACCTCCTCCTCAAAACTCCTGCCTTAAAGCCCCTGCTCTGTTCTTGCTGCTCCATGGTCGGTGATGTCAACCGGATCTGCACACCGCATTTGCGTGCCAACTATGGCTAGGATGGGATGTTGTGGTCCCACTTGATCCCAGCCATAGTGAGGTATTCCCAACGCTCCAAAAGAATGCAAGCGTGCCCAAAAGTTTGCAACTGTACGGGCCCGTGCACGGTCCAGGGGTGAGGCTGCTGTTTGTGTTGGAGTGTCCATTGCTGGCTGTGTCGTAGAGAGGATTGGATGGGTGTTGGCATCTTCCTCTTCCTCTTGAGGGAACCCCCCTGAACGGTTGAAGAAGTCAGTAATAGCCCGTTGACGGGGTCCCTGCTCTGCTGTGTGGGTCTGTTGTTGCTGCTGCCGTCCGTGGGTAGAAGGCCCCTGTGGCCTGTGTTCCCTGGTTGCCGCCCGGAGACAGTGCCTGCCATATTCCATAGAAGATAAGGCTGCCAAAGCTATCACATCCCAAGGGGCCTGCTCGCAACTGGGAGGTGCTTGGACAAGCCATAGCTGTTGCCTGGTCATGCCCCCTTCAATGGTTGCTGATGTCGGCAATGGCAGATGTCTGTCGATCTGTTCTCGCACCGCCTTGGCTATAGGGCACTCCCAGAAGTGGTGCAGGCGTGGGGAGCAAGGTTGATCAGTATCAGCTCCATAGCTGCCACACCCACATGGTTTGATGGGCACCCTGGAAAGATGTGTGTTGCCAGGCATGGGTATCCCATCGACCACCAAACGCCACAGCGTCTCTTTGTTTTTATTTTCCCACCGAACTGCTGTCCACAGCCTGTCTAGGGTTGCCTGAAAGCGCTGGAGGTCAGTGACAGGACAGGGAGGAGTTGGTCCGTCTGTTGGCATCCCTTGCGCCTCCTGCACAAAAGCTGACAAGAGCTCCAATCGCTCCTCCGCTGTTGAAACCCCTTGCAGCTGAGTAGCTTGGCTTACCGTGAGGTTGTAGAGAGGCACTATACCTGAGTCCCCTGGCAATCTCCATCCCAAATGCCTGACGATCATGGCCATGACTGTGGTGCGGTCTGGTGGTGCTGGCATCTGCTGCTGCATTCTGTCCTCTACCCTGTCCGGCTGTTGGGGTTGTAAGCGGTTGACTACCTCCCGTGCTGCTGCTATCCATGCAGGGCTGATATCGTTGCATAGAGCCGAGAGAGCCATACGGGTAGACTCCTTGTCTCTCAGTTGGGTGGGACTAGCTGAGGGGTCTAGAAACTGTTGGGTCCAGTCTAGCCAGGTCATGTACTGAGGGAGGGGTATTTGGTCATGCTCCAGCATGTCGTACACCCTTACCAGGTCTCCAACTGTGAGCAGTTTTCTGCATGAAGCCATCAGTGGGTGACGGGTTTCCAGGCCTGGGCGGTGGTTGTTACCATTGATACTTCCCCCATTGTCCGAATTGTTGGGCAGCAAAGGATTTCCCCAGAGAGCAGCCGCCCAGCACCAGTCTCCAGGGGCTAAAGGTGGGTTGCTGACATCTTCTAGTGGTGGGAGGTGCCCTAAGGCCCCTACAATTCGGCTGATCTCCTCAGGCAAGGTCTCTCCACCCAGCCAGGGCCCAGTTGCCTGGGCAGTGGTAAGGGCCCAAGGTTTTAAGGGTGATCTCCAGGTAGGTGGCCAGGGTCCGGATCCAGGGGTGGAGGCTTCGAAGATTACCACTAGTAACAGGCTCCTCCTCTTCTTCAGCAACCGTATTCATCGCCGTGTCCAAAAGCGTTACCCTCTCTCTCTCACTCCTGGCCATCAGGGCCCCTCGGATGAATCGCACTGCCCACATGGCTTGTCTTGCCCGAATGTGTTGCCTGAGGGGCAGTAGGCCAAAACCACCAGTTGATGGGTGTCCCACCAAGAGTCTGCTAGGTACTCCAGTGAAGCGCTGGCCCTGGTCTTCTGGGCCCTGTTGCCGATCTACAAGGCGAGCCGCTAAGCGTTCAATGTAGGTCAGAGTGGTACCTGGAGGTGGTCCACCATGCTCCATATGCCAAGTGACTGTTTGCAGGCAATAGCTTGAGACTGCTGCAGCCCGACCAAAGGCAGAGAGCGGAATATGGGCTAGGCGTTGCATCCTCGTGTAGGCCAGTGCTAGCATCTCAGGCCAGTCTGGTTGGGACGGCTGCACTTGGTTGTCCATTGGCAAGTTAAGGGCTGTCGCAGTGGTGACCACCTTCAGGCCATTTATTGTGCTTCCCTGACGGTGGTCGTCCACAGCCCCTATGGGTAGGATTTCCATCTTATCCAGGTTCAGGCGTTGACCTGATGCCCGGGCAAAAGTATCCATGGCTTCAAGGAAGGCTGGCACGGATTCCTCTCCTTCAAGGGCCACTTCTGCATCGTCAGCAAACTGACAGGCTGTGACCCTGTCTTCATCTGAAGGCAATAGGCGGAGGCCTATCTCTTGGCTCTTTAGCCAGCTGAACAAGGCCTGGGCAACAAAGAGATACAGCAGGGGTGCTAGGGGGCAACCCTGTCTTACCCCTGCTTCCATTTTAACAAGCCTGGATTTGAAACCGTTCATCATGGCTCTTGCCCGCGTGTTGCTAAGCAATATCCGGGTCCAACTGCAAAGCTGTGGGCCTGCTCCCATCGCCTCCATTGCCCCCATCAGGAAGTTGCGGTCCACTGTGTCATAAGCTTTCGCGAAGTCCAGGAAGGCCAGCAGACCTTGGTGGTTCAATTTCCGTAAGAGATGAGGCAGATGGCGTAGAAAGAGAACACTGGCCCCAATGAGCCTCTTGGGCAGAAAAGCTGACTGCTCGGGGCTGATGATTCGTCCCAGGGCGGGCCCTAGGCGATTCGCCAGCACCTTGGCCAGCAAGCGGTAGTCCGAGCAAAGCAGTGTGATAGGGCGGTAGTTACCAGGCTGTTTGGGGTCTCCCTTCTTATAAAGCACCTTAATGATACCATCCAGAAAGCCTGTTGGCACCTGCCCTGTTTTGCCGATAGCCGTGAAGAGGGCTGCCATGGTATGGCCAATCTCTGGCCAGAACTTGCGGTACAGATCCGTTGGGATGCCATCCCATCCGGTTGCTTTGCCTGGCTGGCTCTTCTTCAGTGCGAAACCCAGCTCAGACACAGCAATGGTCGGGGACCCAACCACTTCGTCAGCTTCCTCAGGGAGTCGGATGTTGGCTGCTGCTAACTGGGTTAGCACTGACTGGCGATCTTCAGGAGTGGTGAAGTCTGGGGCTCTGCATACCCCTGCCCAAAAGTCCGCTACTACCTGTGGTAGCTGTGCTGGATTTGTGACCAGTCGGCCTGAGTGTGCCTGGAGGGCCACTGGGGCTGTTTGCTGGTCCTGGATTTGGGTTTGCAGGAAGGTTGTCAGAGCTGGGCCAGGACGCTCTCCTGCGTGTAACCAGTGGACCCGGGTCTTTTTTGCTGCCCTGGCGTTGTCCTCAATATGCACCCTAGCCAGTCTTGCTTGGGCATCAACGAGCTGCTGTAGTAGGTGTGGTGAGTGCGGCCTAGCATCGAGGGCTTGTTGGACCTGTTGGACCCCAAGGTAGGCCTCCTGGGTATGTGCATCTGGCTGCTGCCTGCGCTGTTGCGCTACCTTGTTGAGTTGGTGTGCTAGGATGGTTAGTCGGCGTTTAAAACCAGGCCACCAAGCAATAAGGTTGCCCGGGTTCTCTTCGGCTGAGGGTGCCTCTTGGCATTGGTTCCGGATCCACTCCGCCATGCTTGTAGCCAAATCTTCATGGTCAGTGAAGGCCATGCGTATACGCTTGATGCCTGGGCCCTTGACCTCATTTTGGCGAGGTAGGAGATGAAGTGTGGCAAGACGGTGGTCTGAAGCTGTGTGGAATGAGATGGCCGTGTGGCAAATATACGGCAGCATGGCTTCATTGATGTAGATGCGATCCAGGCGTGAACCTCCTGGGCTGGGTGCATGGTACAGGTGAGTGAAGTCACGGCGCCTGGGGTGGAGGTATCGGTGGGTATCAACCATCTGTGGGCCTGCTCGCTGTCGCATCTCAAAACCCTAACGCCTATCCGCCTGCCGCCCATCTCTTCCTGCGGACGAGTCCCTCTCTGGGTTGTCCACAAAGTTGAGTATGTATGTATATATGTATATATATATATATATATATGTGTGTGTGTGTGTGTGTATTAAAGAGGCCTTTAATATATGTGTGTGTATTTTAAAGAGGCCCTCCCCGCTCACTTCCGGCTCTTGGTAATACCGTACAGGCGGTAGTGGAGCGGCGCTGGCCGGACGTTCAAACCACCTCCTCCGTGCTTCTTATAGTGAGCGGCTGCATGGTTGCGGGCGCTGGAGATCTCTCATTCGACGGGCAGGTGTGTGCGTGCGTTCATTCAGTCAGCGTAAAAAAAAGAACTTCCCGTGGAATAAACTTCGCGGGCTTGGATGCATTTGACAAAGGGCCCAAAGAGTGCGTGAGTGTGCATCATTCGCTTCGTAGGAGTGTGATGCATTACTGAGTAACACGAATCTGAGAAGCATAATCTGAATACGGAATTTGAGGTACACTGTTATCGATGTCTCTGAATGCAACAACGCGTCAATGAAGATATGAGTCACACTGCTCCCTAATTTCCCATACCGTCTTGAGCAACTCTCGTGCAAGCCCCAAAATGGGAGGGGAAGGAAAAGCGGGCCCCGCCTTCGCCCTCGCGGTATTACTCCTGTCTTCCTTCTCATTCTCCTCCTTGTACATGCATGTATCATCGCTCATCTCAACAATTAAGCCTTCTGGTATTAGGTGTTACACTGTATGTTGGTTCTCGCCATGCTGCAAGGACAAGCACCGGGAGCCCTGCCTGACCGGGGGGCCGAACCACAGCGCAACGGGGGGGCGGGGGAACACACGGGTTTGCCTTTTCGTCCTGCCGTGCACACCTGCCCGCGCTCGAGCCAGCAAGGGCGCGCAAACTTCACGAGCCTTCACGCCTGGCACCAAAAGGAACAGAGCCTCATCCAACCGCACCGGCGCTAATAGAAGAACTCTTCACGCATCCACCAGTCCCCGGGCCTTCATTCTGTCGATTCGAAGGCCCTGACTCTGGCATGAGTGGTTACACATTGGTGTCCGTCTGTTACAACGAACTGTGAAACTTTAATGCATGGAAACCCTCGTTCCTTGCTTGCCTTGATGTTGTATGGCCTGATGGGCTGATGGTGCATTTCAAGGGCTATACTCTTGCGCTAGTATGCGCGTTTATGCAAGCCGCGTACATCTTGTTGGCGGAGAAGGCGAGCGGCAGCGGTGCCGGCAGCCAGAACGTGCCACGCAAGAAGTACCATACTTCTGGAAGCGACCTTTCAGACATTGAGGTCAGGATCGGAGAAGGGGGTCAAGGACACGATGCCAGCATTAAAGAACCGCTGGCGCACAGCACAGGCGTGGAGGTGCATGCGAATGCACACGCGGCTAGCAGCCGTGGTGTCGCCGTCACCTCTCAACATTCGAACAACACCGTGTCAGGGCACCCTCAGGCGACATGTCTGAGCAACGATGTGAGCTCGCCGTTATCGGCGACAGAGCTACTGTACAGCATTTGTGTGATCAGCGTTCTCCCACTTGCAGCGATGTGCATCATTTCTGGCGAGGGTGTGCGGGCGCCAGGTCTTCTGAAGGCCTTGCAATTGAACTTGGGCCAGGTGGGATTCCTTTCTTGGCTGGCCGTCACCTCTGTCACTGAGGGCCTTCTCACGGGCAGTGTAATTCTCTGCACTCAGATGAACAGTGCATTGACGACGAGCATTGTGGGTGTGCTGAAGGGTGCAGTCAGCAGCGTCCTGGGGTTCTTCCTGCTTGGTGGCGTTAAATTCCATATAGTCAACGTTGCCGGTATAATTATGAACATGGTGGGAGGCATATGGTACAGTGCTATCCAATACCTGCGTCGGAAGACGGCTGCGTAATGCAGGATGCTGTGGCCGATAAGATTACAGCTGGTGTGTCATCTTTGAAAATGGTCCCAGTTGGAATGGGCGGACGCAATCCACGATTTCGTGGTGTATGCATGCGAGTTGCATCTATGCTCATCATTATGAGCGAGAGCATAGGCTACACGAGGAAACAGAAACGATGGATGGTTTATATGGAAGCCGCGTTCCTGAACCGTCATTTTTTTATTATACATTGCGGCTGAATGTCACGGAACACACTATATGGCGTACGTCCCAGACAATACACTCCGCCATACGTGACCATAACTGTAAATTACGCCTCCAGGGTCCCTCACATGTTCCCTCATAGACGTAGAGTTGCAAACTCATTGTCATCAGCTCTTGCGATCCATAACGCAGAAACCACAGGAAAGAGTCCACGACCAACGATAGTTTTCGTAACAAGGATTTGCTAGGCGTGTAACCCGTCAAGGCGCCACTGCCGAAAATATTTGAATCTGCTCCCTGAGTTGGCCCCCATTACCTCAAACCCGTTGGCCAAACCATTTCGCAGAACCATCCAGTTGAGCAACTCTGCACAACCAAGGCCGCTCCTGGTCATCGGCATATATCCCCCGAAAGCTGAGCCTTTGTAATATCCATTCTATCAAAGCTCAAAAACTGAAATGACGCGGCAACCCGTCAGAATGAGGACCTTTTCAAAATCACCAGCACAAACGAAGTCAATACCTGCCGTCAGTGCGCCCATGTACCTGGCGTATGCATTCTTCGTCCTGGAATGCACGCTTCCGATGGAAGTGGACACGCCTTACCCAGCCACACAAAGCCACGGGCCAGGCTTCACGCAGCCCAAACCCAACGTTGGGCCAAGTGCTATGCACAGGTCAACCACGAGTCACATGGCATCAGAGTGCCATAGTGCAATAAACCCAACCTCTCCGTCTAGCATGCATCGCGTCAGCTGGCGACACAATCCGCATTGAAATGGCCTCATGAGGTTCAACCTCGAATAACCGCAAGCTGCCGGTCCAGCCCAGTTACATCATCTGTACTACGCCGTGAAAACTACGATTCATCCAGCGCAACCTGAAACAAAACACCCAAACGAACTTTGCCTACAACGCGGAAGTGCTCCCGTCTTAATACTACTTGAAACCAGAGAGTATAGTCGGTGAGTCGACACAAAAGGGGTTTCCACTAACACAGTGCCGCTATCACGGCATGTACAGCACGGGACACTAAGGCCAGCTAAGCGACTTGTATTCGACCACGGACGCATTGCCAATGAGTGCTATACGCTTTGTGGACTTAACTTACGGTGCGGCCATACGCGATGCCAGCAATGTACAAGTTTTTGGCCCACTTCTCCTTAACATGCGAGCTAGGGAAGGCCGATGTACGTAGGGTCTCCTGGGTTTCGTCCATAGGACGCCTATGAACATAAAACGCAAGGGACACAGCAGAGACAAATGTTACATTAAGGATACACGCTGGAATAAGATTGTGCCTAACAAGCCAGCATCACATAGCCAAAGGCAACTGGCGCAAAAAGTGGCCCTAGAAGTCGACCTACCGGCGTGGAACACTGAGCACGAACGCTGATTGATCCGGGGTCGCCGCACATGCAGTGATCCTGAAGCCCGCATCCCAACGGCGGTGGATGCCCTCCGACGGATACTGGAAGTCCAGCTCCACGCATTGGTCCGCGAAGCCAGCGTTACGTGACATGACAACCGCCCAGCGCGTGTGCGACGTGGCCATGGATGTCACATAAAAGCCCTCTTTCCACTTCTTGTTTATCCACTTGAAGGGGAAGGAGTCGCTGACCTTATACGACTGCTGTGTGTATGGTGTCCCCTTGGACATCACCACCAGGCTACTGCCAGACATGGAGCCCGCCATCGCAGTGATGTAGTAGCCCTCCTCCCACTTCTCCATAATCCATTCCTTGGGCAGGAAATGCTGGCTCAAGCTGTAAACCTGGTAATGACAACACATGGCGCAACAAGGGGCATCAATATGATTGTTAAGCAACACCCGTTCTCAACTCCCCGCGCATTGAAAACCCAGTTACTTTCGCTTTTGGAAACTACCAAATTAAATTATAGCAAAATCCGGTAATTGCTGGATAGTAGCCATGCTACGAGTTTTACAATCGGAAAAATCATTTCCACGATGTTCTCTTGCATATACATGGCTTTGATTCATGCACCTAAGCGACGATGCTCGGCCCTGCTGTCCGGCGATACACTAACCTGCGCCGTGAAGCCGGTGCCTGCGTCCATAATCAATGCCCAAAGCTCCTGGCAACACGCCACAGAGGAGATATACAAGCCGTCGTCGTTGCCCTTCTCCACGTGCTGTTCAACACGTGTGTTCGCAACGTTGTAGTGATACCTGGATGCCGAATAACAAAGTGGGAAAAACCGTCGTCAGCAGCTAACTTTCTCCTGTGCGATAACCATGCAACAGAAATTTGTAGCAACTGGGACTTACCGCTGCTTCATAGGCCGATGTGCGTTGTAGACGGTTATCCACTGCGTGGCCGGCAGGCCCAACCGGACCTTTTTCTTCGGCGCCGCGTCCTCCAACTGCTCGTCTGCATCACGTTGACGCTTCTGGCCCACCTGCATATTGACGGCGGAAAAGCAACAATGATGTCACCAGCCCCATCTTACACGTTCATCGTGAAAGGATCGACGCACCATATTGATCAATGTGTGCGCATAACATCAGGGTCCACATGCAGGGTTGCAAAGCCTCACCTTTGCTGCACCCTCGACAAGGATTGGGCGTGAGGGGGCAGGGCCACACAGCGGCTCAAACAGCTTCATGTACGCCTCGTACTTGGGCTCCTCGTCGAACTTCAGGTTAACGACAGCCTCAGTGAACTGCAGCACATGGAGAAGAAGGCTAAATAATCGAAGACTTGCGGTCCGGAGACTACTAGTCGCGGATATCGCAACATACACATACGTATCTCAGCGGTAACCACGCGTACCTGGCGAAAGGCGGGTGGAGTATAGCGGCACAACATCTCGGCGGACGTGGCCATCTTCTTCTTGCAAACCAAATAACCTTTGTTGTCGCCCTGGGAACGCGTGGTAGAAGCAGGGAAATCTATTCGCATACGACCGGTAGCAAAGCATGCTAAACCTGTTCCCGCCAAAGACGCGTCTGTGTGTGCAGTTACATCAGTGATAGACAAGGTACGGTGGCCACATCGCACACGACTAAAGGCAAGGCACAAAATGTTGACGGGATATGCCTTTAAGACCAAAATCGATCCAGTAATCCCACCAAAGAAGCGATCCCTCCTCACTGGTAAAGAGAGACGTGGCTTTCCAATGACTGAACCCCTAACATCAAGTCATACCCTTGCCCTATACATCTGTCTTTATGGGCACATATACAAGAAGACTAATAAGCACGAGTTTGTATTTACCGTACCTGGTAGCCTTGCCACGGCAGGCGGCCCTTTAACAAAAAGAGCAGTGTATATGCAAGCGACTCAAGGTCATCACGGCGGCTTGCCGTGCGCCCTAGATGAGCATGCACGCTCGCGTAGCGCACCGTGCCCCTGCGAGCCGTTGATTTTGAGCATTAAGAAAATCATGCCTCCATATATAACAAAAACAAACAAACACATCTAGCCATAACAAGTAGCTCTAACACTTCTCCGTTGAACCCGTGGAAACGACCAGAAGATCAACCACTCAGCAAGATTTCTAATATTGACACGCTAGTTCAACAGCTGCATTACGCAATGCCATCTATCTCGGAACACACGTAACGTTACCAACAACCTTTTTTGTCATTAAGCCCGCAACTTGCAACCCCGCCGCGCAGCCCGCCATATTAGCCATATTGGCTAACGGAAAAAATGAAGAGACAAATTTAACGAAACAGCAGCAGTACGTTACCATGTCTCCTGTTTCCAAAAGAAATCCTACCTGAACACGTCAGGCCGCTGGTCGTATTCCACATGTGTGCCACAAACGGCATCCTTCCACCGTGTCGCTATTTGGGGACAATGAGCATTCAACAACACAACAGATGCGCAAGGGAATGAGGTGGGACTGTTCCAGAGACCGGCGGCGGCAGGCACATACAGCAGCTATGCCACTGCGCTAACTCACGTGAGAACGCATACACTAACGACAAGGCTTTATTGCAACTACGACCTTTCCTGACCCTTCGGATTCAGCACAAACCGTGTGTCTCGTACTTACCAAGACCCAAATCGACAAGGTACAGCTTTTTCTCGTTCGGGGTACCAGGTTGTCCGAGCAAAAAGTTTTCGGGCTTCACATCACCATGGACGTACCTACGTGAACGGGTTCCCATGGAGCTTCGACTCGGGGTTGAAGCGAACATCACGCTCTTCCACATTACAGGCATGCAGCCACCCGCCCACATTTTGACAATATTGAGGTCCTAGGGCGAAATGTACAAGCCTTAGGGATACCCTCTACAGAGAGCACCTAAGGAATGCCCTTTACACCTCGCAGTTCGCTCACATGGTACCATGGGAGATATTCCCACGAAGACCCACCAACCCCATCCAACTAACCCCTTGGCGTGAAGCTCCTTCAGGATAGACAGTGCCTCGACAGCTATGCAGGCCACCATTTCTTGGGACATGACCTGTCCCGAGGAGTTCCATACGTCCCAGAGGCTTGGGCCTAGCATGTCCATAACCTATGGAGCCAGGGCACAATTAGTTAACGTACGAGTTCGAGAACTGCATGCCTTCACGACGTTACGAAACTCACCATAATGTAGTAATCTCCTTGCCGGCCCTTATAGTGGACCTTGGGAATTCCATGAACCCCACCAAGAGAGCTGTTCACCAAGGGATGAGGAAAATGTAAGGAAATGGGATGTAGAGAACTCTACAAAGCAGTCTTGACCGGCACTTACTTGTAAACGGACCACTCGTATGGTGGCCCATAGTTACAGCCTTTGCTGCTGCGGTGCTCAAATTTAAGGGCGACCTGCACAAAATATGTGTTGGAACGGCCATCAAGAATGGCCGCGACATACGCTCGAGTTTAAAATCTAGTCCTGACCTGGTTAGCTTGTGGCCCATCCTTTTGCTTCGTTGCAGAAACACGTCGACCAACGTACACTTGGCCAAAGCCACCCTTTCCAAGTTTGCGGTCCACGAAGTACTCGGGGGACCCACCGACCACGACCTGTGCCATGAAAGATTGGCCAACGTTTCTATCGGTCCTCAACACCTCGGCGCGGCACCATACGTGGATAATTACGAGTTGACTGAGTGCCTTGCCTTGTCTGGGAGCGGGGCTGTGCTAGCCTCCTCCTCTTTTGCTGCCTTGTCGCCCTCCTTGTCCTTGTCAGTCTGCCCCTCGCCTTTCATTGCCAACGCCGATCTTAAAACGCTTTCAAGTTCTTCTTGATACCAGACGTGCTGGCACAGCAGCTGCAGCAGCAGCTGCTGTTAGCGTTGTTTCTCTTGCCCCGGAGACTGCCTGCCGTTGCTCCTCTTCAATCCGTTATTCTTCCTCAAACAGATTAATAGTGAACCTGTAAGTGTGCTGCTGAAGCAGCCTGCTGTCTTTAATATCTTAACGTCACGGCCCAACACGCCAGCCCGACGCCCGGTATCTCATAAACATGAAAAGTCAATTCCTACCAGAAATAGAAACATCCAATATTCAAACCTTACAAAGCTACACACAATTGCACGCTCGCTCCCTCCTGAAACTGAAGGAGAAACCGTACTATGCAGTACGCTATCGTACAACTTACACTTCGAAAGGCAAAGCGCAAAGCCACTCTATCCGACATTATTTTTTCCAGTTTCCCTGAACTTGATTAGGCACATTCAAAGTTTCATATAATTAAAATGCCTGCTCCAGACGGTACGCGCCCTGCTGCGAAAGCTTCGATGGGTCACTTCTTGATGTAATGTTACCAGAGTGTTACTTTCCTGCAGCTCGAGCGGGCTCGTCTGGGTCGATGGGAAAGGGGACGCTGGGCTCGGGCGACACTCTTGGACATAAGTCTGTCCTGGACAAACAAAGGCAAGCATGATAGCATTGTGACAAAAAATATTTTATTCGTATAAATAACTGATGATATTCGCCGGTTTCACCTCAGGGCGGCCATTGAAAAGCTTCGCGCACAGAATGAACAGCTTAAGACAGAGCTGCTGCTGGAGAACAAGTTTAGTGTCCGACCGGGAGACCCATTTGCTCAAGCACTTATAAATCGGCTTCAGGATGAGGGCGACATGCTTGCACGCAAGGTGGGATGATGCGCAGTTGTCGGAGCATACATTCAGCAGCCCACATAGTACATTGGTTTTCCTGACGCAGATTGTGCTTGAGATGCGTAAAAGCAAGATGCTGGATCAGCAGCTCGGGGAAATCAGCAGCACGCTGACAACCACCCGAAATAACATGGGGGGCATCTTCTCCGCCAAGGAGCAGTCACAAGCGGTCCAAAAGCGCATCAAGCTGCTGGAGAACCGCCTTGAGAAGGCATATGTCAAGTACAATCAATCCATAACGCACAACAAGCAGCTGCGCGAGCAGATAAACAACCTTCGCAGGGAGCGCCTTATGTTTGAGAGCATTCACAGCAACCTGGAGCGTGACCTAGCAAAAGTAAAGCGTGACATGGCGGATATGATTCAGCAGGCCAACGGGGCCTTTGAGGCACGGGAGAAGGCCATTTCGGAGATGAATGCACTCAAGGCGCAAGCAGATAAGGAGCAGCAGGGCTTTGAGGAGGAGTGGCGGCAGCTGACCGCTATCATTGAGGAGGACAAAAAGGAACGGGTACGTGGTCAGGAATGCGTTTCGCAGGCAATCTCCGGAAAGCGTGGGTTTAGCACGGGAATTCGTGTCCCACGAGAAAGGGGGGGGTCCTCAAGATTGCCGCAAGCTTGGGCTTGGGTGCTTCTTGGGTGGGACAGACTCACCGGGCAAATGTCTGCAGATCCTTGCATGAAGCTTTCACCTTAAGACGCCAGAGGGACTTCGGATCGGGTATGGCCCTTTCGGTTTTCCTTGGTGGCATATATACGGTATGGCAAATCCTCTTAGATTATTTGCCTCCACGCAACACAGCCTGCCGTAACTGTTGACCGTTGAACAGGGTGCCGCTTCGGGACGGGCGATTCGGGTTGTTCCATATCGCGGCACTATCTCACTGCCTTCGGCGACGGTCCACGCAACCCGTCGTCCCCCATTCGGTCAATCAGAACGCTTTCAATTATGCAATGCCGCATCATTAAAGCCGCGTTTTGAAATAAGAAAGAGTGGCTAGTAGGATGTCAACATCAAATGTACCTGTCAGTTTCTGGCCGATAGTTTCTGGCCGATAGCCCGTCGCGAGTTTGGTGGACTGCAGTATAACTAAAGTAGGTAGACCTGCCCGCGGTTGCGTGGAAGGGTGTGTGAAAAAAAGCTCCCATCTAGAAGTGTGGTGACCGGAGAGCCCTAGGACTAGATAATAGTAGTATAAAGACGCAGGTCTGCTAGCGGGAATGAAGGCAGGTAAACTGAAAAAATTATCACATCTTTAACCAGCGGAGTTTCTATCCTTCCCGATCCTCATGCAACTGTGTCCAATAAAGGGCAAGCACTCTTACAACTTTGCTACGTTCCGGGCATTCACAGTGGGCTTCGCCCGTGCTACAACCACAGTGTTTATGGTGTAACCGTTTTACGTGAGATCCCGGGGGACCACCGCCAAAGCCACCGCCAAGCCGCACGGTGCTTTATCGGATGATGCGACTGTCATCGGTTTCCTCTCATGCACATTGCCTCCTGTGGTCCAGGAACGCGCCCGCGCGCAAGAGCTCGCCATGCGTGAGCGCGAAACACAGGAGCTGCTCAAGATGGGCACGCTATCGTCGGCGGAGAAGAAAAAGCGCGTATCAAAGGGCCAGTGGGGTGCCGGGTATAACAAAGCCCTCGCGCAAAACGTCGCCGCGGAGAAGGTGGAGATGTACGGACAGGCGTTCAAGAGGATCCAGGTACGCTGCCGTACAGTATGCATATCACTGGGATGGCTTGCGAAATCGGAAGCTGCACAATAGCATCGTTTAGCGGAGCTGTGGAACGAATGGTAGGAATGAAGCTCTAAAGAGGTCCCTAGCTGGCTGGGGGCTTGTCCTTATCGAGATGGCTTTCAAGCAGCACCACCCATTCTGAATCAAGTGGAGGAGAGCAACGGACTCAGCAACAGGTGCCGATTTTTTACGTGTACTATTTGTAACCTTCCTGCTAACGGGTGGACAGGACGGAGGGGGTATGTTTTAGCATGGCTTAGCAGGCTTAGTGGGTTGGGGTGAGTGCGGATGATTTGGGAGTTCCGAAAGGGTGGAAGGCCGCGCAAGTCATTGGGGCATGTGGTGGTGATGGTAAGCCGGGCTACTCGCTCGTGGAGCCTCGAGCACACGCCCCGATTAATGGGTCAGGGGCTCTTTGGACGCGGGGCTTGGGCGTGGAGAGATATCAGCGCCATTGTTTTCTGCCTTCCCGCCATCGTGCTAAATAGGTTCCATGGCAGGTCTGCCCGTAACCTATGTAGCACGATGGCGGTGTTGCTCTGTGATGTGCTTATATGCGTGTGTTTTCATTTTCATTTGTTGGCGGACACGTGAACCCCAAACTTGCCCACTCTGCAACTAGGGCTGTCCACCTCCGTAGTCCTAACTTCGCTCAACCCCACTGAACGTCCCCTCCGTGCTTGCCAGGACGCTACTGGTATCGAAGACATCGACCAGTTGGTGAACACGTTCTTGGCGGCTGAGGACCAGAACTATACGCTCTTCAACTACGTCAACGAGGTCAACCAAGAAATTGAGAAGCTGGAGGACCAAATCAACATTATGCGCTCCGAAATCAACAAGTACCGGTGAGCCCGCACTCATTTTCTGCCCTGAGTGGTGCCACGTTTTCATCCTGCTCGCTGATTGGGGTGCTGATGGCCAGTGGGAAATTGTGATGTGCAGGGTCCGGGAATGTCACTAAAACCCATCCACACATATGTTAATTCGCAATATATACATACATACATATTATATATATACATACATACATATTATATATATACATATATATATATATATATGCACAAATCACCTTTCTTTGATTGGGTTTTTCCCAATTGACGAAGGCATAGGCTAATAAGACCAAATTGTGTTTTTTGATGGTGCGGGATTTGGAGTGCTATGGTTCATAATGACAAGTACCGATGGCGCCACTTCCCGTCTTCTGGAGACCCAACCTTCAATAGTCCCTTAAAGTCTCCTTCGGTCGTCAATACCCTCCACGCGTCCATCCATACATCCAGTGATGTGTGCATGCCGCTTCTGGGATCTTTACACTCGCCGAACCGCACTCCGCCCATCCCCTCGCCGCTTAGGGAGACCGGCCAGGAGCTGGACCGCACCAAGTCGCGGGAGCTCACGGAAGGCGAGGCACGGTTGGCAGCATGCGAGGCGCAATCACAGCAGTATGAAAAGCGCTACGAAGCGGCCATGTCCATGACGGCCGCGCTGAAGGCCGGCATCTCCGAACTATTCGAACGCATTGGCTGCAACACGCCGGCGGTGCGCGACCTGCTGGGCGAGGAGGGGCTCACGGAGGCCAACCTGATGGCTTACTTGGGCATCATTGAGCAGCGAACCAACGAAATTCTTCAGGTGTGTATGGAGCGGCAATAATCGGTTGTCGGCAATAACTCCTTCCTTTTGTATATAAACGTTAGAAAAGCACCTTATGAGAAACCAAACTTTATACTTCCTCAAACGTCGCAGTTAGTGGAGAGGTAGTTAATCGCAATTAGCAGCAAAAGATTAAGGACAAGTTAAGGACAAACAAGTCAAGTTAAGGACAAGTCCTGCTCTGGAGTCCGGTCCGGTCCGAAGTATTCCGTGGCAATGGGGGCCTGTGAGGAGGATTGGGAGTGAAGGGCTGCGGGTACCGGGAGACCGCAACTGGACCTGACTCAGATCCAGTTACGGTGGCCATCTTCATGGGACGATGGTTCAGCGGCAGTCCCCGCACTGAGGCGCCGGTTTCAACCACTACCACTCCTTCCCTTAAAGCCCATGTATGTGAAGGGTTGAACCCCGTGAGAACATCTGTACACGTTGACTCTTGACGCAGTCAACGCATAGATTCTGGTTTGGCGAGGCTTAGGCTTGTGTATCCGGATACCCAGACAGATGTAGATGCGAATGCGGAAGGGAACATACAGCTGTGATGGAACTAATGCGTGTTGGCTTACCGAAGCTATGACATCGCTTCGCTCAGGTTTTCAACTGCTCTGTAACCCTGCCCTGGCTATCCCGGGGGCAGCAGCAAGCTGGACGATGGTCCACAGCAGCTCACCGGCGCCGTTGCATCCCTGCTTTTTCATTGCCCCTCATCGCCGTGCCACTTGGCATCATCACTGGGAACACGTTCTGCCTTTTCAAGATTCTACGCTGCCCGGCCCAGCACGCTCCCGGCATGCGTTTACCGTCCCTATCCACCCGCCCACACACCGACCCGCCCGCCTATTGCAGGTGTATGCCAAAAGGAAAGCTACCCAGGGAACGGAGGGCCTGGCGGAGGCACTGCTGGCGCAGCCGCTGACGCAACCAGGTAACCGCATTATCATCGAGCCGCCCTCCACAACGCAGGAGGAGGAGGTGGAGGGGCTGGAGCCGGAGCCGGTGGAGGAGGACCGGCCACTCACACGGGAGCACTTGGAGACCAAAGTGCAGCGGACCTTGCCACGCAAATTGGAAACAGCAATAAAAGTGCGGCCCGCAGGTGTAGATGCGGCGGGCGGCAAGCGTGGGTCGCCGACACGGCGGTAGCCACGACCAGCGCCGTGAGGTGTGAGGACGTGGGTGCGAAGAGGCGGTGTGTGTGTATGTGTGTGTGATAAAGCTGGAGCTGTGTATTGGCATGAAAGCGACAGTGCCGGAAGGGTTTTGGTGGGTGAAGGGGTTTGTAGGCGCTTTTAACTATAGACGCATGATGAAATTCATTTGGACTAGCATCAGGATGGGATGAAAAAATGACAAGGACAGCCACTGTTAGAATTCGAGCGCAGTATAGCCTTGCGTGGCGGGGGCTGACCCTTCGGGCTGGCAGGCAAGCTGGCAGGCAAGGGCATCCGAAACGCCGCTGATCGCTTGCTTGCTGAAGAAAGCATCTAATTCGTGATTTGCCCAGCCCTTCCATGCTTAGGGTCCACGCTGACGCCCGAAAGACGCAGGAGTTTGCTCTGAGTAACTCGCCCTCGCCAAGGTTCAGATTCTCATTGGCGATGCGGTAGGGTGAGTTGGTGACGTTTCGAATGTCCTAACTGGGCATGGGAAAGATTTTTGGTGCGGTGGATGCATGGGCACCGAACTCTACTGTTTCTACTTACCTTTCCAGACGCGATGACACGCGTGTGACTGTACATGTGTGTGTTACATGTCCTTGTGTGCGTGTATTGGCTTCTGCCAATCCGTCTGGAAGCTCCGGACGCACATGCATGACCGCGTGGATGGTTCGGATTTCGTGTATTAGTAGACCACGAAGATACATGTGGACATGACCGCATTTCAATACTTGATTTGTTGGATGTGCTCTCGCTTTGGAGGCCAGTGGATGAAGCATTTTGCGGTATCAAACATCGCACGGTGTGTTTAGACCGTGTGGGGACCATGAATGGTTTCGCCAGGCATGCTGTCTGGAACCGCAGCTGGGTTGGGTAGAGCGGCTCTCTCTGGGTCTCGTGAAAACACCACACCGATCCGCGTTCATATTTGGGTTGAGGTCGCCCCGTAGGCGCACAGTCTGTTGATGTCGACTCCTCTAGGCTCTGGAAGAATGCGCGACGCCAGAAGGGCCCAGGAAAGCCCCAGGGAACGCTCTGTCTGTCTGTCTATCTGTCTGTTTGCACTATGGGCAGTGGTGCCCCGTCGCCGCCATCATTACTTTGTAAATACGTAGGCGGCGGACCCGCCTATTGTGGATCCATTCGTGCTCCTCGTGTTGTCCAGGCATGAACGGGAGGGGCGGCTGCCATTGCTGCAAGGCCCCAGGGTTTGAGGCTGTAAGTGTGCCGCCAGCTTTTCCTATTGTAATAGAAGCCGCTTTGCCAGCTCTGGCATTCGGAGACCTGTCAAGGTCCTTGACCCGCATAGCTGCATTATGTGAAACCTGCGAGAGACGCCTCACTGAAGAAAAATGTGATGGACAGGGATGCCAAGCCCCTGGCTGGTCGTGAAGCCTCTCGGGCGCTTTACGTCGTGAATGCCTTACCATTAACTAGTAGCTGGTGTGTGTATAAACGAAAGATCAAAAGCTGGCGTTGCCTTTATCCTTAACTAGCATATCGGAACAGGCACATATCGTTCTTCCATATTTAGCTCCTGCCAAAAGTTCTCGGTCCCTTGCACCAGTGCATTATTGCATTTGCGTGCGCACCTCCGGCATGGCGGACTGCTCCCCCCCCACACACACACCTCCTCGCATGCGCACATCTTTGCTGCTACCTCCACCGTCGCCCCAGGTGAGTGGAACGGCGCGGAACGGCGCTTTGCTCGGTTGGTACGCACGCGTGCGGGATCTGGGCTGGCCGGGTAGGGTGGATGGGGTGGTTGGGTTCAGTCGCTTGTAGGTTCTCTTTACAGAGGGGTTGGGAGGAGCACTCGCATGACAGCACCAGCGCCAGCGCCGGCGGTCAGGTCAGCTTCGCCTCGGACTCAACACGTCTTTCACTTCGCCGCCGTCAATCAGGCCGATGGTGTACATAAGTACGGTTTCTCTTCCTCGTTTTACTGCTTCGGTTGGCGGCCTCGGCGACCACCTAGTTTACGCCACAGCTTTCAATTCTTCTCTTCCTACTTTGGCCGATTAGCTAGTCCTCAATCCTTCAGTATCAGTTGCACCAGCTGGTTCGTTTCATTCGTGCTCCTCAAGATGCGACACGGATGCACATCTCAGATGAGAGAATTGCCTGAGACACTCTCGTCTTAGTTGTGCGTGCACTGAACTGAAAGTGCTGTGGGGAGACTTCTTAGGGAACTTTAGGGTTAGAAAAAAGATTCTTTGTAAGCTAACTGTATGTCACACATACACATATAGATACCAATACATCATACACACACAGGCCACCCGGCACGTACGCATGTAACTGCCTACATAATAGCTATGCATAACGGGATTTATTTTCCCCCATCGTTCTCTGTTCCTCATATCTGTTTTATTTGAATTTTTGTTTATTACCCCTCGTCCACTTCGCAAACACGGGCTTACTAAAAATGGCCTTACCGGGATTCGCTGGCGCATACTCTGACGAGATAACCTTTTTTCCGTGAGTACTACGCGCCACGATACTTGTACTAATCTGTCCCCTACCTTCCTCAGCACAATACGCAAGCACACCCCAGCCAATCAGCGCAGATTCGTGGCTCAAGCTGCCCGTCTGATTGTAGGCATCTACTCCAATCTGCCACCCACATCCGCCCAATCGAGCTCATTTCCTACGTGGCGCCAGCGCAGCTCCCTACAGCTACAACCACTGCACACAGGCAGCATCAAAATGCCGCCCAGCGCGAACGCGCAATAGCGAAAAACATTCAAGGACAACGGTTTGAAACCCGGTTCCAGTCATTCGGCTGCGCGTTTATGGCTATCAACCTGCCCTTAACCTAGCAAATATACTTATGAATATTTACTTCCCGGCCGGGCTTTGGACGGAATCAGTCGATCTCGCACCATGTATCCACACTATTCAGGCATGTGCATCCACAGCTCCCCTTATTTCAAGTCCTGCTTTCCGCCTCATACTCAATTTGAATCCACGTCCTCTCAGGCCGGCGGTGCGCTGCATGACTTCTCGATAACTGCCCCTCCCCCCGCGCCTCGTGCAGCGCCAAGCTGCTCTGCCCGCTACCTCCCTCCCCCGCACATCCAGTGCCTAACTCAATCCCACCGCTGCCGCTGCTGCTGACATGCCTACCCTCAAGCCCCAACACCGCATTACCTGCTCTACCTGCTGCACTGCGCTCTGCGCGTCCCTGCCCCTGTCCTGCATCAGCTTCCTGCAACAAGGCCGTTGCCGGTGCACCCCCGGCCGCGCACCCTTCCTCCTCCCTAGGCCGAGCAGCACTAGCAGCTACGACCGCTGGCCGGGGCTCAACCGACGACGACGAGGACACCGGTGCCGCGGCTACCTCCACAACATCGAGGTTGTTACTGCTGCCGAGCGCTTCTCTATCAGCACCAATTCCCGATTCCGTCGACCTGACCGCCGAAGCCGTTGCCTGAGCCGTTGCGATGCGCTCCACGTTTGGGTGCAGCCCTGCCTTCTCACCGCGGCGGCCCCGTGTGCGGCTGACCCCGAGCCGCGGCAGGCCGCGATTCAACCCCTCCAGCAACACACAGGCTTTACACACTGGCTGGCTGGAGATGTAGCCGCAGCGCTCGCAGGTGCGGGGCTGCGGAAGCTTGTCTTCAGAGGCAGTGGTGAAGATGAAGTCCTCCGCAGAACGGATGACGTCGATGATCGCCATAGGCCTAGCGGCCTTGGGGTGGGGGAGCGGGTACCATCGGAGCAGATGGGGCGTGTATATGTGTATACGTGTATATATGTATATTAGGTGTATTAGGGGTTACACTGTGGCTGGGCAACTTGCCCTGCTGCAAGGACGAGCACAGGGGGCCCTGACCACCGGGCCGAACCAAAGCGCTGGTGCGGGGGGAAACACACGGCTTTGTCTGTCTGTCCGCCTTGCATACGAACATATGTATACGCACATGTACATATGAGCAAGGATCACGACGGTTCAAAGATATGAAGTTTTCCAAGGTAAGCGAAGCTCCAAAGACAAAAGAATGTACTATGGAAATGGGTTGACAGATGAAGAGAGCTTGTGTGTATGTATACCTTTGCAAAGTGAGATGGGCGAGTTTGGTGCAGAGGAAAGAGTTTTCGGTCCAAGCTGTGGGTTTTCCCAATCACAATGTGATCATTCCCGTTTTGCTCCCCCCTTCAAGAGCTGCTAATGAGCCCTACCGGGTGGAGCGGGGTGGGGTCTGGGGTGAACCCTAATTGAGTCAAAGAAAAGCAGAAAAATGGCATCACGTAAAACACATTTGTCGCCACTTTGCTCCTCTTCTTTCTACAGGCCGTCTGCTCTCGTTACGCCACTCCTTTGTCGCACAGCTTTCTGTTGCACCGATTTTCCTGTTGGACCCTTGCTTTTGCTTTCGCGTCCATCACTTGCTGGCGGCTTGGCTCTGTCAGGAAGAAAACGCCCCGGATCTCACCTCTCGCGTTATTGCATCGCTCGTCTTTCCCACGCAGCTTCATGCACTTGTGTGTATGTGTGTGTATCGATCATTCCCAACAGCCCCCTCAGCTCCGCACCTCGAGGTCCTTTATGAATTCCCGCGCAAACCCCCGCGCAGCAAACGGCGCATACACGCACTCCGTAGAGAAGTAGTCCAGCTTCTTGTAGTAAGCGTACAGCACGATTTCCTTTTCGTACGCGTACTTAAAGGGCTTCACGCGTGGCAGTGAGCTGTCCTCACCCGTGATGATGTTGGCGCAGCGGCCCAGTCTGGGGACACCACCAACACCCCGGTACAGCGACACGGCAGATTGGCGAGTAAATGGCTAAATGGCCCCGTAAACAACCAGACCATATAAGGCATATTTGTGTGTGTGTATGTGTATGTGTGTGTGTCTCTCTCTCTGTCCATGGCGGCCCCTGTGGGTGTCCGGAGCTCGGCATGTCGTACCTCGGCACATCACCCCGCAGAATGTTGAGCAGGACGGTCTCCGCCACATCGTCGGCATTGTGTCCGGTAGCAATCTTGTTCGCATCCGCTAGTACGGCACCTCTATCGAGAGCCTGAGGACAGCGTGTGCATAAGTAAACAGATAAAAAAACAATTATTATTATAATAAATATATACTATAAACCCTATCATATATTTATAATATAAGATAATAAAATTATATGTATATTATTGAAATATTTGACTTATTACAGTATATGGATTATTATTAGGGCTTACAGTATGGAACTGTGTCCTCAAACAAAGGGACTCAAACAATTCATATACATACATATGTGTGTGTGTGTGCACATGAGGAAATGCATACAGAATATGTACAAAAGTAAGGCGTAGAGAAGAAAGGCTGAGGAGGAAAGCTGGCATACGACAACTGTGTTTGTGTGTGTTTGCATGTTGGTAAGGGTTGGCGGTACGGAAAACGACGTACCCCGGCCGTAGGAACCCAGGCACGCTCCCCTCCCCCCCTTTCCCCTCCCCTCCCCTCCCCTCCCTCCCCTCCCTTCACTCCCCTCACCCCACTCCCTTACGATCACTCTTTCCCATCTCCTCAACCTTCGTGGAGAGGAAGACAATCGCTGACATCCGACAAACAGGCGTAGGTATTGTACTCTTCAGCAGCAGTACCAGGACCCATCATCTGTCTTCTCCACCATTATGTCCCACATCCCCACTGCACATCCCACAACACCCCTTAACGCCCCACTCCCAACCCCAGGTGCTCGTGGGCTCCTTGTGTGACATTTTCTGCTGCTTTCCTGCCTACCTGTCGTCTGAACACTCCGCAGAAAGTGCAGTTGTTTTTGGTGCCGATCTGGGCCACGATCTCATCCATGGTCCAGCCGTACAGGTCCTTATACGACACTACCTTGAGAGCGATACCGTACTGCAGCTCGTTCCGTTTAACCGTCTCCAAAGAGTCATCACGGTAGCCGGCGATGCCCTCATCAATGGAAAGAAGAAAAAGGTCCAAGCCGTACCTAACATCGCAAGAGAGATTTGATTCCGTACAGTGCGCGAAATGCATACATATAATCTACTTATACTAAGCATGGCATCCAGGTCGGTTCGTTCATTGGCTGGGTTGCCTATAGCCATCGTTTTGGTGGTCACAACAGGCCCCAGAGACGCGGGAAAGCGAAGCGATAGGCAACGGGGGGCAATGCATGGATTTTCAGACAGCGTACGATACTGAAGGCGGGCTCGAAGTTGCGGTGCTCCGAAACCCATAAGCCATGCGCTGACCCACGGCGCACCCCGATAGTTTACGGCCCGCGACAGAGATACACCATATCTGACATACACACGCACCCATAGCGTGCGTTCAGAGTCGTCATGATGTGGGCCAGAACGGTGGAGTCCTTGCCGCCCGATGCCGCGATGGCCACTCTCTCTCCAGGTTTGAACAATTTGGTCTGAACGATTGTCTCGTGCACTTCCTCCTCAAATAACGTGAAGAAACACTCTCGGCAAACCTGTCATGCAGGTGGCCGCAAAACCCTTAGGCGGCAGCTAATTGGAGGTTGGCGGCAAAACCCGGCCCGGAGGTCAGTCACACCTGCTCCTGCGTTTTGGGGCGTTTAAGCATAGCCTTGGAAGACTGACATTTTATACACAGCCTTCGGGCCATGTTTCCGCAATTCTGCTGCGAGTGGGTAAACTACAAAGTTGCAGTGTTGTTCATGGTTGACACATTCAAAACATCATTGAAATGATGAACTAATTAACCATGTTTGCTGCAATACTTTCCTACGCAAGTCTGGCTTCTTCCGTGCATCTGCTTCAATTCATCATTCAACCAGTGACAGGCAAATCAATCTAAGGCAGTTGGAGTGGTTTTATATATTCATTTATTCCGTGTTGTGATTACCTAATAGGTTATCAACTTTTGACGCAGGTGCATCAGCTGATTTGCCATCATGCGTGCGAACCACAGCCATCATGTCAGGCATGCCACTCCAACCTGTCGAGTAGCAAGACTCGTTCGACCACGGATCTTATGCGCAGCGACAGGAGCAGTCCCAGATGCACGCGTTGTGGTTATCGGCGGCACCGGTCGTGTGGGCTCCTCGACAGCGTCTGCATTGATTAAGGAATTCCCAAACCTTAAGATCACCCTAGCAAGCAGGAGTGATGCATCGTATCAAGCGGCAATATCGCGACGGCCAGAGCTGTCCAAGGCGTCGTTCCAGCATGTCGACATCACCAACGCCGATTCTGTTCGTGTGAGCCGATTGTCAGCCAAAGCAAATTAGAGCAACGTCTGTTGCGTATTTTTTTCTCAGACGGTTCTTAGATCAAGGTTAGATAGATAGATCAGGGCTGCCGACGCTGGTTTTAAGGCCAGAACACAACTTCAGCGGAACTAATCCCCTAAGCACAAACATGAAAACCGTTCCTATAAGACGAGCGCTGGCCCAAATCGATCAGCATGATGAACTTCAAAGATGCAGGTTTTTCCCTCTCCTTGGGAGATTTAATCCGCACGCAATATGCGCCACACACTTCCCTCATTGTTTCCGCGTCTGCCAAATGTCGAGAACCGATCAGTTCCTGAAGCATAACTCCAGGCGACCCGCACCTGCAGCAACAGGTTGTCTGCGCCTCGTGCCCTCCCTATGCCCCGTTGGGTTTCCCGGATGTTGGGCTCCCCACCCAAAGGTTGTATTTACATCATTGCCTCTCTGTGCCGCAGGGACTGCTGGTCAACACGAATGCAGACCTTATCATCCACACCGCGGGGCCCTTCCAGCGCTCGAAGAACTATGCTGTTCTGGAGGCGGCGCTGGAGACGCGCACAGCTTACATCGATGTGTGCGATGACACACCCTATTCGGAGGGGTAGGTTTAGGCACAGGGTGTTGAGGTTGAGCTGAGAAACATCGAACGCAGATATTCTAAACTATTTGGCAATATTAGCAGCCGCAGCACTCGGTTGACATGGAAAACATGCGTATTGGGATAAGTTTTGGAAGGGGCCGAAGGGGCCGTACCGTTCGGGGCGCCAGCGAACGCTTGATGAAGCTTTGGAATGCCCCGCCCAAGGGGTATTCTAAAGTGAGTTGCGCATGTGACTCGATGGACCAGAGGACCGGATCGTCCTTGGGCTTGCCGTGCATGCCTTTCGAGGGATGCTAGCTTATCACCAAGTTACGATCACGGCGCATGTCGTAACGTGCCTATGCCACGTGTGCCTCAGTGCGTGGAAGCCCAGCCCAAATTCATTCCCCACCATATTCCCCTCCGTATCGGGAATTGGTATTTGGTGTCGTATTCGGTGTCGTATCTTGTCATGGCTTTTGCTGCACGAGTCTGTATGATGCTGCTTTCTGCGTTTCTTTCCTTCGTTACCGCAATCACAAATACTGGAATACGCCGCGTTATTGGGAATGATGTCAAAATCCCGTCAACGCTCCATACTTAATCATAGCCCGTGGAATGTCGCCCCATTGTTGCATGTATAACATAGCGCAAAAACAAAGTACGCAGAGCGCGCTGTGGCAGCGGGTGTTCCCGCGATCGTCTCTGGCGGCATCTACCCCGGCACCTCAAACGTCATGGCGGCCCACATCATCTCGATTGCGCGCCAAGAGTACGACCAGGAATGGAACTATCGTGCACCAGTGCCAGGTGCGCGACTTGTTGTGAAACGTTAAAGCAAAAACTTGTTACGGGCCGGCCCTGTTTTGAGCAGGAGCAGTCCCCGATATTGAGTCCATAGCGGGAATATGTCCGTCTACAGATCTCTGTGGAATCCCCCTTTGCACCCTCGTCGACATCGCATTCAAGTTTTTGAAACAAGTAACTCATCTACGCGCTCGCCTGGCTGTGTTTCCAGTCCGTTTGGCTTCGCTGTAAATACCCGTTATCCGTATCGTTACCCATATCGTTATCCGTATCTTTATCCGTATCGTTATCCGCATCCGTATCGTTATCCGTATCGTTATCCGCATCCATGCTTCCTTGTGACTTGGTCCTCGCTGCTGGTTTTTCTAATTTTGTCAATTGCACGGTAAGTTCTCCGCATGTGCCTCATACCTGGCTGACACCGTGTCGATTGTTTGTCGGTTGTTTTCCTATTCCCAAGTAAGTAAAACCCTAAACCCTAATCCGACCCCAGGTGAGGGCTCGGAGCCCAAGTGGTTGCGGTACAGCTATTACACTGCGGGCAGCGGTGGTACAGGTCCGACCATATTGGAAACCAGCTTTCTGCTGGCTGGCGAGGAAGTCATCGTGTACAAGGACGGCAAGGAGGTCATTCTGCCGCCGATCAGCAACCGCCGCGAAGTCGACTTTGGACCTGGTGAGCAGCGGTGGTTATGATGGTTATGACCAAGAAAATGTTAGTGCTCGTGATTGTGATTTGATGAATAGTGTGAGAAATGGAAGCTAGCACTTTGACAGAAAGGCCTTGAGGATTGCAAGATTATTTGGCATGCAGCGTCCTCCCATTTCCCCCGTTCCGGGCAACCCCAAAACCCTAAGCAGATTTCGTTCAATGCCGTTGCAACTCCTCACATGCCATGGGCTTCTTTCTTTTTCCTCCCTTTTTCTCCTCCTCTCCTTTTTACACCAATCTCTAGTTTTTCCCAGCCCTCCTCTTCCTACCCCCAACCTCTTCCTACCTCTTCTTTACGTCCCATACGCAACCTCCTTTCCCCACAGGAATCGGCCGCAAGGGTCTGTACTTGTACAACCTGCCCGAAGTGGTGTCCGGTCACAAGTACTTGCGCGTGCCAGACGTATCGGCACGGTTCGGCACCGACCCGTTTATTTGGAACTGGGCTATGTGGCTGACAGCGCGCCTGATTCCTCGCAAGCTGCTCAACGACCGGGCCTTCGTCAAGCGCTTTGCGGCGTTGTCCGATCCCTTCGTGCGCAGTTTGGATAAGGTTGTGGGCGAGGCGGTGGTGAGTATGTGCATAATGGTCATAATGAGCTATTTGATAATGGGACTTGGGAAAGTAGCCATCTTTCAGGATCCAGGCATAGAAGTCCACAAAGATTTCTGTGCACGTACTGAAAGCTTGTGAGTGACATGCTAGCTGACAATATGAGCACTGATCAGACGGGGCGACTGCAACGACCTAATGTTCGCTTCGCACTTTCACAGCCCCATTTTCATTCAGTGCGGATAGTGCGTCCTTCAGTCTGTAACCTCTGGAATGATGCGCGTCTGCTGCTTTGGTACACTGATATTAGGATGTGGAAGCCTCAAGTGTCTCACGGAAACGCGAACTCTGGCTTCGTCTAGGCCTTGCCATATGGTTGCTGCTAATATTTAACGGCCACATATTACATAACGGCTGCATCGCCGTGGATCGCCAGAAAACGCAGGCCTGTCCCGCTGACTAGGATGCTTCCCTCGTGTTTTCCGCTTGTGCTTATTCAGGCGATGCGTGTGGAGGTGGACATGATGAACGGCAAGAACTCTTCCGGCATTTTCGTGCACAAGTACCTTAGCCAGTCCATGGGATACAGCACGGCAGCCTTCGCACAAAGCGTGCTGCAGGGCAAGACAAAACCCGGTGTATGGTACCCCGAGGAGCCAGAGGCGCTACAGGTACGCGCCTTGCACGCTGGGAGTTTAGGTATGCCGGCCTGGCCCTTAGATAGATTTGTGAAGTCATGCACACGTGCCCATCATGAAATGGGCGAGTTGCTTGCCAAAGGTCTCCGCTCTTATTTGAGGAATCGCGGCAGTGGCTCACTTACTTGTATATGAGAGGTTACTTGAGCGATGGGCACATACCCGCTACAGTCGAGGACCAAGCTTCTGACAGCCAAGAACGCTCATCTCGCAGACAGGACTTCGAAACGTACGACAGGAACCCCGCTCCCCGCTATGTCCTGCTTGGGTTTACCTTGCGTATCAGTTGGTTCTCAAGAAGTATGCAGTGTTTAATCAGTCTTCTCCTATGCCTGCTTTCTGCGCTCTCGCCCCCATGTGTGCGTCTGCGTCTACGTCTGCGTCTGCGTCTACGTTCCAGGATCGGCGACAGTTCCTGAAGCTGGCGGCCACTGGCTGCTCACGCTTTGACCTCAACCGCTCCGCCTGGGCACTGGAGAGTGAAATTACGCAAATTGGCGGGCTCATCTACTGGTAATCATTGGCAGGTCTATATATAACTTTACCAGCGGAAAGAAAGCACGGGCTTTAGCGAAGGCATTTATGAAGGATGCAAATTTGGAATATCCGTGATGCCTGGTACGGAACCTGTGCCCGTAGCCAATGGTATTTCCCGGGTGATGTTGGTCCACCAGAAACCATGGTATCGGGTATTAGGGTTATAGGATTTCAGTGCGGGCCGGGCTTTGGGCGGCGGGGGACGTGGATTACCGTGGAGTGTTTTGTTAGTGAGTGATCGGATCGCCAGGGCCTGCGGTCCAGGAAGAGGGACGCGTGTTTGCAGCACTTTACTGGTGTAGGGTAGTTGGGACACAAGAGTGTGTGAGATAGTTCGAGGCTAGCAGACAGGAGCAAGGCGTTAAACAAGAACTAGAGAGAAAGATTCCGCATTTCAAGATTCGTACGACGTATTCAAGCACTGCTAAAGCGCGCCGAATCTCTTACGCGGCAAGGTTTTCGGACGCCATATATAGAGGCTCTTTCAAGGATGGGGATGCCGAAATAGTGACGACAGGAAAGAAGATGCACGCATACTGGAGAGCGAGGAAGACGGTAGACGAAGCAGTCTACTGACCGTCGGGATAGGGGAGAACGGGCAGGGCCAGGAGGCGGTGGGGCCTCGACTGATTTTTGCTGTAGGCGCAAAACACAGTGTTTTCTTTTCACCAGGAGACCTGCTGGGGTGTTACTTCCCAAGTATCTCGTCTCTTTATGTTCGTGGTTTTGTGGCGGATCTCGAAACGAAACTTTACTCCGGACTTGCTTGTTAGGTCTTCCCCGAGCCACTAGAACAGCTTTTTATTGCTACCGTATTGTCCTGATACACACAGATGATGAAGACGAGTTTTGCTCCTGTCGAGTGCGTGCGTCCTGATGCACGTGGTAACATGTACATTAGATAGTGCGTGTTGCCTGCCATCATGCCGCTAATGCCTTCCGTATGTTTCAACGAGGCTTCAATGTGCAATAGGTTAGCTAAAGTTTGCGCAGGCGAAAGCTGGAACTAAACAGTGCAGGTCGATGGCCGAGCCTCAGGGCCGGGGGCGGCTGTCCCAGGTGGGGGTATCACGAAGCAAGGTTGACGAATCCGTAGCAGTGTTCGAGGGCTAGTCGGTCGCTGGGGTGCCATTCAGGGCTGAGATGTGCTGAAAGCCACTTTGTCTTTCTTCCTGAGTCAGTGAACTCGTAAACAAATGCACACCAAAATGATTTCTCTTCCATCCATGTCTCTCTTGTTTTTGGATATGCATTGCTCTATCAGCCCTGCCCCTGACCCTGACCCTGGGAGATCGCGACACAACTTTTGGCTCCTTAACCGTGACAATGCAGGGGAACTTAATTGCAACAATGAATACAGTAGCAAGGGTATCCGCTTACTGCCATTAAATAGTAATGAACAATGAAAATACATCCTGTAGGGTTTAGTTTGGTCGACGCCCTTACGGTTCGGGATACCTAGAAACCAATCCCACCCCGTTTGTAACGTCACTCCTCGTAACGTCAAACACCCTAGCTGCGCGAATTTAGATGAAGTAAAATAAATAGATTCTGATCACACTATGTGCAATACTACGTGACACATCTCTGTAGCAACAGCAGCAGCAGATTACAAAAACGTCTCGACCTGGCAGCCGCATGGTCTACAGCCGTGTACCGCATCCGCACCCGTAACCAACCGATCCATTATTCCACACCGGAGAGTGACAGGCAAATAACGGACGATCCAATCGAGAGATAATTCAAAAGTAATACACATAACTCCAGGACGGGAATAATGAAACGTCTTGCAAGCTGACCTGGCCCAGACTAATTATGGACGCCCAATCTCCGCCCCTCCATTGAGCGAGGCCGGGTCAACGGACCTGAGAATTGCAGCGAATTCTAACCCTTCTGTTGAAGTCAGCAAAGCGCCCGGCCCCTCCATGGGCCGTATTAACCGATCTGACTTTCTTCCGTATATGAGTGTTGCTCACAACACCTTCCACTCGCTCGCAACCATCGTTTCTTCAGTGTCCAGGAACTGAATCTCACGCTGATTGTACATGTTTTAGCATCAGCTGCCCAAGCTTTAGAGCCGTAGCCGATCAACACCTCAACCTCGTGTGCACCTGCAAACTGAGCGCTATGTAGTGGCCGCTCACCAATACATGGCTTCATCGGTTTCCGGTTTGGATCTTTCCCCGCCTTCAGCAGTGCCTCTGCCTAAATCGCTAACTTGTTAGACGCCAAGCTATGCAGCGGCGTGTAACCATACGTGTCGAGCGCTTCAATGTCTGCACCCGCGTCGATCAGTACCTGGGCTCGCCACGCTTGCTCCTCCCGCACTGCCCACATACCGTACCGCCGTCCGTAGGACACATCGGGTCATGGCACCAAAGTAACCCGATTACATTTAAAGGCAAAGGCAGGGCGCGAGAGAAGCTCATGGTCGGCACATAGCGGTTATTTGCGAAACAAAGCGCACAAATTGCAGCAAGTTACAGATTTTACAGCAAGATTGCAAATGACAACGTGAGTTAAAGGCGTACTACCGAGGAAGTTGTGTGATGATGATGAAATCTCTGTAAGGAACAGAGCGAAGATGACTAACAGAAAATAGTATATATGTTATGCGTATATATCCAGCAGTATTGTAGCAGTACGAAGTAGGATCGCCCAATTAGAAGTACGATGGCTTTATATTATTGGGAAAAAGTACTACTATAAACCCACAGAGTTCAAGGCATTGTTTTACACTAAAACTGTACTGCCGTACAGAGCTAGTCGTACACTGCACGTCACACAAATGCCAGGATAGAAGGTGCAAAAATACCAAGTCAGCATCTTGGCGGAGAGAACTTGCCAGCATTTGACTACTACAGAAACACTGGACGCCGGGCGCAGAGGCTTTACCTGACGGCTTGGGGGCCTTGCTGTATGGCTTTGGCCTTTCTTCGTGTAGCCCCTGCCCACTACGGGATGGAAAGAAGAGGACGGTGATAAAAGGTGGAAAACCCCTTCATATGGGAAACAACTTATTGGCAGGTTTTGATGAGACCTAGTACTGCACATGGCGGTCTGTGAGCCACATGTTATATATATGTTATATATATGTTATATATATATAACATATATGGGCTCACATACTGTCATACGGTAATACGTCAGTACGTATGTCGTCAGTACGGTAATAGGGCGTGATCAGAGCGTGTGATGAAGCCGAGGAGATTTTGTCTGTGTGTCTGTGTGTCTGTGTGTCTGTGAGTCTGTGTATGTTGGTGTGTGCGAATCGGCACTGCCAGCAGCCACTAATACATCAGTATAAGTAATCATGAGCAATTACGAAAGCGAAAATTAAATAAAGTAAACCAATATCTTTATGAGAACTTGTGTAGAGCCAACGCATTCAATATTATAAGAATTATTTAATATTTTTTATTAGAAGATTGAACCGTAGTTTCAAAATAACCAATTAAAGGCAAGATACCTAGAAGATAGAAAAATAGAAAAGCTGTGCAGCAGAGACCCATGAATGAATGATGTAACGGGTGGAGGGCATGGGTGCCCCCATGTCGATGGACGGTGAAGGACCCGATTATAGTGACCTGCGAGCTGACCAGGAGCGGAGTTGACGCCTTAGTTGATTCGGCAGATTCCGCTGGATGCCGGTGGTGGGTGCTGAACCCCGGAAGGGCACTGAATTCGGAGAAGTCGGCATGGGAGACCGAATGAGGGTGACCCGAAATACCGTGGAAGGTAGGGACTGTCAGGTTAGTGGCCATGGGTGAAGCTGTACCCCCCTATCCCACACACACTTATATAGCATATTTCTATATAATGCCCGACGTCACGTTCGGCCACCATCCATTTGGCTGACGTGCGTTACACCACTTCTCAAGGGAAACACACTCAACGCTGACGGCTACTGTGCAAGGACTCGAGGGCGTGAGGCTGGATCACCCAGGGTGTGCTCAAGTTTCCCGAGTCTGCGCCAAGAACACTGGGCTCTGGACACTGGGCTTACCTAGTTTGAGCATGAGTTTCAGAACCACCTGGCCAATACCAAGTTCTTGGCGCTTCTTGGCACAATCAGGCAGTGTTGGTGGCCTCCTTGCCCGCAATGGAATGGAACATCTATAACACCATACTAATCCCCACCATACTGGCCGAGCACAAGACCTGCCCCTGAAAAGTGGATCCGGGTGGGCAACCACGAGGCTGAGGCAAGGCATAGACTTCAGGGGTGCGGAAAAAGCAATCCAGTGCCCGATCTGTGGATCGTTTTACATGGCCAAGGCCAAGGCCAAGTTCGACTTAGCGGACCTGGATGCCAAGCGCCACATCCAACAGTTCAAGCAAAAGCTGAGAGCGATACACCGGCAGGAAGTGATATTTTGGTGAATGGCAATGAAGTGAGCTAAGCGAACTTTCACTTAGCACACGCACAAGTTTAAACCCCACATCCTAATACGATGTGTGTACGGCACCTGCGCTTCAGAGGGAATGCTGTGAGATATGGGAAATACGGTTTTCCATAAGGCCCTCTCTGTTTTTATCACTTTCCTCAAGTGATGCGGCTATAGCGCAGATAGGGTTTGGGGTTTGGGGAATTTCGGTTGGTTTCGGGGCCGTAGTATTTCCCACCGGGGTTCACACGCGAAGGGGAGGGCCGAACCGACGCAAATGGGGAGGACAGAAGTGTAGGGTTTGGAATAAGAGTACGAAAACGCAACTGTATAAGGCCCCGAACCCAATCGAAAATACAAAACCTCACATCCCTTGGGTGTCCGCGTGGTAGCCGTACGCGTTGCAAATGCACGCTCACTCGTACAAGGCTGGACAAGGACGGCCAGAACCTAATAAAGAGCTGACGCGTAGGCCTCTTGATTTCGAGTATCCACACAGTAGCCACAGGCTTATCGCACGTCATGACCAACATGGAGGCTGAGGACAGCGTCGTTCAAGGGTAATTGCAAGCCTTGCACCCTTGAGTGTGGTGGCCACGTGGTAGCCATAGGCATTCGGCTTGGCGTGGCCAGCGATGCTGGCTGGCTGAGCGAGGAGAGCGCTACCTTGATCCACTCAACTGGATACAATGCACTGCGGGGAGCTCACATACACCTGCTGGCTGTCGTGGCATGGGGGGGGGCCCATCCCTGGTCATGGTATTCACATCCCCTGCATAATCAATAAATACCTCATAACAGAGGGCCCTTGATGCCAATATATGAGCGCTTCTATTTTTGTGAAACCTCATCCATTTCCTGAAGCTTATCAGTTGCTGGCCGGGAAACGCAGTTTCGTACATCACCGCCATTATGTATTGAAGTAAAGACCGTACCCGTACCCTCACGTGCCCTGTGTTCATAAGGGTCGAGTTTAATTATTTGCCAGTGGAAGTAACAGATAGTGATAGAGATACTAATCCAATTGGTTTTCAAGTATCAGGTTATAGGCTAGACGATGATAATAGCTAGAATCAAAACATGGCGTTGTCTGTGAGGGCTTTTGTTTAGCCCTAGTTAGTAAGGGCCAAGATCTGTTATCAGTAGAACCTTTGATTGATGCCATGCACGATACGAAGCTTATATGCAAGGATGTTACAAAATCCATCCGCCTAGGCGGTAAACGAATCGAAAATCCGGAACCCGCGGGGCTCGCTGAGCTTCTTCCTCTTCCATTACAGATCGCCCCGCAAAAACATGCCACACGCCGTACCTCAACATGTCAACTTGATTACTGTGGTGGCAATTGCCACAACAATATATAAGAGTCATGGATTATGTAAAGATGCACGCACGCAATGAAAGATTGCCAACATCCCCCCCTGGTCTGCAATCAGCCCCCATCGTCCAACACGTAAACAAAATCCTCCAGCCACTATCATCATCCGAAGTCAGAAGCCTACCTGCAAGATGTCGCACAGAGCTGCAAAATTCGGCCGCTCAGATATGCATCTACGAAGTGGCGAATCGCAGCGAGCGAGTTGCTGTCGCGTTTTGGTTGGGAGCTCCACAGTGGTCATCGGAATTTCATTCATAGAAAGGCATGATGGTAGGCATATGATGGGACGGGATGAAAATATGCATGCATGCCACATCCCGCATCCCTCAAAACCTCTCCTCCTTTCCATCGCTAACCCCATTCGACGACAGCGACATCAAATTTACATCAGTTCAGATGAAAACCTAACAAAGCATCAACGTCATACATCGACACGGTGCGAGGCCACGTACAAAACCTAGCGTGGGAGGGAGGCGGAGGGGAACCACGGGGTATGCCGTACGTAGGCATATGCGGCCACAGCTCATTCGGGACATGAGCGTGGGGTATGAACAGGGTCCCGGCGTCTCTATGATTAGCTGTTTCGCATCGCCCTGCTCACCTTTACCTATGCACACACACAGGCATGATGGCAGTAATGGCAGGTATAATTCATCCATCCATTCATTACTATATAACCCAGACAGACAAGACAGGTAGGCAAACAGACAGTCAGACAGACAGATAGATAGTCACGTTCATTTTATCCATATTTATCCATATCATTAATACAGACAGACAGACAGACAGACAGACCAGCAAGCAAATAGATAATATAGCATATCAATACTCGCCTTGCTGCTACATGCACATGCAGTCGTAATGCATCACCGGGCGAACTCCCACTACGACTTCTGCGTGGTAATACCTTCTAAATTGATGCGGGCGTTCCTGTTGTATCTTTTGTCGTACATATCCGCCCGATACGCAAAAGCGCGATGGCCCGAAGATGACCAGACACGGTCCATCTAATCCCAGACACTACCCTACCCGTACACGTACACGTACACGTACACGTAGATGTAGACGTAGACACGTACACGTAGATGTAGACGTAGACACACCAAGACACTACAGTTTCGATCGCGTTACCCAACTCCCCACGTTAGCAGATGGACTCTTTACAGAGTTCAGCAGCTAGCAACACGGTTTCCCCACTGGAATACTTACGAACAGCTTTATGAATCTTCACATCCGAATGTATGTAATGTGGCCATCAATCTGGACAGAGTCTGAATTTGCAGTCCTCGACGACAAGACCTATGCAGACGAGATGACGGAGACGACTGGAGTTCTGGGAGACTGGGACGATAGGTGGTAGGTGGAAGGTGGTATGGGCGCTTGCTAGCGTCTCTCCTGGCAATGCGCACATTTGGAACTAGAGCTTCGTCTCGACGGCGGGGAAAGCTCCAACAACAGGACGCCCCAAACGCCCAGCCATCGGGTCTTCTGAAGTGATTCCATACGACATACACACAGACACACGGACACACAGTGTAACATACAGACACACGGACAGATAGGTAAGCACTGACTCGCAATTCCAACACCGCACTTGCTTCATTCGCTCGCTTTGCTCTTCAAAATATATAATGAACGACATCGAGTTCAAGGTATGTTGAGAAATCCTTTAATGACTCTGTGGCCTTCCACCTGCCTGCCTGACTGCCGACCTGCCTGACTGCAATTTCTATGACTCCCCCCTCTTCACCCCAATGCTACTCCACCTCGGTACGTGCACAATGTCTTTCAATTGATTATTTGCGCCATCGCAAGAGCAAATGTACCTGTATCCAAAGTGATATCACGCCAAATTACCGTCCGCCAAACACACTATATGCGAAGTACTAACTCATTATGGTGTCGGTCTTGGCCTGCGGCTGTGATATTGATCAGGACTCGACTGCACTCTGTGACTCTCGTGACAGTGCTAACCATATCGTCATATTTTCCTTAACTTTTATCGTGGTAACTTTGATGTGGCAAGAGATAGATCACGCCTCCAGGAGGCAACACAACCATTTGCATGGGGTTACGCACATCCACATACAGCAGAGACACCTGCACATGCAGACACATACACACATACACACATACATACACACGCAAATACGCACAATACGCGGACTTGCAGAAGGCACACCCCGTGTGCCGTCCGCCCACACTGCATTACGTTGTTTAACGCTAGCAGCGCGCACTTGTATTCAGCATGCCTCCCAAGGCCATATTGAACGCAAATAGCAGTAGCGCAGCCGGGAGCTGGGGGTGAAGGACGCTGAAAGAGCTCCATTGCGGGCAACCAGGCGTAATTGTGCTGCAGATTGCTTCTCCTGGGTCGAGGGGGAGTGTTCCGAAATGCCCCGTGAAGCTGGCACTGCCCGTAGCTAGCTGGCACTTCCCCCGACCGCTCCGTACGGCCGTGTCTAGAGCCTCTCTGCGGGCACTTTCTGATGCTTATGGCTATGTATGTGTGGAATGAGCACCGAGGAGCCACCGCCTGCCTGAAACACTGCAAACCATTTCCTATCCTCAGCAAATAACGCACATACTCCGTACAGTGCCGTACAGTATCGTACAGTACTTATCCTGGTCTGTACTGCCGCTGCCAGTACCACCATCATCATTGCCACCACCACCACCATCATCACCACCACGGCCTGTCCCTCATTTTGCAAACCCTGCGTCCGCATCTCCACCACCATTCGCACCAGCACCCGTACCGCTCACCGTACCGGCACTCCCTGAGCGAGGCGTGTAACCGGCCAGGCTGGGCAAGATGATCTTGCGGCGGGGCGTTTCATCCAAAGAGTGTCGGGGAAGCTGCTGAGACGCCGACGTGGAAGGGGAGGAGGACCCGAGATCGCGTGGTGGCAATGGGGACGTGGAAATCGATGACGATGGCAATGATGAGGCCGGGTTCTCACCCGCGGCCATGGCGGCTGCTTCTGCCGGTGCTGGTGCTGGTGGTGCTGGTGCCACTTCCCCTGCTGGATTCGGATTCGGACTCGGATCTGGATCTGGATCTGGAGCAGCTGGGCCTGCAGCAGTAGGTGCTGGCGCAGAGGATACTCGGTCAGGTCGCCGCTCCGTTAGGCCTGGCGTGAGCGGGGCACCTGATGGTGGCTGTGATGATGGTGGTGGCTCCCCTTGCTCCTGCCGCTGCTGCTGTTGCTGTCCTGATGATGACCGTGGTCGCATCGGGGGTAGAGAGCGCACCCTTCCGCTGCTCTGAGACCTCCCCGGCGCCCACTGCCCCACCTCACTTCCCGGACGCCCCGGTCCCAGTGGGAGCGGAAGTTTGCCTTCCTTGCCCTTCGATGGCATCGGAGAGTGCAGCGCACGGGCGCTTAGGAGCCCAGCGGGGTCGGGCCCACGATGCGCCCGGAGGGGAGCGATAGGTGGAAGGCGAGCCAGCACACCGGGTCTGGGCCGCCTCACCGCCTCAGAGTTGTTGATGTTATCTGCGGCAAGCTCCCGCCGCAGGTCGCTAAGCCGTTGGCCATTGACCAGCATGTTGCTGTCAGCGGCACCGGCCGTGATCGCACGGCTCCGGAACCTCGTCGCAGCCAGGGCAGCGACCGCCGTGGTTCCTAGGGGATCAGCACCGTTCGTCACCACCGGATTGCCTAGAAGGTCGCGGTAGGCGTGGCGGAGCAGGAAGCCGCGAATGGCTGCCGCTACTGATATGGCGGCGTGGTACTGCACGTGTTGGGGTTAATAGGGAAAGGGGGCAGCTATGTGGTGATGGCGGGAACCTAAAGCCTAAAAACACGGAGAGGCTAGGAAGTGGGACGCGACAGTGAGGAAAAGGAGAAAAAGTTCAACAGATTGCGAGTCTAGCCTCCCCTTTTTAAAGTTTTAATTTACTTTTCCTTCTTCAGTATCATTATCATCACATTATCATCATTATCATATTATTATTATCATCTATATAATAAATATTAACTAATATTATATATATATATCTTATCATGATCAACGTCATCATCATCAGTGCCTCGAAATTTAGTAGAATTATGGTGATTCAGCTCCGGGCTGGGGGCTCCTACTAACACTAGGGCCACAGTAGAGCCACCGGGTATTTTTTTGTCCTCTATTTCATGGGGCAACGCATGCCGCCAATGTGTCCTTACATGTCCAGCTGTGTGGTCTCCCCAGGGCTCCATCTGGGGCGCTCTCTTGCTAAGTTCGTCCACCAGCTTGGTCTCCACGGCCTCGGGCAGTGCGGCGCCGCACACTGCGCCCGACAGCGAGTATAACACTTCGATGAAAGACACCTGGCCGCGTGGTTATGAAAGGCCACTGAAGGGGAGTAAGGGCCTCGCTCCGTGGTCCTCCTATATGGGTGAAGTAAGTCTCCCTATACTTGCATAGTACCCACGAATACCGCGGCTTCTCGACGAGATGAACTAGTATCACTTTAAATAATAGTTATAATGGTTATTACGGTCGTGATATTTTTGTTGAATAATAGATATGCTGACTTTCCTTCGCAGTATGACATTTTTACAGACTCGTCCTTTGCAGAATCGCGCGCAGATCTAACAATTATAAGATACGTATCTACGACGTGCGTGCGCACGAACCCATGTGTCCGGACACAGCCTGTGTGGCACGACATGGATTCCCAGAAATTCCATGATCGATCCAGACTTAGAGCGGAATAAAATCTCTTTATTGATTCAGGGTGGATGTGCCCCCGATGTTGATGGATGGTGTGAACCTCGGTTATAGTAATTTGCAAGCCGTCCAGGAGTGAAGTCGAGATTGCTGTTAATCGGGCAGATTCCACTGGATGCTGGCGGTGGTTGCTGAACCCGGGAAAATTCCCGATTTTGCAGAAGTCAACATGGGCGAACGGATGAGGGTGCCCCAAAATACAGGGGAAGGTAGGGGCCACGGGTGAAGCAAAGCCCCCCTCTATACCACATACACATACACATGTGCACACACACACACACACACACACTCCCATCCACCAACATACATACACATACACATGCACATGCACATACACATACACATACACATACACATACACATACACATACACATACACATACACATACACATACACATACACATACACATACACATACACATACACATACACATACACATACACATACACATACACATACACATACACACACACACGCACATACACATACACATACACATACACACACGCACATACACATACACCTAATAACACAGACACACACCTGGTGCCCCTGATACAACGGGATATCCATTTGGAAGAGCAGCTCCTGCGCCTCAATCCAGCTGTTGAACCGCCCGGCAGTGCCTAGAGGCGGCTCCGTCAAACACACCAGGGAGACGAGCTGGGAGGCGTGAATGAAGCCTGTGGCGGTGCCATCCAAATTTGACCAAGCGTCTACGAAACTGTCAATACAGCTCTTAGAGATGGGGAGCTCAGCGTCGGCTTCTGCCTGGGTCAGGTTCTCCAGCAGCACCGCAATAACGAGCTGGAGCAGGATGAAGGTGCAGAGGACCACGAAGATGGGGAAATACACGGCGGCGGCGACGGGGGTGAGGGGGCACTGGTTTTGCGTGGCGTTAGAAGGCAGGGAGGACAGGAGCGGGTCGGAGGGGTCCAGGTAGGTGCCAGCCAGGAGGGTGATGACGGTGGAGATGGTGGCATTGGCGAGAGATGATGATAGATTTGAGGCGGTTGGCGAGGAGGTGGTGGTGGTGATATTGATATCTTGCAGCACCAATCTGCAGTCATGGGTTTGCATGCAATCTAGCATGATGCCGTTCCAGCCCTCCCCGGTGATCATCCTGCGGAGTGGAAGTGCACGGAGGAGAGGAGGAATTGGAATACTTACACCATAATTAATAAACTTTATTAATAATTTAATAATAGGCATTGTAATCATGGTACGTTGTAAATTATACTAATAAATCAAAAAATAGCAAACTAAGCAAATAACTATATTTAACTTATAAATTATATATTGTAAATTGTAAAAAGTCTCTTTATCGATTTTACTGGATGCGAAGCATTTCACTGCCTATTGCGAGTACGTCTTTGGCAGTGTGTTCCTAACTCCTCACCGGAAGAGGAGCAGCATGGCGTTGGGGAAGTTGTCAAAATTGGCATGGAGGTTCAGGTTGTCGCCATACTTGATACCCGCAAACAAGTTCACACCAATGATAGCGAACATGAAGAAGAAGAGCAGCATGGCGCCACCCACATTGGCCAGGGCAGGCAAGGAGTCGAACAGCGTGCGAAGCAGCTTCTGCATACCCGTAGCCTTACAGGCCAAAACGAACAAGGAAAAGAGCGGGAGGCGGGGGGCGGAGAACGGCGTCATCATGGGCTAGTATGGAGTGGGGGTGGGTTGGGGGGTTGAGGTGGGGGGAGGGGGCGGGGGGCGGGGGGCGGGGAAGTAGATATGGAAGAAAGAGGCGCTTCGGTGAACAGCTGCATCACCAGCGGCACCCGTGTATCAGCAGCATACATCAGCAGCGGTGTCCGTGCGGTTGGTAGGGGACGGATGTATGCCCCGGGGTCCTGGCAGGCAAAAATCACGTACATTACGGATTAGACGCACCACGCGCGCCACTCGAAGCACGCGTAGCACGGGCATGAAGCTGACGTTACGTGTGTCGCTGTAGTCCAAAACCACTGATGCGACGGACGCGAGGACCACGATGAAGTCAAAGCGATTCCAACCGTCTCGGAGGTAGCCTAGAGGACCAAATGCGACAATCTTGGCGAATGCCTCCGCAAAGAAGATGCAGGTGAACGTCAGGTTGCTGTACGACATAATACCCTGCGAGACAGGACCGCTACGATATTGTTAGCGAGATGGAAGTTAGTACGGCGTATCCTGATGCATTTAGAAGGAAGGGATGTAGTGTCTTGTGATGCTTCCTGTGCTCGTATGATTCCCCATAACTTGGAGTACGTAAGAATACCACCGGTGTATTGAACATGGAACTCACTGATGTGCAGAAACACAAGCTGCACCCCTCGACGCTCTTCCCTTCCTCTTCTCCCCCCCCCATACACACACACTGGCACTGCACCATAAAGACAAGTCTGATGCATACTACTAAACCTGCCATGGGCGGTTATAACCTCCACCCTGCGCTGACCTGCCAGGTTGAGGACATGTTCCAGTGCACCATCGCCATGAAAGCGACATTGGTGATGATGACCAGCAACATGAACAAATCGAACAGATTGTGGGACACTACCACATAGATAAAGCCACGCAGCCGATTGTGTGGCCTCGGCGGCTTGTACTGCATGCGTGTACGGATGAGGAGGTTTTGCACGTCCACCCAAGTCTGCTGCTGGGGTGTGAGGTCCAGAGAGGTGGTCCCCTGCGCTGCCTCGTGGAGCTCTGCGAACTGGGACCCCGACAGCACATAGACACAGAATTACAATTACGCGTAGGAGCAAAAACAGGTCAGACCTCCCCTGGCCCTGGCCCTGGCCCTGGCCCTGGCCCCGGCCCCTGGCCCTGTCCTGGCCCTGGGCTGACGCATAAAAGGTGGTGGCCTCCTTTGGGGGAGGGGTGTCCGTTTACGAAGAGACGATGACCTTACGTATCAAGGTAGGATGGTCCGCAGTACGCCTGTAGCCTTCGGATTTGTTGCTGGGCATGCCCCACGGTGATAGTCAGCAGTCATGCCCCACGGTCATGACCAGGAAAGGGGCCAAATCACACCTATCCCGGGATTCAAAAACTCGGAGTACCCCTAGGGATTCTCATCGACTTATGGGTACGGCAAGATCGTACCCCCTTAGCAAGATGCTCACAGTCCGTTAGCCCCCAACCACATTCTTGAGACCGTACAAACCGCACTGATGAAGCACGTTGCATCTAGCCTAACAAAGAAAAGTACAGAGAGGGAATGTACAATATAAATATTTGTGTCATCATTGTAGAACTACCGACGTATGGTCGTGCTTGTCATGCAACACCTTTTTCTCCATGTTCCCCATTTTGCCGAAATGTTAAAAAAACACCTTCCATCCGCACCTTCTCCAGCGTGACGCCGATGAAGAGGTTCAGAACAAAGAAGCTGCAGACGACGATGAAGAGGATGAAGATCAGGATGACCCAGGGAGTGTGATTCCACAATGGCTGCTTGTCAACACCCACAGAGTCCACCGCGGAGAAGGTAATGTCGACCCACATCGAGAGGGTGGCGGCTTGAAATAACGTCAGCAGAGCCACACCCACGTTGTCGAAGTTGTTGGCGGGGTTGTCCCACCTGGGATGATGAGTGATGATACATAGCCAGGGTGACGAGAGTACATCGATGAATTGACGAGAGGGGGCCGATGCAGGGCCGGGTATGGCACGGTGCAGCACGGCACGGCACGGTACGGCAGGGCAGGGCAGGGCAGGGCAGGGCATGGACATGGAATGACAGGCTGTGTGACCGAATCAATGCTGCGCTATCTATATTGAATGATAACTTCCATCTCCATCTTTGGAAGTGCAGGAAATCAAGCAATGGTCCAGATCTTCGTAGGCAGAAGCGCCCCCTTGCCATCTGTCGCTCCCTCTCACCCTTGCCCCCCTTTTCTCCCACCACGCAACTCACTCAGTCTGCATTGTGTACTCTGGAATGGTGAGGTTGATGCGGCTGTGGTATGCCGACTGGGAGATGGTCTGCTTGCCCGCCTCACACCAGGCTCGAGTGAGCTCTTTACCAGGCGGCATCACATAAAACGGATCGATCCGCTCGCCGCTTGCCGCATCGATGCAGTTGAACAGCTCGCCCTTGAACAGGTTCACCGCCAAAATCGCAAAGATGAGGTAGAAGAACACACAGACCAGCGCCACGTTGATCATGGAGGGCAGCACCGCAAACAGCGCGCTGACGACCATTCTCAGTCCCGGGAAGCGGTGAACCGCCCGCAGCAGCCGAAGGGCGCGCAGCGCTCGCAATACACGCAAAACAGTCAGCTTTTGTCCACTTACACCAACCTCTTCGATGATAATCAGCGCCCAGCCCAGCAGCACAACAAAAAAGTCCAGGAGGTTCCAGCCGCTGCGGACGTAGGCGTGTTTCCCTGAGAATGCGAAACCGAAGGTCACGATCTTGAGGACAGCCTCCAACGTGAAGGCACCCAAGAAGATGTAGTCCATGATCCGTAGGGCCATGGCAAGGCGGGAATGCGGATCCAAGCCGGGCGAATCCAGAACCAGAGACACGCAGGACGCCATGATAAGCACCATGATAACCGTTTCAAAGAGTGGGCTGTGCACTAGTGTTGCGGTAGAGGAGCGCAAGCCGCTTTCCGGCCCAAACAAAAGCAGTGCGCGACCTTCAAGAGTATTCTGCCAAGGTGGCCTCATTGGATGAAGGGCAGCGAAGCTTCCCAATGACTTTAGCTGTGCCAGCACCGACTTGGAGGAGTGACGGGGGATTCGTGACACTGAGACATCGCGGCCGCTATGCTGCCAGGAACCAATGGTGGCTTCACGTGCCAGTACATCCAGGCTGGCTTTTGAGGTGGCTCGGGAGGCATGCATGTCAAATACTTGTGACGCAGTTCCGCTTTCCGAGACTGTGCTCTGTTTCATCTTCCTTTCCTTATATTTGCCGTGCTCGTTCATTTGCATCCTATCTGTGTACGAGTAGTCCGCTGCAGATGCTGCTGGTGCACCCGCCGCAGCCATTATCACGGAGTCGTCCCACCGAAGTTTGGGTGCTGAGGCTGCAAGCTGCAACGCGGGTAGGAGATTTCGTGCAGAGGTGTGGGCTTTTTCCGTTCCCATCTCTGGCCCATCTGGGGACAGCAACCCTGGGGATGGCTGACGTGATGGCACTTCGGAGGCTTCGGCTACCGCGGAAGCCCTGGAAAGCACGTTGCCTTGCACTGCCCCACTATCCGCAGTGGCGGTCCCCGTTGACCGTGGCGGCAGTGGCGGCAACGGTGCACACTGCTGTTCTCTGTCAGGTCGGTTGGGCGCGGGTGGCGTGGACGCAACTGTCGCCACATCATTGGCCCCGTCGACAGGCCTCTGATCCGAAGACCCCTTTCCGGCGCTTGCTTGCAGATGGTGCGCGGTGACTGGCCGGTTGCCATTGTCACCCTCACCGCCAGCTTGTCCCCGATCCGATTGAAAACTGGTCCTTGATTTTCCAGCAGGCTTCACCTCCGCAGCTACTGCATTTTTATCGTGGACGATGGAGGCAGGGCCGGGGGCTCCGCCGGGGGCGGCAGCAGCCCCCGGTGACTGCTTGCCCGCCGGCGCCAGGGGCAGCGGCTCCTCCGCCTCGGCCTCCGCCTCCGCCTCCTCATCCTTGCCCTCTCCGTTGCAGGAGCTGGACGTGGAGCTGTCATCGTCGCCCTTCAGCTTGTTATGGCCGGAAGAGGCGGTTTCTTCAATTTTGAAGCTCAGGTTGTCCAGCAGGATGGCGATGAAAAGGTTGAACACCAGGTAGTTCCCGATGACGATGGCGCCCACGAAGTACAGAGACGCCCAGTCCGACACGGTGCTCATGCCGTTGTACATAACAGTGTTCCTGTGTGGAAAAAGGGAATAGGCAAATAGGGGAAGGTGCCGATGGGCGGAAAACGTTTTGTTCATACTCTCCTATTGGAGCTTGGGTTTCTATCATCTATCCTGCACCTCCCTCTTGCCCTCCCTCTTGCCCTCCCTCTTGCCCTCCCTCTTGCCCTCCCTCTTGCCCTCCCTCTTGCCCTCCCTCTTGCCCTCCCTCTTGCCCTCCCTCTTGCCCTCCCTCTTGCCCTCCCTCTTGCCCTCCCTCTTGCCCTCCCTCTCATACACGTGGGTTCCTGTTTATTGTTGTACTCGCTGCTTTCTTTACGGCAACGCTTCACCAGTCAAACTCTCACCAGTCTTCGCCTGTGAGCAGCTGGAACACCGTATAGATACCCCACAGCACGTTGTCGAAGTTGGCCCTGGGCACCTGCGACTTGCCAACCATGGCCAGGTACTCGCACCCGCTGCCCGCTGCATCCCCGGCGCTGGCGCAGAAGCTGTCACAGTACGCGAGCCCGTTGTAGAACGAGCCCGGCGCGTCCACCCAGGTTCCGTTCTGTTCCTTTGAGCACGGCAGGTAGCAGTAGAAGTGGTTGGGGCACTCGCCCCACACTCTCTGACCCGGCGGACACACGGCTTTTGCACCCTCCACATAGTCACAAAACATAAACCTGTGCGTGAGTTGGGTGCGCGGTTGGGTTGGGTTGGGTGCGGGGGTGAGTTTCAATTGATTCGGGTTGATTGCAAAATTACGTCAGAACTTAGAAGAATTTAGAAGTATTACTTGATGTAAATATTATAAGTCTGGCTGATGAGAAATTCAATCACTCATGGGGCCCCACCACCGCTGGGAGCACTTTGCACATGGGACGAAAACCTCCACCCAGTAAATCTGCAGCTGACCGGCTCCTTCCCTTCTGTTGAATACCGTACAACATGTACATTTTCTTCAGCACACGACTCCTTCGTTCATACCGCAAATGGAAGAAAATGGTGTAATAAATAAATATTATTTTTAAATAATAACTATTATTTTTTATATAATTATAATTATAAATATAAGATATATACATGTATATGTGCCATCATTCCAACATTTGGCAACATTGATTCGATTCGATCCTAGGAACCCCTTTGCTAGGAGCCTTGACCCGCAAGCCAGGAACTATCAAGGTACGGCTAAACTAATAGGGCACCTCCCCCACTCACTCATAGCCGAAGAGCTGCATGCCGATGAGCGACGATATGAAGAGGAATAACAGCATAAGGCCCACCAGCATGATGGACGCTTTCACGGACCTGAACATGCCGCGGATGAGGGCGTCGAATTCCTTCCAGTTCCTTGCCAGTCGGAAGATGCGCAGCAGTCGGAAGGCACGAAGCACGGAGAGCGGCCCCAAGCCCGACATGCTGGGAAGCAGGTCGATGATCATCTCCACGAGTGAGAGCACCACCACGATGAAGTCAAAGATGTTCATGCCGACGCGAAAGAACCTGCGGGAGGAAAGATCGAATTGGCATGTAGAACAGATAAGACATGCAGACAGACAGACGGACGGACCGACCTGCCAAGTCCAAGTCCGAGTTCGGACCTTTCCGGGCGAGTCGCCCCAAATGTAACACCCCTCATACAGACATAAAAACACATAAAGATAGAATAAACATGGAAACAGACAGACAGACAGGCAGACAGGGAGTGATTGAATACGCCAGCAAGACAGCAACAGAGACCTCCCGGACAACAATGGCATGAGTGCACACATCGTACATGAAGTACATGTGCGTACAAGTATGTACGTACGTACGTACGTACACACACATATATTAATTATATTAATTATATTATATTATATTATATTATATTATATTATATTATATTATATTATATTATATTATATTATATTAATTATATTATATTATATTATATTATATTATATTATATTATATTATATTATATTATATTATATTATATTATATTATATTATATTATATTATATTATATTATATTATATTATATTATATTATATTATATTATATTATATTATATTATATTATATTATATTATATTATATTATATTATATTATATTATATTATATTATATTATATTATATTATATTATATTATATTATATTATATTATATTATATTATATTATATTATATGTATTCGCTGGTGTGTATATATATATAGGGTTTTAGGGTTATATATATATATATAGGGTTTTAGGGTTTTACATGTATATATACATACACACACACCAGCGAATTGTCGCTTCCCCTGCGCCCCTTCTCCCCCTGTTTCCTTATTTAATAACTACATTTTCAGGTGAATGTATAAACACACACACACACACTTCTTTCTTTACTTAACTCAGCTACATACACACGCGTGGCAGATTTCTTAAAAGTACGCACCTAACAAAAAAGAACACCGCTCCTCCTACTCCTACTCCACCTCCACCTCCTCTTCCCCCACTGCCCTGCCCTCGCACCTCGCCTTTCCCTGCTGTATGCCGTACTTACTTGACAAACCCAAACGCCGAGATTCGAATCACCAGCTCCACAGCAAAGTAGCCCGTAAGGGCATAGTTGATGTAGTTTGTGGCCTGCTCGACTTTGCTTGGCATGCCGTACCAGTTGACGCACATCACGGCGATGTTGATCGCGATGAGCGCCGCAGTGGTGAGCTCCAGGCCCTTGCTGACGGCCAGCCGCCAGACCAAGCGCCGCAGCCGACCCAGTTCTGGGGGAGGCGGGGTGCCGGTGGCGACGGTTGGGTCGTCTTCGTCTCCTGGTCTGGACTTGCGAGCCTGATGGCGCCAGGGAGGGGAAGACAGGGCAGGGGAAGGCAGGACAGGGGTCCGTGAATGTGAAATAGGCTTTATAAATAAATACCCCATGTGGGCCGGGCCGGGCCGGGCTGGGCGAGAACGATTTTCGATTGACTGTGTGTAAACGGGTAGTTACAGTTACAATAGCAGTTACGGAGGGGTACAAAGGGTAATGAACCTCCACGCAAATGAACGAGCAGCCAGAAACGAGCAGCCAGAAACGAGCAGCCAGAAACGAGCAGCCAGAAACGAGCAGCCAGAAACGAGCAGCCAGAAACGAGCAGCCAGAAAATTAAAATAAAATAACCCCGAGAACCCCGACAATAACACCATACAGAAAAAACACGGATTAACAACTTCACGATTTTGAAGTCATGAAGTGAAATATCGAAAAGTATAACAATAAAACATGCTATGAGAGCGAGAAGTAAAGCTGAAGTCGGCTCGAGGGGCTGGAAGGGGTTGGAGGTGGCCGCTCCTGCATCACAGGCATGGGTTCAAAGGCAGCGCGTTTTGGCCGCTGACTGCCGACCTATGAGCGCCTAGATCTCCAGGGGGTCTCGTTCACCATCCCCACTAGCACCCTCACTATCAGCCATCTACTCACTAGACCCAGAGCCCTAGACCTACCCCCCCACCCATCAAATCACGAACTACATGTTGCAACCACAGGCACACGCGCAGCCGCTACACCTCACCGAGGCATGACATCTTCAGACCATCATGTATAGTTTCATGTCATGATGGTGGTGGTTTGATGACCCAGATGCAGAGGACCCATATGCAGAGGACCCAGATGCAGAGGACCCAGATGCATATCCACGCTCACCCGTAGCCGAGCCATAACGTTGGATATGGACACCGGCGCTAGCAGATAGCCGCCAAGGCTGCTCCCTGCCTCGTCGACGCCAGGGCCCGAATCACCTGCTTCTCCCTCACGGACGGCCTCTGCCGCATTTGCAGGGGCCACCTGGCGCTGCTCCTCTTCTTCGAGTTGCTTGAGGTTGTCACTGGAGAAGTTCACTGACAGCACTGCGAGCGCCAGATTGACCTGTACGAGGCGGCAACGGATGCAATGGGCGAGGCGATGCTCGTCCGTCAGATGCAACAAATAACCGTCTGTAAACGGTCAAAGAGCACAGGTGTCCATAATCGCAGTTGCAGAATCGCACTCAGATCTGAAATGAATTCATCAACGACTTCAAGAGTCTTCCTCACCTCTGCCCGCACCCACTCATTAAGTAACTACATGTGGTCGTGTAAATCAATGAACGTGCTGTGTTTATTTGCAAACGCAAGTCTTGATCCACTTCGGCTTTCTCCTAATGATTGTTGGACTTGTCCCACAAGCAGTGGTGGGTCGGGTGGCAGTGCAGCGGCAGAATGTGAAGCAACAGCGGGGAGAGCCTTCCACCATACCAGACACCAGACACTGATGGGAACTTTGAGCGCTACACACGAGTTAGGGAAGCCATTAAGCCTCCCGTGCTTGCCTTACTGCCCATCGCTGAGCTCTATGCCTAGGCACCTTCCTTATGTACGGCACCAAAAACGACCCTACTGCGTCGTAATGCGTCGTACCATGAAAAATGCGCCAAAGATGATAAGGCCCACGTAGAAGATCCATACCCAGTAATTCACCGCGTCCATGACCATGTACATGACGTCAGTCCAGCCGGAAAGTGTGATGTGTTGGAAGATGGTCAACCAGGACCAAAGAATATTATCGTAACCTACGAATCCGTCGTACGGGTTGCCGTACGGTGCGCAGTACATGCCGTCACTGCAGTGCCGGCCGGCGTACAGCTTGCCGGGCAGCGCGACGGGTTGCTCATCTGATGGGTACCACACGACCTCTGTCAGGGGGAACGATTGAAGACGAAGGCGGGGCGGAGTGTGTGTATGTCCATGTGTCCGTGTTTGTGTGGGTGGGGAGCAGCACTTCCCTACGTGCGATTCGTGATGGGGTGAGCCCCCTCCCGCACCCCACCCCCAACCACGACGTGGATGTAATCAGGGACCACGTGTCCACCTTCATGCTCGACTCCGTCCATGCATACATACACACACACATGCAGCAAATCAGCCCCAAACCAGCCCCTGAGATTCACCCTTCTCCCCCCACTGGAGCCAAACCCTCTGCATCCAGCCCTTACCCAGACCTAGCCTCCGTCTGCTCTTGGCGGCTCGCTGGCTGACCCCTCACCAGCTCCCCAGGTGCACACCCTTTCCCCCATGCATGCTTGCTAGCAGTCAGCGATCAGTTCATTTGCAGCTGTTACAGCTTTTAGTTTAGCACTTGCAGCACCCGCGGGGGCCGAGGCTCCTGAGACGCGTAGGTCCGTCCTCCCCTCCCTCTCCCCCTGCTCCTTTCCTCCCTCCCTCCCTCTCCTGCGCAAACCTAGCCTTGGCCGCAGCCACTCATGAATAACCCTTTCCGTTCGATCGAGAGCCTCGAGGGCTGAAGTATGTGTTTTGCCAGGGACGTAGGGAGTATGTGATGGGTACGGGGAAGGCAATATCAGGCAGTACTCGGCACGCACTAGGCGGGGTGCGGGCCATCAATGAGAGGCCGGCAGCGGCAGCAGTAGCGGGAGGACCACCGACTTACCGGAGCTGAGCGGGCCGCTGCACATGTCCTCCGATTGGTCGTCCGGCACCTCATAACTCACATTGGCGAGAACCACGGTCCCTGCGGCCGACGCACCCAGACCGCTGCCGCCGACACCGCTGCCGCTGTTGCTAGTGCTACTGCTCGGAAGCGTCACGTTGTAGGCGCTGCTGAAGTCCGGGGTGCCGCACCTACGTATCCATGTGAAATGGCGTATGGTCATGGCAGCAGTGTTCTATGCTTCGCACAAGAACCCTTACAGCGCGAAGGGTCACAACCCAAGCCAGCCACGTCGCCGGCCTCATTACACCAGCCAGCCTCCCGCTCCCGTCAAACTCCTGTTTGGGCCCTCCCCTCGGCAGACCTCCACCAGCAGCAACCCCTGTCCGCACCTTGACCCCTTCACCCAGCTCATCCCTTTTACCCAGCTCATCCCTTTCACCCAGCTCATCCCCTTCACCCAGCTCATCCCCCTCACCCAGCTCATCCCCTTCAACCAGCTCACCCCCTTCACCCAGACGACCCACACGTCTTCGCAGCCCCACAAGCCCCCTCTCCTCCGACCCCACCCGACCCCCAGACGATCCACACGTCCTGTCTGCTGTCACACCTGTTCCGCAGGACCCCTGCGAAGAGCTGCACCGCCACAATGCCAAACATGAAGAACGTGAATGCACACAGTGCAAAAACGTCGAACAGCATGGGTAGAGAGCCGATCATGGTGGTGACGAGCACCTGACGTCGGTAAGGAGGTTAGGTCGTTAGGAGCTTCGAACGGTATGACATCAAGAGGGTCAGCGTAATAATGCAGGCCAACGGCAAGGAGCGGCAGCAGGAGATAATATAGCTTGAGGCTCGAAGGCAGTCAGAGGGCCTCAGCCATGGCGCTTTAAGAGAGCCTCATAAGCTCATTGCTCATTGCTTCTCCCCTGCGTTTCGATTTGGCCCTCTCGACGCCCTCTTCGTCATGCCGTTCACCCATCAGATTTGGATTTCGCCTCCTCGCCTTCAGAGACCACGTCCGAGGCCAGCGCCTCCCAAGGGCCTGAGGTCCGCCATTTTCTGCCGCCCTCCGTTCTCCACGTTCCCATCTGGAGTCAACCCCTTCTAACAAAGAGGATCTATTACCTGCATGCCCCGTATTCGCCGTATTGCCCGCAACGGCCGCAACGCTCTGACGGTCCGCAGTCCCGTCAGATTGTGTGCTTGGATAAGGCCCAAATAGCTGAAGATCACTACCAGGAAATCCAGCACGTTCCAGCCTACGAACGGAAAGGAACTTCTTCGGCTTCATGAAAGTCCCCACCCGCCCCGGGTTGTAATAATCTTAAGGCAAGGGAAAGTCAGGTCGTGGATGCGGAGGGCTTGCGGGTGAGCAACTATCAGATGGCATGATGACGGCATGGTGATGGCTCCTACCCTGTCCGATGGATTCTTTCCCGCTCACCATCCCGGAGGTATGTGCCTTTCTTCAGAACAAATCCCATGGAGACAATCTTCAGGATCATCTCCAATGTGAAGATAGCTATGAAGGCATAGTCGATTTTTATGATGACTTGGCCCAGACGCGTGCGATCAAAATCTTGCCGACTGCTGCTGAGCGCCAGTGTAACACAGTTGCATATGATGATGAAGAAAATAAAATTTTCGAAAGCCTTGCTGTGGCTGACATGGACACAGGCTTTCCTGAACGTCGAGGACTTCCGGAAAACGAAGCAGCTTGCCTCCGGATATGCTGCGGTAAGCACCTACATAACGAGGATGTTGCTAAAAATTTGCCTGGAAAGAACATTTGTGAGCTTGCCTCCACCCACATCGTAATGCTTCAGCGCCGCAGCGCCCGCCGTGCCGTCCTTAGCTTGCCTATAAGAACCTGGCACCACACGAGCTGAAGATTGCTCGTCCAGCATGGCAACAGGTTCATACGCAGGCGTCCCTCTGGGCCCTCATAACCGTAGCCCCCCAAAAACCCCCTGAGTGTGCTGATACGTTACACATTTGAAGCAATTTTCTTATTGCATTTTTCCTTATCAATAATTTTGTGGCTTCAATATGGACATCGAACTTGTAATATAGTTGTGGGACGAATTTACGCCGTTCTAGCAAACGTGCAGCTGTAAAGGTAGAACATTTTAATACGACAATAATGAATTCTTTCTTGAACCCAAAGCGTATATGGCGATATCGAAATATGGGAGGAGACGTACCGTACCTAATGACCAACCGCTGCTTCGGCGTGCGGCGCGGTAGCCAGAACTCTCATACAACTGGACAACAGCTTACAAACATTCTTAAAAATAATATAATAGCTAATGATATTAGTACTATAATAGCCTGTTCCTAAAGTGCTTGGCTGTGGTTTTGGCTAAGCTAAGTGGTCACCTTGGAATATCCTATGGACATCGTCGCCGACTTAGGGAAACAGTCCATTACTGCTACAGTAAACTTTTTGCATATATGTAATCTATATATGAAGACGTTAAATAGCATGCCAGCAAGCGGAGCTGTTTCAGCTGTACGCAAGGATAAGCTTACCGCAATCGCATCTCTGCGAATGGTTGTGTTGAAGTGCAATCGTCAATGATGAAAGGATTTTCACATACTTTTCTAGTTCGACTTAAGCTTTCTACATTCTACATCCAAGACCAAACGCAAGACATACGGTTACTGATGTGTTGTAGCCAGTGCAGACATCATCTTACGACAACTTGCTGTGGGTATCAGCACAGCATTGCAACCTTGCGGATATTGCTGATACAGCATGTGGAATTGTACCATATAAATGTACATACGGCATGAAGTGTCTGCAATTTACATAATCCTGTTGAAAGAACTTCACGTGTTGTTGTCTAGCTACTCACGGTGTCCGATGTCTGCTATGGTCTCTGGCTTAGGTGTACCGGCTGACAACAACGGCGTATCAGGCATCCCCCCTTGGTCCCACGTATCACCATGCATGGTTACAGCCTTTGCTTGCAACAGCAGCAGCAGCTGTTGCTGCAGGTGGGTGGTCGCAGCCTCAGCCTGGTAACCACGCCAAGAAATTTCAGCCCAGGCTGTGCAGCAGGGAGTTCCAGCAGGGAGATTGCACCTGCGCTTGTCTTTCCACCCACATCAAGCAGTCAGCATATTCCCCCAATTATCCAACATGTAGGAGAATCCGTGCGTGGGGGTAGGGGCAGGGGCCGAGAGAGGTGCACGCTCTAACGTAGGAACTGTGTCACTACTACCCATGGTGGCCATGGCAGTCGAGGACATGGAAGCAGAGGCGATAGATCAGCCAGTGTCGATGGGTATGTGGCGCCTGACGTGAAGCACGGAAAGACAGTGCAAAGACAGTACCGTCATCAGTAGATGCCACAGGCGATGGTGTAGATGGTGGTGATGGCGATGGGGATGGTGGTGATGATGAGAATCCCAGCAACCGCAAGTCAAATGGCGGCATGCATCTGGCCCGATGAGGATCGTACGCTTCTCCTTGCATGCTTCAAGGCGTAACTGCAAACCCCCGAGCCGGAGCACGGCAACGGCAACATGCATGCAAAGATGTTGAAAGGAGTTAAAGGGGTGTTATCAGAGCGTTCCATCGCCTCACAGGCAGCAACAACCATGCTAACTCAGCTAAGTCCTTCGGGGGCCCAGGTACATGGTGCTGCAAGCGTCTACAAATGGACGAAGTCATTTCACAAACTGCGCGCTGACATGTAGTCTTGCCTCGCCGAGTTTGGCGCATGAGGGAAGAGTAATTACCACCACTTGATAGGAAACACAGAGTGATGTACACCAGTGCATAAGCCTAGTGTATTCTCACGCTGAGGGTCTACAATGCGCGCATCAATAATAGCGTGAAAAATCTCCTTGCTGACATGTAGTTCATATCGGAACTGCTGGATCCACTGCTGGAACTGCTGGATCCACTCGCCCAAATGAAAACAATGAATGGCCGGAGATAGCAACAGACTTCATCTAATATCTAATTAGAAATCTAAATATTTTTGTCATATTTAAACTTTACCCTAAACCTAAACCAAGGCTTCTTTCCCTCTGGATTGTTAACAACCTGCTATACATGTGCACATTGCCTTTCGCCAGTCCGATTTGGCAAGACTGACCTAATACTGCAGCAATCCCCTTCTTTGGCTTCACCCGCTTTGCCTGTTCATGGAGGCCTGCGTTTTGCCGAGGGGCTTATGAAAGGCGCCTACGAATAGGGCTGCTGCCGTTGTGCTCCAATCTTCATCCTCCAACAAGCCACAAATCGGATAGGGCCGAGCAAAGATGTTGAACCCTTAAATGCCACGTAAAATCGATGCCTGGCTGCTGTTGAGAGAGGGTGCCGGGTGTGTTTTGGGGGAGGGAGGAGGGAGGAAAGGGCGAATGAATGTTATGGGTTAATTATGTATGGGTGTGTTATGCCCAAGTGCATGCACTGCTCAGGACTCAGTCCATGCACTTAGCTGTTTGGAGAAGTTCAAACCCTATTCCATTCCCAGTCCCATTCTAAACTAAGCGCATGTCACTACGGATGTGGCTCCTAGGAGCGTCTCTCCTCTCACAAGCTTTTTCTCGCAAGGGCCCACACGGGCCCACCCGGACCCTTACTCCGTCCTGCCTCCATTCCCTCCCCCTCCCCTCCAGCTCTCTGGCCCGCGCGCCTTGCCTTGCCCTCGCCCGGTGTCCCTACCATTTGCCCCCTTTCGCCTTGGCCAGCGCTTTCCATTGACACAAGTGAACAGATCGAGTCATTCTCGTCTTGCTGTCCGAGCCGGTCAGTTGGCAAACAGACACGGACAGGACCTGAGCCAGCAGGTACACCCCCCCCTCCCTAACCGTGGCAGGCCATGAGTATTCCTGAATCTGTTGTTACAGTCTTGAGGCCTCAACGCATCGTGATGTGCGTATGGGAAATCATGACACAACTAAGCAGGGTCTACCATCCGCCCAGTCCCTGGCACTACCGCCCACCACCGCCACCATCCATCCATCCATCCATCCATCCGTCCATCCAGACAGGCAGGCAGGCAGGCACACAATCCACCAGTAGAGTTTCATCCACTTCTCACAACATAGTGAAGTGCGCCTTCAGCTGCTTAAGCAGTTCATGTGACTCCGTGTGCTCGGGGTAGGCCTGCAGGGCCTGGTTGACCTGCGAGGCGACCCGGAGCCCCAGGTGGGGGGAGGGGGGCCTCATTCAAACTGTGACGCCCCGGTCAGTTGCCGCCCTTCCGGATAAGGCCCTTAACGCCTCTCCCCCTTCCTCTTCCTCTCCGCTCTCCTCTCGCCTTCCCTCCCTCTTCCTTCCTCTTCTTCTCTGTCTCCCTCTGTGTCTCCCTCTGTGTGTGTCTCTCTCTAATGAATCTATTTGTGTGTATGTGTGTGTGTGTATGTGTATGTGTATCAGTCATTCTCAGCACCGGGTCACTGCCTTTACTAAAACCCTCCCTGGACCGCTGTCCCCCCCTCGGCGGACGCACCAGCTCGAAGCTGACTTGGAAGTCACCAGCCTTGAAGGCCACCAGCGCGCCATTGAAGAAGACCTCGAAGACGTGGTTGCCCTCGCGCTGCCCGGAGCTGCGAGAGGCAATGGGGGAGGGGAGGGAAGGGAAGCCCCGCTTGGACCCATGAGGCCGGGATTGGATTGCGTGTATATGTGTATTTGCGTGTGGGGTAAAAGGAATGGGCGTCTCGTACCAACGTCCGGACGGCAGTGACACATCGATATGTATTATTATGTATTACACTCTACATGTGCACAGATTGGAATGGATACACACATCGTACACATCGTAATAAAAAGTCATGAAAAATAAACAGTGAAAACCTCCCTTCCTCTGCCCATCCAAATTCGAATAAACATACGGTTTCTACCCCCGGTTTTCAGAATACAATATAATACACCTCCCCCGCACGACGACTTCATGGCTGACATAATGCGCGAGAAGGGGATATCCATTTTCCATTCTGGGCCTTCAAATCCCAAAACCAAATCCCAAAAACAAATGAATTTGAAAGCCTAACCTGCTCCGTGACATACACACACGATGCGCCAGACCATCGGGTTTGCACATCATGCGCATGGCGCGCTAACGATGGCGCGTTTCTGACACTCACCGAAACAGAGCCGCTGCTGAGTCATCGTTACCGTTCCGGTACTCGAGCACGCCAAGGTTGTTTAGCGCCTCGGCGTGGTTGGGGTTGAGGGTGATGGCGATCTGGATGTCATGCCGAAAGCAGAGGAGGAAAGGGGTTGGGTTGGGTTGAGGATGTGGACGGGGTAGAGGTGGGGAGTGGGCGTAAATACCGATTTCGTAGCCCGCGTGACTGGACCAGTGAAAAAGAGTATTGGAGAGGCAGGAAAGTAACCCCCTCCAATACGGGGTCAGCGGAATTAAACACCTCGTTATTCCAGTGGAATAACAACGACTTGTAACGTCGTCTTATAGGGTTTCAAAACAGTTATGGGTAAGAGAACGGTGACATAATGGTTACGGGAATGAATGAATGACTGCATCATGGTCGGGTGCTGGATCGCAAGTTAGTCCACAAAGCCGACGGGGGAGTGGGGAGTGGGGTTGCGAGTGGAGGGCGGGGGGAAGGCGAATATACAAGACGAAGTGGGGGGAGTTGCCATATTGCCATATTATACAAGGAAAAAGAATTACAGACGCCGCTGCTACACTTTCACAACTTCGGCCCCCGCCCTTCTTGCGCTGTGCTTCGGTTGCCCGGTGAGGTTACCTCCCCCTCCCCCGAGCTCGTCCTTGCCAGGCAAGTCGCCCGCATTATAACATATTCTCATTATTATAATCATCATCATCATCATCATCATCATCATCATCATCATCATCATCATCATCATAATTATTATACCATTACTACAATTTTAAAAGATTAATATTTCTGGAGACGTCTTACCTTGAATGCCTGATAGGCCAGGGCCAAGTCCCCAATGCCAACTGCCGTCTGGCCGACGTTATACCATACGTCCGGCAGGGCGTTATCATCCGCCAGCGCTAGCGCACGCTCAAAGCAGCCCAAACACATGTCGTACTGCACATGTAGATATGCAGAGGGAGGTTGTCAGGCGGCGGAGGAAGACAACAAATAAGTGAAGAAAAGGGGGAGGAGATTTAATGGAGGGATGGGAGGATGGAGTGGGGGATAGGTTGAGGGAGGCCGGCAGGGAGGGACGGGAGGGACAGTTGGGGGTAGAAGCGTGTGTGTATGTGTGTGTTACATCCCCCCTAATATCGGGCATTTTGGAGGTACCCGAAGACCCGTCCAAAGGTGCAAATGCGTTTTGAGTGTGGAACTAGGTAACGACTCCGTCAGCACCGTCAGCACGGTCAGCACCGAAGAATGAGGAACGAAATGTATTTTCTATTGCTATTGTTATTCTCGTGATGGTTATGGTTATGATGATTGTATTTGCCATTGCATTTGTGGTGGTAATGGTGATGGTAATGGCAATCGCGAGGTTGTCGTGGTTGTGGTGGCATTGGTAGTGATCATTATGATATTTGGCATGGTGATTTTCGGCATGGTGATAGCGGTGTTGCTACAGGAGTACAGATGCAGGTGTAGGTGAAAAGACATGACGGTGCTGTGCTGTGCTGTGCTGTGCTGTGTTCTGTGGTGATGATGACGATGTGAAGTTAGGTGCGGTGATAGAAGCACACAGCCCAAACCCCTAAACCCTGACTTCCTTTACCCCGGCCCACCCCGGGTAACACCTGCGATGCGTAGAAGCAGCAGAGGCCCAGGTTGTTCCAGAGCTCGGCGTTACAGACACCCATCTGTAGAAGTCGGCGGTAGTACCTGGACTCCGGATGATAGCGCGGATGGGTCCGACACAGGGCACGATAAGACGCGGTGAGAGGGCTTCCAATAATCTTTCTATAGTCGAAAGAAACCTATCAGTCGGTGGGCGTTACCGGTTTGGTTAATTGGTCGGTCGGTGGGTTGTGAAAATCTTCTTCACCGTATAGATAGATTAATAGATAGATTAATAGATAGATAGGTAGATAGAAAGAACGATAGAAAGAAAGAAAGAGAAAGATAGAAAGAAAGAGAGAGAGATGATGATAGATTACTATCGACTACTAACCGCTAACCATCAACCTGTTGGACGGAGCCCTGCCACACTGCCAGAGCTGCTCGCTGCTCGCTGTAACTCATCGTGGCTGGAGGACAGGCAGCCTGGCGGGGAGGCTGGTTGGCTGGCTGGCTGGCTGTTAGGGAGGGCTAATGGAGGAATAAAACCCCGTCAACCAGCATGTCTTCAGGTGCAGGCCTGTGTGTTAGCAACCTGCCCTCCATGCGCCCCACCCCACCACCACCCCACCAAACGTTTCGAAACCGGGAGTGGGAATGGGAGGGTTTAGGGTTTTGGAGTTTTGGGGTAAAAAGAGGGGGGTTTCAAAGAGGGAAAGCCGAATAAAACGAATCCCGGTGCTGATACTGAGGGAACAAGGAATAACCGTGAATGTCGGATGATGGCTGACGTCGGCCAAATGGTTATTAGGGTTTAAACCCTAAAACCCTCAAATCTAACCCCGTACACAATCCAGTACTCCATCCCACCTCAGCGCGATTTCTGGCTGGTCTGTATAGAAATGGTGCGCTGCCAGGCAAGCTATGGCCTCCACATTGGATGCGTCGTGAAACAGCACGTTCTTGTAAAAGGACACCGCCTTGTCGGCGTCGCCGAGTGCGTCGTACACCCTCGCCACGCCCAGCAACAGGGAGGAGTCCCCCGGATGTGCTCCGAGGGCCGAGGTGTAGTGCTCCAGTGCCGTATTTGGCTTACCGGAGGTTGCAGTGGGGCACGATGTTTGCGTATGTGTGAATGTGTGAATGTGTGTGTGTTTGGGGAAGGACGGGGGAAGGGGGGGGACAGCAAAAGGGTTACAACTCCGAGTGTTAAAACCCTAAAACCAAAAAAACGGAAGGAAATCTTAATGATGGAAGTTTGATAATACGGGCTGAGAACAAGATTTCGCGAGTGAAATGAGTAATGAATAGTTGCTACTACTACTGCTACTACGGGTAGGTAAAACAGGGTGCGAGTGCAGTCACTGACAAAACCCAGAAACGGTACATACATATGTACATGAACGGGTGTTACACGGGTGTTACACAACACCACATCCCCCCCAGCCCCCACCTGATCCATTCTCAAGTATATCTTGCAAAGCTCCAGCACGCAGCTGATCATGACAGCGCCACCGTTAAGGCCATTGGCGGTCGGTCCCACGCCCGCCACCACTGCCACGCCGTCTCTGCTGCCCCCCGCCGCGCTGGAGGCCTGGCCCTGCCCCAGCGCGCTCTTAAATTGCCGCTCCCCGTCGCGCAGCAAGCCTAGCTGGTAATAGCACTTGCCCAGCCGGGCTTTCCACCACCAATCCTAAGACACAGGAGTCCCAAGACGGAATGTGGCAGGGAGGGGTGACTGCATGCAGGGGTGTTCTGTTAATGTCATCATCGTTGACCCTCTCGGTCTGCACGACAAGAAGAGTCCTTGCGAGCATATACGGGTTTCGACAAACGATGAACTGTGTGGCGGCGCCGCCACTGAGTTTAGTGTTTAGTGTTTCAGGGGTTTTGCACAAAGGCATGTATTTTGAGATGCTGCTTCATAATAATAAGAAAAGAATTTGGGCAAATAAATGTCAAATCAGTATCGAAGTCAAAGTTGAACTACATTACGTAATCATCAGTAACGCCAATACTATATCTCGATTTTCTCGGATTAACTTAACCTTGTACTCCTAAAACTCTATATACCCATATAAAGATTAATATAGCTATATACAGCTGTATATAGCATTATATATATATATTACTGTATATTGTATACAGCTATATTGAACTTAGGAGTACAAGGTATATATATATATATATATATATATATATATATATATACATATACTGAGAGCGGGCCAAAGACCCAAAGTTAAGGGCAGGGTGCCCCCATGTCGATGGACGGTGACGATCCCAATTAAAGTGACCTGCGAGCTAACCAGTAGCGGAGTTGACGCCTTAGTTGATTCGGCAGATTCCGCTGGATGCTGGTGGTGGGTGCTGAACCTGGGAAAACCACTGATTTCGGAGAAGTCAGCATGGGAGACTGGATGAGGGTGCCCCGAAACACCGGGGAAGGTAGGGACTGCCAGGTTAGTGGCCACGGGTGATGTACCCCCCTATCCTACACACACACACACATATATATATAGAGAGAAAGATGTATACTCGTAAAATATTACACTTTGGATATGTATTCAGCCTGCAGGCGTCATTCAGATCACAGCCGTTTTCCTACGCCTGTCCCTCCGTTTCCTCTCTCCCCCCTACCTGGTATTCTGCCGCCTGAGTGGCAAGTGCACACAGCTCCAGCGCTCTCTTCATATTATGCTCCGTGTAAATGAGGTAATCACACAGCACTCGTGCCAGCAACGGCCTCGCGGCGTACTTCCGCAGGTCGAGGCGTTCCACGTTGATGAAGGGCCCGCCAGGCTCGGAGGCCAGGCTAGCGGTTCCCAGACGCACGAACCTGCGGTCTCAATTCCGGGGAAAGGAATAGTCCTCAAAGCACAGCACAGCACAGCACAGCAAAGCTCACACCAGGATGCTACAACCTTTCGTACGCTTGTTTGCATTGTACTCCCCTCCCGGGCCTTGTCGTCAGTTTCGCTGTTCCTTTCCTGGTTCCGAATCTTGAAATTCTTTGGATCCGGGTCTGTGTTTCCTTCCATCCCCCCCCCATGCTCCAGCTCCCCCCCTCTCTCACATACACACACACAATCTCTCTCTCTCACACGCACACACACACTCTCAAACACTCTCTCAAACACACACACATACACACACGGACACACCTGCCGGAGGTAGTCACGGGCCTCGCGGTGCCCGGCTTGGCTGTCCTTAGCGCCTGCTGCAGGTTGGCGGTGCCCATTCTGCCGGAGGAGGAGGTGGTGGGGCGGGTGCTGGTGCCAGGTCGCGCAAAGCCTGTCAGCGGCCGGCCGCTCCCTGTCATCGGCCGAACGGCCTGACTGGGGGCTCCCTGGAGTGGCAGGTGGGGGAAGGGGGCAGCGCTGGATTGGATTGGTCTCCCAATCTCCTCAATCCCCGTGTCAGACGAAAAAGCATCCACCAAAGTTTTAACCGGGGGGAACTTATTTGTATTAAAGTATTAAATAATTGCAATTAATTTATTAATCCTGATCAGATAATAAAGTAATTAAGACCGATTAAACAGCGAACCAATAAACAGTAAACCAATAAGTATACAGGGCCAGATGAGTATCTGCGCGGCAAGGCGACGAGGCAGAGTAGATGAGATACGTGATCCGTAGAGGGAAGGGTGGCAGCCGTGAGGGACGAACGAAACATCTTTCCACCGCAATGTTGTAACGAAAGAAAACTTATTATATTGTATTGTATTGTTATATTATACATTTTAGTGTATAACAAGAACATATATATAGGGGATCAATTTCACGATATGGAACAGCGCTCTTAACAATTTGTTTGGAAGCAAGGTTAGCTAATAAGTAAGAAACATATATATAGGGTTATATATATATATATATATATATATGTTTCTTACTTATTAGCTTAACCTTGCTCCCAAACAAATTGTTAAGAGCGCTGTCCACATCCTATTATTGATCTATATGAAAACATATAGGAAAGGAAGAGGAAAGAGCGCAACACCAACAACCCTCCCGCGTTTGCTACCCTGAGATGTTTCTCACTACAGCCAGCCCGTGTTTCTCGGGACCGAACCCCCCTCCCGGGTTCCCCCAATCCGCCCACCCCGATTTCCCCACTACTCCCCAACTCCGAACCCCCTCCGCCCTTTCTCCTTTGCAAATGGAACACACCCTCACCGATCCGGAAGCACTGGTCAGGGGTCGAGATAAGGAGGTCCCCGGTCGTGGCACCTGCGCCACCTGGTGCTCGTCCATCAGCATATCCGCAACGCCCTTTGCCGAGGAAGCGATTGGACGGCGGGGGAAAAAGGGGGCCAGGGGGTTGCCAGGGGGAGCGAGGGATGGGTGTTCATCACCGGCACTGAGGCTTATGAGGGCGGAGGTGTCGGGAAGGATTGGGAAGGATCGGGAAGGAAACAGGAGATATGAAAGTCAAGCTAGGCATGATGGTTATATGAGGAGGGTATAATGGACGTAAACCCGGGGCGGAGGGTGGGATAGGGAAAGGTGTTGACGCGGAAAGGTTGTGTAACGAGAGAGCAGGGGATGGAGGAAGTAGGCGTCACACACAGGTACATCATGCTGTGATGCTGATGCTGTGTGATGCTGTGAGGATGCCTTGTGATGCTGTGATGCTGTGAGGATGCTTTGTGATGATGATGATGCATATTGGGCGAGGTTCCCCGCAGGAGTCAGGTGACCGCACAGCCCAAAGGACAGGGTTGAGGAACGTGCACATTCAAAAGAGACAGATGCTCTCAGATGATCTTCGAACTCTACGTCTGTTTTCTTATTTTCTGTTGATTTGCGTTCGTGTGTGTGTATTTGTGTGTGTTTGTGCGTGCACATGTGTGCGTGCATGTGCGTTCGTGTGTGTGTTTGTTTGTTTGTGTGGAAAGGGCCAGCCCACGCGGGGATGGAGGGGGGGCACGTTGAGGCCTTCTCTTTCGGGTTCTATAAAATGCATTGCGTCCACAGGGAGCAGCGTTGGGGGAAGAACAGCAGCCTAAGTGCCCCAGTCCACTGCACCCCGCATCACAAACGGAGTGCTGGACATTTGAGGACACTGCGGCATTTGAGTATACTGCGGCATTTGAGCAGATGAGGAGGGAGACAGGAAATGAAGGAACTGGTCATAAGATCCTACGCCGATGGGTCGGGAGGTATTGGCTAGCTGGGTTGGGCTACGACGGAAGGCCAGAAAGGCAGGAGGGAGACAGGGTTGTGGGCGCGAAATGGCCGTTTAAGGCACTAAGCGTCTCTGACTGGACTTGCACCGGGCGTGTCTAATCCACAAGCTGCACAAAGCGGGATACGCGTTAGTCAAAGAAGGAGACGAAATGTTGCCATCGTGTCAGTTTGCGCCTATTCGCCAGCTAAGCTTACCTCCTCCTCAAACTCCAGATCATCGATCCAGTTCTTAAGAGTGAGCGCGCGAGTCTTAAGGTACCATACAGCCTGGCGACACAGGGATATGCTATCGTCTGATAAGGTACATGTGATGCAGAGGACTGATACCCAGCGTATGATGAGCTCAGTTTAATTTTGATATCAAGTGCATTGATGCATCGCACACCTGATCATAAGGATTTTTCTCCAAAACGCCGGTGCAGACCTCTATGCATGAGTCAAACTTTCGTCGCCTCAGCCGACTTTGTGCTAGCCAGACGGGATTAATACCCTGCGCATGAGCCTGCTGCTGCATTGCCGCAAAGAATCGGGGCCAAAGGTGTCACGGCGCGCGGCCCTTGCGCACCCTTTGCCGTCAGGCTTTCATTCCTTTATATAAACATTTTTCCCATGAAAGACAGAATAAACTGCCGGTGCCAAAACGTTTCAAATCAATCTTGGTGGTTGTACCCAAACTGTCAACCTAAATGATAAATGTATAGCTTGGGAATCCTGCTGAGGCCCCTACGCAAGTATATATTACGTCCCGTAACAGAGGAGCCATTAAGATTGGTCGCTAGCTTTCGTGAGCCGGGATGACCAACCCATTTTTACGACAAGATGACGCACCATTCTTTTACCCCGTGCCGGATTGCAACGATGCATATTCTGCTCTGAGAAATGTTGGAAATTTGAGCTGAAATCACACAATCTTATTTCCTTCTGTTTAAATAAGGTCAAGTCCCGCACGGGTTGCCAGCCGCAGTCGGTCGCTACAACACAAAATAGGCTTTCCTATTATCCCATTGGAAAGACCCAAATCCAACATACTTGGTTTGCTATTAATAATTCAGTGGCATGCCAGTTATGAAGTAACAGGAGCCTGGGAGCAAGCCGGGACGAAGGGAGCTACTAAATGCCGATGCACGCGAAGTGGACCAGCACTAGTCTTGGAAGAAAGATTCAACAGCTGCGCTTGGGATCACCAAAGACAAGGTGCGCTTTGGTCCGTGGGCAACGAACTTTCATTACCCACGGGTCGGAAACACGACAATCCCATATTCTTAAGTATTACAAAGCTTAATTTACATGTGAAGCATTGTCATCATGATGTCAGGTGCTCCTGTTTGTGGCATTACCAAGGGCTGGTTGTTTAGTCGTGTCGGTCGAGCCTCAAGATGCTGCCTTTTGCACATGTAAAACAATAATTTTTGTTCATGTATATATTAAACTGGCAAATTAAGTTGGTGGTTTATATATAGATGTAACTTGCATATACGAGTTATACTCGGTCGGGGCCAAACGCCATGTTATGCAAGCTGGCGTAATCAGTGTGTTTAGCAGATACCAAATCGAGTTGGCTTGCTTGTGCAGCTTCCAAGCCACAGCTTTTTTGCTGCCCGCGGCGTCTACGTCACGGCAGCTGTATCGACCAGTTTGGCAGGCTCAGCTTGGCATGACAGGCCGCCCTGCGAAGCACAAGCTGCTGCGTCTGGCTAGTAAAGGTGCGAAAATGATGCAAGAGGGCGTCAGATTTTGTTTATAAAAGAGTTGGAACAGCGATTCCGAGACATGTCCGCAACCCGGAATGCAGCACGCCGCTTCGTCCCTAAACGTTACACGCCAAGACTCATAATTCCTTTCTATTCAATCCATACATCACACACATCAGTCTTTCGGGATTCTACCTGGTATACGTTATGGAAACATTCCATGGTTCTGGTACCATATGAGCCATGACGATTACCTAGTCCCATTCTGAATTGCATTTCACTCATGCTTTGCCTGAGTGGCCTTACTGAAGCTGGATACAAGTTTCCCATCTTTCAGAAACACCGTCTTCGCAGAGCTGTCAAGAGCACTTCCCTCATCTCAGCGGGGGCCAACCATCAACCTATCCCTGCGTAAACGATCAATCGATTCTTCCTTCCTTCCCTCCGTCGCCATATCACGTGTCGCACCACGCAGGCCTGTCAGGTGCCTCTTCCTCGGCTCCGTCTTCGGTTCCGTCATTTTCCTCTTCGCCTCTGACCCCCGCTCCAGCAGTAACAGCAGCACCCAGCGGTGGTAGACACATCATGGTTGGCGCACACAGAGGTCCGGAGGCTCAGCAGGCGGTAGCCGCCATGGTCGCCGCCAACAGTGGCATTGGCATTCATTTGCCGCAGCCGCAGTCGCAGTCGCTGGGGAATGGGGCGGTTTCGCCGTCGTGCATCCATCTGACGATGGCGCAGGGGGCCGTGGTGGCACCGGACCTGGACTACACGGTGCGTCGACGGGGTGGGGAAAAAGGGGAGAATACGAGGGGCCTAGGTGCTGAGGCTAACGGGAGCGCGAGGTTGTCAAGGCGATAAGAACCCAAGCTGCGGGCTAAGGCCTGAGAGGATCAGGATTGAACCTGGAAGCAGACCAGTGGATTTGAGGGAGGGGCAGCGATCCAAGACCAGACAGACTCAAGACAGTCCACACGGCCAGAGGGGCCAGTTTGCGCGGATGGAACATGTGGGGTAGTGGGTACAGCAGCGACGGATGGTGCTAGTGGGGCCGGGGGACGGATTTTGTGAGGCCGTTACCGCAATGAGTTGGGTGGGGGGCAGGAGAGGTGAGGGGAAAGAGATGGGGGAGGACATGAGAGGGTGGGGACCCCACACACACACGCACACTGACACTTACTGACACCCCTCACTCACTCACTCACTCTCTCACACACACACTCACACACCAGCCCCTACTTCGACGGCCTTCAGGTGGTTGTAGACATGCTGCATAAGAATGCGGCCGCGAACCTGGACGTGTCACATAGCGGTGGAGTGGTGCTGGGTCTGACCAGTCCCGTTGGGCCCACGGATTTGCTGGACGTGGTGATTGGACAGGTGAGGGTTCAGGTTGAGGATGAGGCGGAGGGGGAAAGGAAGGGGAGGGGCGGAGGGGGAGAGGAAGGGGAGGGGCGGAGGGGGAAAGGAAGTTGAGGGCCGGACGGGAAAGGAAGGGTAGGGGCGGAGGGGAAATGGACGACAAAGAAACAACAAGTTCTCGTATTGCTGCTGAGGGATACAATCACCAACCACTGTGAGGGTCGAAGATGGAAGATGGCAACCGACCCCCTGAAGACTTAAATTGAAACAAACCCCGGCTCCGACCCTTATCCCCTTCCCACCCTTTTCAATTGATCTTTTTGCAATCACACGCGCCTAGCTCCCTCCTCCAAAAAGGGGATAGCCCACATTTCCTTATGTCCTTTCCTGCGGCTCCTTCGTCGTCTCACTGACTGCCCTGGGGAATCCGCAATCCCGCAGCTCAACTTCATGCGCTTGCTTGCGTGCGCCCGCAATAAGCTGTGGTGGATGACCCCTGAGTGGCGAACATCCACCTGGGCGTTGCCGCCGGAGACGCAATTCCTGCTGGCGGAGATGGCGGTGGCAGGGCCTTATGTGCTGCTGCTGCCGCTCATCGATGGCGACTTCCGGTGCTCACTGAGGCCGCCTGCAAAGTGGGTGGCGGGGCGGGCTCGTTCGGAGTTGTGTGTGTTTTAGTCCGGGGGGAGAGGGAAGGGGGAGGGGGAAAGCAAGGGGACGATGGCTGGGGTCCTTTTTGGGTTTTCACATCATAACGCTTCTGTTCAGATGGCCCTCTGTTGCTTCAGTCTAGGAGAAGTACTTCACCACTGGGGGGGTAACTGGAAAGAGAATGGGCAGACATGAGCAAACGTGGAAGAACGTTCCAGCAAATATGTTAACAGTGTGAAAGGTTTTGACGGAACCCTTAACAGCAGTTAAATCGTAGGGATGTCCTCCTCCTTCTCATCATCAGGTGCTCGCTGTAGTGTAGCACTTGTTGCGCAGAGACTCTTGGCATCTGGAAGCCTCGCTTCGTATGCCTTTCCTCCTATACCTTTTTAGCTGCACTGGAAAGTAAGGGAGGAGCTGTTAGGAGGATGTTGAGGAAGGGGCCTATTAACTGTCACTCAAGCAAAGGTGAGAAAGCGTTCCGTTTCAAACAATGTTGGTGGTTATATGTAGCGACTGCTATATAACCGTCGTAAGAAGAAACCGGTGGTGGCGGAAAGGCACATGATAAACTCTGTGCACCGATAGTTGTCGGTAAAGGTGTTACATGGTGTTCAGACACTTTTGTCGATGTGTCGATGTTGCCGGGGGAAGCCCTGCTGCTGTACCGGTTCCACCATCACTCAGCAGCACTACCCTTACTACTACCACCATCGCCACTACTACTGAGCATATAAACCCTCCTCACATCTCCGACCCGCATTCAGCAGTGCCCTCCATCACGTCCAGTCAGCACTGGGTCTGTTTCTGGAAGTTATCCATGGTCAGGTTGGCAGTAAGCGCGGGAATGCAATTGAACTTGCGGACGAAGGTTTCCACTTCGCGAGCCAGTCGCTCTCTAGTGAAGGTGTTGGGAACAAGCTCCATACGGCCGCCGCCACTCGTGCACCTGAGAAGACGCGGGGGAGGGAGGGAGCAAGTCGAAGGGGATATGCGTATTGAAGGGTATGACATACAACTCGAGAACTGATTGAGAACGGAGAGGTCGTCCTGGAGGAGAAGAGGAGGAAGAGGAGAAGAAAGAGAGGGGGAAAAGCAAAACACACGAGGCGAAACAGAGCGATACTGCTGCGATCGAAAAGCTGTTAAACAATAAGGAGAAAGAGGAGGAGGGATACGAACATCGAAACGTTGGTAATGGAGGAGGAGATGTGATCTAGATGTACGTTATGAGGATATCTCCCCCTACTTGCCTGAAGACCAACAGTGCGGCAGGGTCGTCTGCGTGTTGAGGCTTGAGAGTGAAGGTAGTCGGCGCTCCGGCTGCGTCCGCAGCCACGGTAGCCTCCGCCGTCATGTCCACGCGGTACCCAAACAGGCTGTAGCATGCCTCCCTGGAGTTCCAGTGGTGGGGCGGGCGCAATAATAGTAAGGAAATGAAACGATGAGCGGGGTTAAAGGGGTTAAAAGAGATGGGAAGGAGTAGGAATGCAACAATGAAATGCAAATGGAGAAAAAAGAGGGCGAGTACGCGAGGGAGTTCAGGCAGGACCTTGCTTCTCCCCCCCCACCTGAATACAGTAATTCGCTCCTTGAACACCATCTTGAGGCGGTTCATAGCCTTCTCACACTCCTCCACTTTGCGCCTCAGCACCGTAATCTCCGCATCCTTAACAGCGATGGCCACACCGGCCCCCAAAGCGGGGCCAGGAATGGCGTCGATCCGGCCTCTGGTGGTCTGCTGCGCCGCTGGGGGAGCCGCGGCTGAGTCCCCTGGAGGCGGTGTAGTCACAACAGGGAAAGTGCCATCAAAAGAAGAAAGGGGTAACAGATGATTTCAGTCAAGTCACAGAAAACAGCCAGTGAAGGCGTCTTTCAATATCCTATGGAAGATGTGGAAAAACTTTACTCTAAAAGAAAAAGAAAAGGTGTGTCATGCGGCCGTGTTTTTTATGCGGAAAAGGTGAAAGAAAGAGCGCGATAAGGACAGCATCGTGCTGTTGGCATAAGCTGTCTATTGTTATTTTAACTTCCACATACTGAATGAGCGGTCGTCTGACTGACCTGTGGAAGGCCCAGTGGCGGCGACTGCGGAATTCTCATCTCCGGGGGCGCATCGCAGATCATTATTACCCCTCTGCGTCTGTGTCTCAGGCTGTGTCATCTGCATCTTCTGCATGGCTGCCTCCAGCTCCGCCACTTGGCCCCGCAGCGCATCATTCTCTGCTGTCAGCCGAGTGACGGTCGCCTCTCGGAGCGCTTGACGCGCCTCCAGCTCGGGATTGTGGCGCAGGTGTAGAACGCGGACACCTCCTGCGCGGATCAGCTCCCCACGTCCCAAGCGCTCCTGGAAAGAAAGATAAAGAAAAAATCGAACGCGACAGAAAAGAAGAGATAGTGACGATAGAAACGAGAAACAGAATTTGTGTAAAAGGAAAGAACGAAATTCGAACGAAGAAACGAAATTCTCTCAATCGAAAAACGAACAAACCTTTGCTTTATCTTCCGAAAGGCATCACGTGGAACTAATTGGGAACCACTGGATTCCTTTGTTGTTGTTACGTGGCGGATCCTATTTAGGACCTTTCCTATTCTGCAAAACAAAATCCACGAAGAGTTTTCCCATTTTGGGCTGCGGATAGTTCGGTGTCCACCCTGGCCGCTATTTTCTTGCCTGGAGCGAGGCGACCTCCGCCGCGAGGCTGTCCGCCTCCCTCTCCAGCTGCTTAATCCGCTGCTCTGCCGCCTCAGCCCGGGCGGTGGCCGCGCGGGCAGCTAACGCCTGCGCCTCCGCGGCGGAGGCACTGGCTGCCACCTCCTGCTGGAGTGAAGACACCTGAGAGGGTTCGGAGGGCGCGCGCCCCACGGCAAAAGGGCCCGGCCAGGAAAGACATGATGCTCCTAAAACATCGCACTACGTAACGTAACGCGGAAACGGCTGAAGACATACACGCGAAAATACAAGCAGAATGAAAATTACGTAAAATTCCTAGCGCGCTGTAAAGTTACGTTTCTAAAAGCATATTGAAGTTCCCAACGAGCCACTTTTTATGAACAACTTTAAAGAGGATGGGAAAGGTGCGGTCACGGGTGAAGACGACCCAACCTGCTTCTGCAGCCCCTCGTTGAGGAGCTGCAGCTGCTCCACGGCCGCCGCCTGCTGGCCAGCCAGAATGCGTCCGCTTAGAGAGCCCGGGTGAGGCGGGTGTGGGCTGGGGTCCGCGGACCTGGACGTGGTGGCGGTGGTCGTGGGACTGGACAGAGCGGCGCGCAGTGCATCGCGTTCCTGCTCAATTGCCGCTGCTCGGCTCACCGCGACGCGCTCTGCGGTGAGAGACCTCTCGAGGCGGCTGCGCAGGTCGGCCAGCTGCGATTGCAGCTCCGTGGCGTATGCCTCCGAGCCGCTTGCCTGATCAGCAGGGAAATGATGCAGTGGGAGAGAGGGAGAGGGAGGGGGAGAGAGGGAAAATTTATGCATGGAGGATTGGGAGGAAAGATGCATGGAGAAAGAATCCAAAAAGTCTTGCAATATGTAAGTAGAATATGTAAGTAGAGACAGAATACCTGTATGATATGTACCATGTATAATTCGTACCACTACGTGATATAAATAAATGTATATTATAAATTGTATGCGTATTCTGTCATCTATTGTATGATATGAGCACGTGTTTCAGCACGTGTTTCAGTGAAGACATCTCTCGTTGAGAACGAGACAGCAATACGCGGTGCTGAGTGAAAAAAGACATGTGCCACCTCAATGGAAGGGGGGGGGGTTGAGGAGAAGGGAAAGGAAAAGGGAAGGGAAAAATGGGAGTGTATGAGGACGCTGCACACCACACCACACCACACCACACCGCTGCGCGCAGCTGCATGAGGGACTCGTCCTGCGCCTTGACGGCTGCTCTGAGGTCCGTCACCTCCTCAGTCAGCGCTGCTGCCGCACGGCCCGCCTCGGCCGCCTGAGCCACCAACGGCAGGCCGGGGGGCAGTCCCAATACCTGGATAGACGCACACCCGTGCAGGGGTACCGGGTGTGGGAAGAGGGTTTGGGGTTTTATGGATTTACTGAGAAATAATACAGCGTATGGGAAGAAGGAGGTTCTCGTCGTGGGGAAGAGCCGGATGGTACGACGCGGGTGTTACAGATGTGCCCCATTTTAGGGCAGTCCCCTTGAGGACCCAAATGACAGTGAATTGGTAGTGATTAGTTATATTGGATCCATTTAACGGAGATCCTCCGTGATAGTGTGTCCCAGTAGTAGTTTGGGACCCAAACTAGTGCAGGATTCAAGACGCAGGATCCAAAAAAGATCATCAGGAAAAATGCAAAAACGCAAAACGCAGGATCCAAAAAAGATCATCAGGATCAGGATCCCTCCATGGACGGAGTTAGACGTCCGCCTACACCATCGCGGTTAGGTATCATGTCTCGTTTATTCGTCTTCCCCTCCCTGGACTGGGAAAAGGAAAGGAAGGCATTATTGCTGTTCCTCCACTCGAGGTGTGTGTGTGTGGAGGGGGAGTTATTAAGGACGACCGCACACCTTAACAAGTGAGAGCCAGGGGGGTCGTAATGCCTCAGGCAAATCCGCCATTGCGGGCTCCAGATCTATGCCGCTGGTACTCCCGCCGCCGCCGCCGAGCACGGCAGTAGCAACTGTAGCTCCACCTGAAGCGGCGGCGGCGTCAGCGCCTAAGTAGATTCCAGAACGCCGCGAAGCGGCCGCACTTACGGGAACCTGCTCGTTCTGTGTACGAGCAGTCGGCCCTGCAGAAGTCGATGATGGTTGGTGGTGCGCCGTCGCCGTCACTGCCGCCGCTGCAGCTTGCGCTGATGCGAGCGCCTCCCTGGCGTTTCTCAGTTCTTCCTCCAGTAGCTGCAGCCGCACGTGCTGTGCGCTGTTACGCAGAGCTGCTGCCTCCGCTTCCTGGCGGCTGGCGCGTTGCCGGGTTTGCTCCAGCTCCGCCTTGAGGTTGCCAGCGTAGCTGCGAACCTCCTCCAGCTGCGCCTGAGCCACCTGCGCGTCGTATTGTTTTGTATGGGATAGGCGCCGAAACCATGGTTGTGTGTCAGTCCCAGATTGTGGGAGTATGACGCCGTCTGTGAGTGAAAGGGGCATCAGTCTGACAGGCGGACTAGGGGCCTACTTAGAAAGGAGGGGAAACGACGGCGGAGGAACGAGAGATCGTGGCAGCGGGGCAGGCAGGCAGGCAGGCAGGCAAGGGGGGGACCAAAGAGATGGACAGGAAGGGAGTTCTGCGAATGAGACCGGCGGGAAAGAGGGGTGGAAACGGCGGGGGAGGGAATGTGTATGTGTATGAGTATGTGTATGTGTGTGTGACCTTTAGGATCTCCCGCTCCGCCTCCACCCTCCTCTGGGCCGCCCGTTCCGCGAGTTCTCCGTTGCGGAGGGCCATCTGTGCCTCAGCCCGGGCCGCCTCCACCTCCACTCGCAGTCGGGCTGCTGCCGCCTCGGCTTCGGCCAAGAGCTTTGCTTGCTCGGCGCGCTGCTCTGATAGTAACGCCTCCAGGGAGGCTAAGCGCTGAGCGGAGACGGCCTTTGGGACTCGGGGTTTTGGGGATTCGGAGATCGACACAACGGAGGGCATGGATGAGCAGCATATGAGTGAGAGCGAATACAAAACATTGAGGTCACCGAGACATCAGTAATCGAAGACGTCAAGGGGCGTAACCGTAGTACTCGGCAGCGGGACGCAGCAGTCCTCGGGTGAGGGAGGAAGATGATGCCTCATCATGTTGGATATGGTGGAGCCGAAATCGGGGAAACTGGGGCTGTGCATGTGCGGCGGCATGGCGTGAGGCATCGTCCAATCCGGGGTGTCGTACCTCATGTTGTTTTGCGGCTGCAAGGTTCTGCTCAAGCATCAGGCCCTTATGCAGTTGCTCGTCCAGCTGTCGATGCAAGTGCTGTACCGCTGTGGAAGTACCAGTGGGTGGGGGAACGGCGGCCGCGGCCACCTCGAAGACCTGATGGGTCGCAACATCATCATATATATTTTTACATTGAAAGGCGCAGCCGGGAAAACAAAAAGAGGCAGAAGGAAAAGGGCAAAGTGAATTGAGAGGAAGAATGGCAGGGCGGCGGTCGAGAATGGCAAAAGGGTTTAGATGACTGGGACCTCAAGGAAGGCAAAGGAGCGGGAAGAAGGCTAGTACATACATGCGACCTGATTATGAAAATGGAAAAAGGGGATATGGATGGGAAGAAACCCACAATAAACAAACCATGTGCGTGCGTGCACGTTTGTGGTTGTGTGTATGTGTGTGTTGGGGGTGGGGGCCCGGGGAATCGGGTGGGGGAATGGAACTGAGCGTATGAATGCAATTCAGGAGAAGAGGGGGGCGTTGTGCCTGCGATGGTCGTCAGCACAGTCCACCTTCTTTTCGGTAACCAGGACTGCCATCGATTCGTTCTTGGTGGCCAGCTCTTGCTGCAGCTTCTCGCAGCGCGCGCGAGTTTGCGCGAGCTCATCTTCTAGGTCCTTTATCTGCACGATAGGAAGGAAAGGTTGGCGGCTGGGTAAAAACGGTTAGAGAAAAGTTAGAAGATGATCGTATTGGGTTCTTTTTCTTTTGCTTGACGAAACCAGTACCTTTCCTCCCCGTCCGCGCAAGTAGTCCATTAGGCCGTCGTTAGAAGGCATCCCTGACAGCCTGCACGGTGGCGATTCCAGCACGGGTCCAACGGCGTGGGTCTCTGTGATTGCTTTTTACTGTTTTCTTTTCTAATGCTAACCTGTCTATTGTTGATGATAATAGTATGGAAGACGCCGGTGTTGCAAGACCCGTGCCTTGGGGCATCGCCCCTCCAGGCGTCTGCAACGCCAGACGCTGCCTTTTGTTCTGTTCAACAGTTTGAGGCTGCATTTTAAGGAATAAACAAAACTTCCTTATATGTTTCAGAGTTTCAAATTTCCAGGTGTATATTGCTGTTGCTCCATTTCACTGATTAACAATTATATGAGTGTCTTGGTAAAAAGATATGACATTTTTGAAACACTCTGATGTTGAGATATGCACATCACATTTTTATTTTCTAGTGGTGCTAGGACAGTTAGATTCCGGAGCAAACTGCTACCGGTCATGTCATTCTTTTCATCTTGACTTCTTGAGCACCAATACAACGCATCCGATCACCGTCCATTTCATTTGGAATTTTTCCCATACGACAGGAAGTCCGAGGGCGCAAATGGAGAGCTAGTATTGCGCCTCGAGTCGGGTGCGCCAGGTGTCAAAGGCTCGCGGTGGAGCTCGGCGCTCTACATCGGGGCGTCGTGGGACCCCTATGAGCTGGTCGATCGGGGTGTGGCTGCTGCGGCCGCCCTCTCTGGTGGCGCGCGGCCCCGCACCGCCAAGGTCCTGCCGCCCTCCCTGGATGGCTTCGGCTGGTGCACCTGGGACGCGTTTTACAGCACCGTTTCTGCGCGGGGGCTCGCGCAGGGCCTCAGCAGCTTGGAGGATGGGGGCATATCGCCTCAGCTGCTGATTATCGATGACGGTTGGCAGGTAAGAGCCACAACGTGCTGGATAGTGATAGTGGCTAGGGCAATATATGGAATAGAGTGGTAGTGGCTTGGTAGGGCAGGGCCGTGCAGGGCCGCAAAACAGGTGGGCGGCTACAGTCCCTCCCTTGACTTTCGCGACCTTGGGGCGAAGGCAGTAGGTGGTCCGACACCCAGTGAGTGGTCCTGGAGACCGGGTAAGCTGTCGACCGGGACCTGCACACGGTTGGGTTGAGTGTATCGCTGGCTGATGGTGGTGGTGTGGTGGTGGTGGTGATAGTACTTCCTATGCTTTCCATGTAAACAGCGGAACCAGCCACGGGGGCTTTCCATGTAAACAGCGGAACCAGCCACGGGGGCTCTCGTCCATTCGCACAACCCCTTTTATATGCTTCAATTCACTGGCTTGGCGACTACCTAGTTTGCACGTCCCCCAGCTCTCGTTTCCACTTGTACTACTTTGTACGACGTCGTCCATCATCAGCCGACCTTCACGGTTATCTAGTCTCCGTCTCCGTTCCTTCAGTACCAGTAGCTGGTTCGTGCCATTCGTCGTCCTCCCCCCCTTCACCCCTTCACCCCTCCCCGTCTTCCCCCGCCTCCCCTAACTTCCAAATTTAGTTTTAAAACCTTATCCGTCTATCCTGATTCGTTTCCACATGCGCATATGCACACACTCTCCCCTCCTCTTTCCCCTCCTCCTCTTTCCCAACACCCCCCTCGGTACGCATCACTCCCCTCGCTCCTCCAGATGACGGACGTGGACCCGCCCATGCGCAAAACTCCAGCAGCGGAGCTGGCGGACAAGTTGCACGTGGAGGGGGAGCCGAGAAGATTGCTGGAGGCCACACAGGTACATGTGTGTATGTGTGTATGTGCGTATGTGTATGTGTATGTGTGTATATGTGTATGTGTATGTGTGTGTGTATGCGTATGTGTATGTGAGTGCATATGTATGTATGTATGTACGTACATACGTACGAATGGTTCATCCCCCACATTTTTGATTTGCGCGTTAACGGCTACATACACACACAATACAACCCCTATCAAGGGGCTCTGCAACGATTACTTATCGCATTGTTTACACATTCCCCGACGCAAAACACACACACGCAAAACACACACACGCATACACACACGCCCTTCCGGTCTCCATCCAGGACGACTTCTTCTACGAGAGCCAGGAGGTCATGGCAGAGACTGCGGCACAGATGCGCCCTGGGACTTCAGCAGGTATGTCGCGTCGGAGAGGATGGGGGACGGGAAGGTAGGGGGGAGAGGAAAGGAGAGGGAGGGAGATAGGGAGGGAAGGGGGGAGGGGTTTGGGAATGTTCGGAAGGGTTTGAAAGCCAACGGATCCGGTTATGTGTGGGCCCCCGAAGACTGTGTTTTAGTATTGGGGATATGTGCGTGTTGTCTTAGCGGGTGAGGGACATCATGGACGAGATGTGTACGAGTGGAGGTAAATCCCCCCGGGGTCGCCGTACTTCAGGGTTATAACGCATGTTGAAATTCCTACATCAACGTTCTCATTATATCAGTGTTTTTAAAATTAAGTTATTATGATTTGTTAACGGACAGATTGAGATGTGCTGTCTCAGCTGCTCCGTCATCTTTGGAAAGTAGTTTGCCCGTACGATTGACTCCCCTCCCCTTCGCTCCCCGAATCCCCAAACCCAACCCTCTGATAGGCACGGTGATGCCCACCCTGGCCAACTTGGGTCCTCAGCACCCGCCGTACAGCCATTCACACAGCGGGAGCGCCGACCTCATCGACATGAATACCATGGACTCAACGAACTTGACAACTGGTATAGCAACAGCGGGGGCCCAGCAGCAGCGGGAGCGCGACAGCGGCGTCGGCATTAGCATCGCTGATGCCGTCGCGCGGGCGACGGCGGCGTCAGCAGCGGCGGCGGCAGAGCCGCCGCAGTCACTGGCGGTGGCGGTGGCGGCAGCGCCTGGCGGCGGCGCCGCCACCGCCGCGCAGGCTATTTGGTTGGCTCGTGTGAGTCAGAAGGTGGCCGGTTGGCTGATGGGTATTGCGACGGCAGGGTTCCTGATCTTCTACCAATGGGTGGTGGAGCCGGCACCCCCCAACAGCTTGGCGGTGAAGGTGTTTGCGGCGGCGGCCAAGGGTGGGTGGAGTGGAGGGGAGGGGAGTGGTATGTGTAAATTTGTGTATGTGAATCTGTGGGAGGTGGGGGTGAGGATGAGGGGTTGGTGACGGAGGTGGGGCGGGAGGACATTGACCGTATTAAATAACTATACATCATCACCAAATCCAACCGATAACACTTAGATAAAACTCTAGATGGATTCGCTGTGACTAAAATTGCGTGCGTTTTAATCCTTAAACCCTACGCATTAAGCGTTTGAAAAGTTGAAAAAGTTGGGTGGTTACGTGGGGTAGGTTATCCGTTAAGTCCTTTTTGTATGAACATAACACCGTAATGCATATATTCGGAGGGGCTTATCGTTTATCTTTAGTACGGCAGGAATGTACGACTTTGGATTATGTTAAATTGAGACATGGTCATGGATACGCGATAAGGTTCGTTGTGCTGTTGTGCTTCCACGCTGTGATGATGGGCTTATTGATTTTGTCGACGGAGAATTAGGTCTTCAAATGCCTTCTACTTATATGATGTAAGCAAATAATAAATAAACAGATGAATATGCATAAACAATAAATAATTAAATCATTGTGGATTAGTTAAGGTTTAATTAAATAGCTTTCATTTTTTACATGTATTTGGTGACGACGACATCGTGATGCGTGTGTTGCCTGTTCAGGCATCTTACGCCCGGCAATGCTGTCCTTCTACGCCACTGCCTCCGACTTCACACGTCGGTTGACTTCCGTACGGGCCAACGGAAAGTTCTCTCACCCGGATGCCGGTCCCGATGTGGATTGGGCGGGTGTGCCTGAGGCCCTGGGCACCGTCGTGGCGCACATTAAACGGAAGTAAGTTACACTTGTCGTACAGCTACATCGTGACTCATGTTTATCGCACACTGTGCCGTACCTTTAACGCCGTACCCAGCTCACACACCTGTTGTATGCCGCACGCCACGCGTTGAGGTGGGTGAAGGGGGGGAGACGTGTGTTTAAGGGGAAACAGTTTAAGGGGGGGGGGAAATCAAAACACACAGCCACGCGGCCACACCGATACCCCTCCACGCTCCGCATTGCCCCCAGCATCCAGTACCAAACCCACACACGCGCCCAGTTTCCTAGTTTTTGTATCACGGTGGTTGTGGTATTACTTCTTTCTGGTTGTGATGCTTGAGGTCCTTGTGGTAGTTAAATAATCTGTTCTTCTCAACAACAGCTGTTTGAGGTCTCGTGTATTAGCCTAACCCCGGCCTCCGGCCTTGTCAGGTTCGGTGTACGGTACGTGTACTGCTGGCACGGCCTCCCGGGATACTGGGCGGGAGTCATGCCGACTGATGGTGGAGCCGCGGGGGGCGGGGCCGGGGTGCCGGGAATGACGGCGCACATTCGGTACGCCTCACCCACCCCGGGAGTGCTGGAGATTGAGCCGTCTATGGCTTGGAATCCCGCAGTTCTGGCGGGTAGGTGATGGGGGGAGGAAGCGGGGAGAGCACGAGCGTGTGTGTATGCAAAAAGGACAAGTAGCGACTGGTGGGGTTATGGCCTTTCGTAGAGGAGAGGGTAGAGGGGATGGAGAAAATTTGCAAGCACCGCTTTCGTACGGGATGGCAAGAGCTCTTGGACCCTTTTTCCTCCTTTCCCCCTCGTCCCTTCATCTTAAAACCCCAACCCATCAACCACTAACCACTAACCACCAACCAGGTGTTGGCGTCGTTGACGACCCAAGCCGGCTTTATGACGCCATGCACCGCTACCTTCACGACAGCGGGGTGGACGGAGTCAAGGTGGACTGCCAGGCGGGGGTGGGACTCATCGGTAAGTTGACGGTTTTCAGTTGTTTAACGTTTTAGGATTTTAGGATCGGGTCTTCAGGCGGAGGTAGGTATCATTTTTACACTTGGTCTCTCTTTTGTTTTGTCAAATTCGAAATAAAATGAACACACATACATTTACACACATATCATATATATATGTATGTGAATGTAAATGTGTATGTGGTTGGCGAATATAGAGAGTACGGGAAAAAGAGCAGAAATATTAGACCAGATTTTCGATTCCAGCTGTACAAGGTGTCTCCCGTGAGAAAATATCGTAGCGGGTCGCCGTATGTTGACGATACTGCCGTGCGTGTGTTTTCCCCCTGCCTGCCCTTCTCCCCTCCACCCTCATTCTTCCCCCTCGCCCTCCCCACCCCGACACGCTCAGGCACCGCTATGGGCGGCGGCGCCGCCCTCAGCGCCACCTACCAGGGGGCCTTGGAGGGCAGTGTGGCCCGGCATTTCCGGGGTAACCACGCCATCAACTGCATGTGCCACTCAACGGAGAACCTGTACCGGTACGTGCGTGTGTATGTACGGCAGCGTAACCCTGAACCCCTTATATAGAGGGGTGAAAGGGGTTGGTTGGTTGGTTGAGGGTTATGTGGGGGTGGGAGGGTATATGTGTGTGAGGTAATGGGGGATGTAAGGGGTTATGTGCACGCGCGCGGGTGTGTGTGTGCGTGTTAGGGGGGGGGGAGAGAAGAGGGGATGAACGTGTGTGTATGCGGGGTTGGGGGGAGGTTAGGGTATGGATGTCATTTGCCTTCATGTATGGGATCAGAATCGGAGATGTTTCAGGCAGCCGTAAGGTTATGCACATACACATACACACATACACATACACACATACACACACACATACACATACACATACACATACACATACACACACATACATACACAAACACATACACACACATACACATACACATACACAAACGCGCCCAGCTTCAGATGCCCACAGTACACCGTGTGGCAAAACACTCCCCCGGCATAACCCCTCACCCCCACCCCGCCCCCACCCCCCCTCCTCCATGGGCTTAGGAACCCACCCACCCTCAGGACCCGAAGTCCAAGTTTTCATATAGGCCAAGTTTTCAATCGGTGTCCACAAACCAGAAGGCCCTCCTTCCTGCTACAAGCCCCCCCCCCTCACCCCGGCCCTTTCACCCTTTTTATCCCCTTCCCTGTCTTTCAGGATGACCGCCACAGCGGTGGCTAGGGCCAGTGACGACTTCTACCCCCGCGATCCGGCTTCCAGCCACCCCCACATCGCCGCATGCGCCTTCAACTCCGTATTTCTCGGGGCGCTGCTGCAACCCGATTGGGACATGTTTCATTCTAAGCATCCGGCGGCGCGGCTGCACGCGGTGGCGAGGTGAGAAGGGGGCAGGGGGGGAGGGGTGGGGTGGGAGAGGAGGGGGGACAAGGAGGGAAAAGGGGGAAATGGTATGGGCGGGTTTGCGTTTGTGTCTGTGTGTGGTTGTGTGTATGTGTGCATGAGTGTGTATACGTGTGTGTTTGTCCAAGCCTGATGTGGGAAAAGGACTCCGCTGCACCTTTTCGTCCATGCCTTGGCTACCCCCCACTCCATCTTACCCCACCCCACCTCACCCCACCTCACCCCCCACATCTCTCCTTACAAAGTTCTTCAGTACGACCAAAGTGTAGCAGCCGCGTGGCTTCCCGTGACCCATGGGTCAGTGTTTTCCCTTTCCCCTGACCTCCCTCTCCCTGTTCCTCCTTCTGAAAAAAACACCCAGGGCGGTTTCTGGTGGCCCTGTCTACGTCTCTGACAAACCCGGAGAGCACGATTTCGCTTTGCTCCACACGTTGGTACTGCCGGACGGTTCCGTACTGCGGTGCAGTCAGCCGGGCCGGCCCACCCGCGACTGCCTTTTCGCAGATGTGCTTCGGGACGGGAAGACCCTGCTCAAGGTAACGATGGATGTGCGTGTATTTAAGGAGGTGGAAGAGTGCAGGGATGTGTGTATGCGGGCGGGTGCTGGTGGTGCTGGTGGTGGTGCTGGTGGTAGAGGTGATGTTACGTTTTTGTGTATTTCCCCCAGCAACAGCGTACCATTTCCCCGGGCTCCCGTCCATTCGCACAACCCACTGGATCCAATCCCCCACCCTCTCCCGCCGTACCCCGGTGTGATACAGGTATGGAACACTAACCCGGTGACGGGTGTGGTGGGAGTTTTTCATCTCCAGGGAAGCTCCTGGGACCGAGTACGGCGCAAGTTCCACGTTCATGATAAGGCCCCTAAAGGCCTGACAACGGAGGTGGGTCGTCGCCCCTCGGAGGGCCTTATGGTTGTAACTATTAAAGGACATCGTGGGAAAGAGGGGAGGGCGGCAGCCTGGATTGAAGGTGTTGGGGGGAGGGGGGGGTGGCATAGGTTTGGACGTGCGGATGAGGGGTGGGGTGGGGAGTGAGGACTTGAAAGCGGAGTTGCCTGCTCGATGGGAAAGTGAAGGGATGGTCGTGCGTTTCTTCGATAAAGTATGACTTTTTTGACAATACACACTTTTTTGTGTTACAGGGTTCCGATATGTACCTGACACACTGTTAAGTCTGTGTTTTCCATCAGCGCTTTTTTATTACACATTTTGTTACACCTTGCTATCCTTTTTGCAATTTTTCCGGTGATGAAGTTTATATTATATATTATTAGCATTCTGTATATGCCCAATCAACGTGGACGGAAATTAATTGGATGACGGCTAAATAGCATTTCGGCCGCTTCCGACTTCACAGGTACGACCGTACGACGTCGACAAGTTCCGGCCGATTTCGACTGGCGCTCGTCCCACCCCAGCCACCAGCGACGCACCACGGGAATTTGTCGTATTTTCCCGTAACACCAATGCCATGCACCTGCTGCACGGCACTGAAGGGATTCAGGTATTTCGTATACTCGTGAATAAACACGTTGACATCTGCCGTTAAATACGTTAGACTTCGTAATAAGAAATGAATAAATAAGTAAAATGTATAAGTATTATGTATGATAAGAATGATATAATTAATAAAAAATAATAACTACAAAAAGTAAGAAAATTAAAAAATATATTATATACAATATAATATAACATACATGTATTACACCCTATATATAACATGATATAATAATATTAAATATTAGTATTATTATGTAAACATCACGGGGTCGCTTCGCCATTCGCTCCTCTCCCCTGCCCCTTTCCTATATTCCCCCCTGCTCTCCTAACCCCTCTCTTCCGGATTGGTTGTTTGTCGTACATTACCACTTAATTCATTGGCCGACAGGTCTCTCTACGCAGCGGCGAGGCTGACGTACTGACCGTTGCCCGCGTTGCCCGCGTCGGGCCGGTAGCCTTCGCCGCCATCGGGCTGTCCAACATGATCAACAGCGGCGGTGCCGTGCGGGAGCTCAACTACGAGTCTGGGGCGGCGGCCGTGGGCTCCGTCACTGGCGGAGGCGGCAGCCGCGTCGCCGCCGGCTTCGGCGCCAAGGAGCTCGTCTTCACTATGACTGTCCGGGGTTATGGAGACTTATTGGCGTACTGCAGTCGTGAGCCAGATGTCGTACTGCTCAACGGCGTTAGGCTTCAGCCGGAGGTGAGCTACAGCTTTACACCGGGCGTGGCTGTGGAGCCGGTAGCGGCGGCAGCTATCGCCGCCAGCAGTGCTGAGGCCACTTCGACCCCCACGGCGGCGGCGGCAGTGGCGGCGGCGACGGTCGCTCCGGCGGAGGGCGGTCGTCTCCATGTGGACCTGCCGCGTGTATCGGATTTAGAGACGACGTTGCAAGTTGTCTTCCGAAGCTTCAACTAGGGACTGCCCTTGCTGATCGGCTGCCGGGATGGGGAGGAGGGTTCGGTCCAGGGAGGATCGCGGACCCTATCACTACTACTACGCGCATAGGAGCAGAGGGAGGCGGAGAGGAGGGCGGGAGGAAAAGGAGGGCGGGAGGAGGAGTAGGAAGGGGGGGAAGGAGGAGAAGGTGGAGAAGGAGGGGAAGGAGGAGGAGGAGCAGGAAGAAGAGGAGAAGGATATGGGAAATGTGGACACTTACATACAATTATAGATCCCTCTTTCCCGCATTTTCCTTCTCTGCCCCCCTCCGCGCCTCCCCCCATCCCCCGGCTGCGGACTTCGGGACTTTTGGGGGGATGAGCACTCTGATGTGAAGAAGGGATGTGAGGCTGGGCCGTTTGGTGGAGAGCCCGGGAAGTAGTCCGTCCCGCAAACACGTTGCCGGACGTTATATCTTTACCGATAGTACGACACACGTACGAACACACGCGAACGGCACACACGCTCATGATGGTGGTGGGTATGGGGATGGTAGCTGCTGTTGCTGCTGCTGGGTATGGGGACGGTAGTTGCGGAGGGCGATAGCGCTTTTGAGCGTGGTGGTGGTGGTGAAGATGAAGGCGGTATAAGGTAGTGGTGGTAGCTTGGCCAACACCTTCCTCGCACATTCCCTCGGAACTTCATCGCCCAAGGGCTGGAGGAACACGGGGAGGGAGGGAGGGTGGGTGGAGGTCTTACCAGGCAAGGAGGGAGGGGGAAGCGCCTTTGCCGCCAGGTTGGAAATATAACGGTTTTTCCGTTACGAATATTGGGCTCATGTTCAGAACGGCACGGTCTATAAAAGCGGGTTTCTACGGTTTGAGTTGGGAGGGTGGTCTTGAAAGAGCCGGTGAGTGCAGACGGTTCGGGGGGTGGGGCGGGGAGAGCAGTACACGCGCAAAGGGGCCATGGGGAGTATGGGGAGTACGGAACCAGAAATTCAGAGAAAGGAGGGAGAGAGGTTGTGGTAGTTATGAGGAGTACAGTAGTGGTGGGTGTGGAGGTACCGGGACTCTGAGGGTTTCAAATCGGCGCAGTTTTGAAGCGGCTTGCAAACCTCGGAGATGATTTTTTTTCTGGGGAAGATCGGAGGTATCCAAATGTTTTTTGTGTATTGGAAAAAGATTTTTCGCATGTACGGAAGTACAACAGGCGTGTCGTAAAAATATATGCAATCATCGGACATCGGACGCTGAATCTGTTATGGGAAATTTAAATCTGGAAGTTTGGGGAGCAGGAAATGTACAGCGAGTGAGAGACGTACGACGTTTGGAAAGTACGTTACGACGGGAAAGGCAAGTCAGCGAGGGAGGCCATTTGTGTTTGTCAACCAACAGGGAAGCACGTGCCTGTCTACATATTCGGCACGTGTGTTGCCTTGTACGGAGAGGTTTAATTCCACGCTGCGCCCCAGGTGCGTGTCCAGTTCTGTGAATCTAATAGTCAATATGGTTAATGACCAAGAGCGCCCGAGGTAGGCGCCCCAGAGCCACCAAGTGCGTGATGTGATTGATACCAACAATCACAGGCTTATGGGAGAGAGGTCTCCTCCGCATATACGTTCAGGAGGATGGAGTAATGCTCCACCACTTGGCTTGTTGAGTCACACGAGAACCAGGTAAGGGACTTGACAAGTTTGGTATACTTCGTGCATGGCACATCTGTCAGTTCGCCCACCGATAACTTGACTTGTACGTATCGCGCCTATAACTGTGACAGACTGGCTTTATTGTGATTCGCAGGTCAGAACGTCCTTAGGACCTAATGAGAACATTTTCAGCAGTGCATCATGGCATTCCGTACAAATTAGGGCGCTGGTTAGGAACCGCGCATTCATTGACGAGCGGACGAACACATGTGCGCATCCCAGTGTCATAGCCCCGAATCGATGCATATGGGCGCTAGCAGTTGAAGACTGCCTCCAAAAGCGCATACCATCACAGTGAACCCAGATTGTTGCTGTCCGGACCACGACGATGCCCACAATTTCATTGCGTTCCAGCTCAATCATCCTGACAAGCACACCTTCCATCACCGAAAGGTAGGGTGCATGGCTATCGGTACAGGTCTGCAGCCAGATGATCGCTCTTCTCACGCTGACCAGTGTCCTGAATTGTGTCCATAAATATCTCTCAACGCAGAAGCGACTTAGATCGGTTTCGCCAGGATGTCTGGACGTTGCCCGAAGCCTTACGTTGCGAACCCGTCAACTGGGCCAGGCAGCCTGTTATCCTGGAAACGATAGCCTATGAGGTGCGGGTATATGGGGTGAAGCGCTTCAATAGCGCTAATGCATTTTAATCGCCAGGGAAGTCGGGGCGTGCCATTACAACCAGATCGCTGCTCTCCTGCGTGCCTTCACATCTAGAGAGGGCCTTCAGAGCTGTGCGGATGACACTGGGGTTTCACCCCGGAGCCTAAGCCTCCTGCGCTGCTGCGACGTCCGTTTCCAACGCCCCACATTCAACCACACAAGAACGAAGGCAACCGTGATGTCCGCGGAGGATCCCGCTGTACCACACTCCCCAACCTGCCGCGGTCAGTGACCGCTCGCCCAAGGCACCGCGATCACATAAAAGACGCATGCCACAACCTCCAACCATCGTGAAGATAAACAGCTGCGGCTCAGCAATATGGCCTAGTATCCTTCATGAGCTCAGCTTAGGCCGGGTTGGAGTTCGGGCCCCGCTTCTTGCCGAAGCCAACAACTGCGATAGGATAAAGCACGCAGATACATCTAGTTAGTCAATAATTATACTGATGAGGCTTGCTCCTCTTTACATCAGGCTTGGGACGGAAAAGCACATCCAAAACGACGGTTCACATGGTCAAATCTAGAGTTTAAGGAGCTATCATATAAAATACGACTGATTAAAAAGCCTTCGTAGCCCGCCCGCTTTCTAAGGCAAATAGGCAAGGAACTGGACTCGTCTCTACACGATATCTCCCTTCCCATGCAGAGTCCTTTAATCCGGATCCCAGCCCCTATCTTCCGACCCTTACAGACCCCAGCCATCGCGCATGATGCTCACCAACGTTGACAAAGCGGCGGTTGTACTTCATGCGCTTCATAGCACGACCCCGCGGCCGCTTCTTCTTCTCCTGCTTCGGGACTTTTGGAGTCTGGCCGCGCACCTTACCGGCGCGGGCGAGGGAACCGTGGACCTTGCCTGTGGGCGCAGAAGTGGCACTGTCAGGCGGCCGCCAGAGAAGAAAGTATATGGATGTTAACTTTGGAATATTGCTCACCCATGTTTCCGGTACTATGCAGCAAATGCAAGAGAAATTCCTCTGGCAACAGTTGTGTCTTTGTTCTGCACAAACAGCGAAAATGCCGTATACGTATAAGGCCCTTAACAAGCCTCGTGCCTTGTGTCACTGTTTCTAATGCCTTTTTTGGCGTGTTGCTGTTGTTTTTCGCGTAATGTTCAGAGGCAATCACCATGTAGTTTGCAATCGTTCGGTAAGCTCAACTTATAGACCTTTCACCTTAAGAACTGTTCGGAACATAGTCTCGCCTTTTACTCTATCCTTAGCATATGAGGTCATGGCTGAGGTACGAAAAAGATATAAATTTTTGATAGGACGCCCCTGCAAGTTGGGGTACGGCTAGTATCATGCTCGTCCATGACAGTGAAGCCAGAGAAGAAGGTATACACAAATACTAGCTCATGGTTTACTTCACAGGGTACTATTGATTAAACTAAACGCCCCCCGAGCTTAGCCGGGGGGTTACTACAATCAACAATGCTATTCTTACGATTTCGATAGTAGCCCTAAGTTCCTCCACATGAAAAATTTTTTAAAGTTTGATAGTTAGTGCTTGGCAGCATATTTAACAGCTGGGCCTGTAGCGCAGCAACTTAAACGGTTCCTGGGTTATCGCTGTCCGATAACTGTTTAGCTACTCGATATTTGTATGAATCGGAAGTGAATGAGAGGGCCATGGTTGCTGAACAGCTTGCTACTGGTCGTGGCGGTGATGAAGGTACGCTGGCGCAAAACGTCCGGCGAGCACAGCAGCGATTACATCTTGCACATGGTATAAGGTTTGCACCCGAGAGATGATCGGAGTTGCGCCATGTTTTGAAGTTACGAACACATCACCAGACGCGGTTGCGCGCAGAGACGCACTTATTGCATCCTTGAGTTGTCGGAATCTGACATGATCAATATCGTGAAGCTGTTAAACTCGAAGTCAAATGGGGTTCTGCCATCACGCAAAGTCGCGTCGGTTTTCGCCTTCGTGTGTACAGGGTTCTTCACTCCATGCTTTCAACAGCATTACAACTTTATTTACACATGTACCACATCACCGCTTGTTTGCCCTTCCATCAGGCCGTCGCCAGGGCCGAAGTGCTGGGGGCTCCACCGCCCGCGCTGCCTCAGGGCCCTCCGGACGCGGGTGCCGCGCGTGGCCCCACCGTACCCACCTCCCCGCCGGAAGCCAAGACGCCCGAGACAATCATGCAGCTCTCTGGCTCTACTCGCCTGAGCTCCTGCGGTGACATGCTGCAGCGCTTCTCGACGTTGCTAGATAGCGGCAACATCTTCTCTCGCAACCAGCTTTGCTTCATCCAGCTCCAGGACACAAGCTTCAACACTGCTAGCATCAACAGCACGGAACAGGATCCGGCGCGCATGCAGAGCAACCAGACCCAGACCCAAATCAAGCAGCAACAGGACTTGTACTTTTTCATCTTGAGCGCGTTTCTCCCCAGCTATGTTGTAGCGGAACATGCCCTTCTGACAATGGGTTGGCCTGAGGGCCTTGATATCGACACATTCCTTGCACAAGTGGGCGTGCCGTGCGACGACTATTTGATCGCCACTACCCTCACGGAGGATCAGGATACGGCCACAGTGTACGTCTACAGCTGCAACGGCATGTTGACTCTGCCAAGTGGCGCCGTTCCGTTAACACTGCCATCGCTCTGCTGCATTGCACAGCCCAAGCCCCCACGACGCAACAGCCCACCGCCGCCCTTGGCGGCCCTACAGCCGGCTGATGTCGCTGATTCGCCGCCACGCGCTCCTCCATGGGAGCAGTCACCGGCGCCATCACCGGTCCCCATGTCATTGCCGCCCGGGAAACGCCCGCCGCCTCCACCTCCCCCGGCTGCCACTGACAGCGCGCAGCTAACGCTGTTTGTCATGGCACCCCCGGAGCGGCTGTACTGCTCTAAGCTGCTCATGGCCTGTGAGACGCTGGCGCAGCCGTATGGTCTCGCAAATGGCAACTACTCGTGCCGTTCCAGCTATGATGCAGCGCCAAGTGAAGCGCGGTACGGCGCCACTGCTGCGATTAGTGCAGCCGCTCCATTTATGGTCAATGGAAGCGTAGGCGAGGGGGTTAAGACGACTGCTTACGTCATCATCAAGGCGTCCTGGTCGGCTCGTGCGTACACGCGCTCGTTCCGGCGGCTTCAGTCAGCGCTGGCGAGCAGCATTGATGTGTTCGCTAGCCTGGGGCTGGTGCAGTGCGGTACGGAGATTAGATCGCTTCTGTTAGGGACCACGGGGGCAGTGCACCGGGAGGATGTGTTTGGCTGCGTGAGCTTATTCCCGGACGATTACCAGATGTTTCTTCAGCAGCTTAACCTGCGTGTCCTGCCTCGTCAGCAGCTTTGCTGCAGACCGCCGCCGCAACCGCCACCGCAGCCACCCTCACCGCCGTGGCAGCCACCACGCTCGCCACCGGCGGAACCTGCGTTGCCGCTGCCGCCACCGGCGGGTCCTGCACTGCCGCTCCCGCCTGGGGACTCGGCACTCATGCCGCGATCTCCTGCACCAGCGCCAGCAGCGTCATTGGAGTCAGGGGCATTGCAACCTGGGAATCTGGCGCCTGGCCAGGCGGGGGGAGGGCGGGGCCGGCCGCCGCCACTCGTCAAGGATGGCAGACCTCCATATGGTGGCGGCCCAGCGGGTGGAGCGACGCCAGGGACTGCAAAGGGTTCCACGTCCCAGGCAACCAAATCTGTCCGTGAGTAGCTAATTCCGGAGATAAGTTGTAAGGATGGGCGGCTAAAATAGGAGGACAAAGAACAGTGCCGTGGTAACTGACACGCGGGAATAGTCGATTTTTCGGATCCGCGCGGGTGATGCATTAGTAGGACCAGACGACAAGGAGAACAACGGATGAGAGGAGCAAGGGATAAGAGGAGCAAGGGATGAGAGGAGCAAGGGATGAGAGGAGCAAGGGATGAGAGTCGTTCCAGCACGAATACTACACGAGTCAGGGGATGGCAGGCTGGGGGTCTGGGGGGGGTCTAAGGGGCTCGGGGATGGGCCTACGTCCCCGAGAGATATCTTCCATAGGCCTAGAGACGTAGGCTTTCAGGACCAGCAGCGCGTCTCAATAGAGCCAAGGACCCACACGCAAGAAACCCACAAGCCAACCCACAATCCCGATTTCCGATTGTTTCGCAGCAGAAGCTAAGGGGCTCTCTCGCGAGGCCATTGCGGTGATCACAGTCCTGGCCGCTGCCGCGGTGGCGTCGATCCTCGCGGCTCTGTACGTGCTGTATCGCCGGAGGCAGCAGCATGTGCCGTGGTGCAGGGGTATCACCGACACCGACTCCCTTTCTCCCATCATTGGCTACAGCACCGGCATGCACAGCGGGCTTGGTGGCCGCGGAGATCCGCGGTCCAGCGGGAGGCCGGCCCAGCTGTACCAACATCACGCAGTTACGAATGCGGACAGCAATGGTTCCGGCAAGGACATTACTAAAACGCAGCAGTCGGGACATGGTACGGGGGAGGAGGAGGGAGAGGAGGGCCGTGGCAGGATGCTGGTCACGGCAGCATCGGGCTCGTCCCTCACCGACAACAGCAGCTCTGCGGACGGACTGCCAATGATGTTGGACGTCTCGATGGGTGCTGCCAGTGCTGCCGCGGCAGGGACCACGGCGGCACCGGTTGGGGCGAAGGGGGACATCCCAGCAGGTGAGATGGGCGTGAGGAAGGCCAAGAGCGGGAAGGAAACGGGAGGGGCAAAGAGGGCAGTAAGAGCGAAGGGGGATGGACAGGAACAAGGTCCCAATGCGGACAGGGGGTGCCAGGATATAGGAAAAAGGAGGATAAGGAAAGATGTAAGAAGGAAGGATAACAAGAACCGGGGTTAATGCGAAAGGAGTGAGGGGCCGTGGGATTACCCGATGCGACGGGCGAGGGTGCTGCCATTTGAATGGAATGATCTAGTAGGGCCTGAAGAGGCTTCTTGGGTGGGAGATAGGTGTGTTCCCCGCCGCGTGGCGGCGCTGCGGACCTGGTCGATGAAATCCATGGAACGGAATCCATGGTATGATTCATGCACATCTAACACCGCGGCATGTGGAGAACACATTTCGTGACACCGTTTGTCGCGGCATAGGTTCATACGGCTGCGCCTCTGTGGATTTGCGTGGCGACGGGGACAACGAAGACATAAGCGACAGTGTGGTGGTTATCCGTACTCTATTGCACGGGAATCAGCAGCCGATCTCGAAGCCTATCATACAGTTGCAACTCCTCCCGCCGAATACGGCAGCTGGGATACCCAGGACTGGCTCAGCGGTGGTGCCGAATTCGGCAGTCGTAATCCAGACGCCGGCCCGAGGCGCAAAGGGGGGCCGGGTTGGTGCCGAGCCGGACGGCAGCGGCTTTGGCTTCATGGATGTGTTTCGAGGCGCTGCGGCAAACAACATCTGTTTGTCTACGGCTACCAGCGCAGCGCCGTCGGCGGCGGGGGTGCTGACGGCCGCAGCGGTGACACGCAACAATCCGCTGTTCGATGCGCCCGGTGCCAGCGGCTCTGGGAGCGCCAACCCACCCCTTGCCAGCTTCGTCACCCCAAGCCATCCCGTTCGCCGGTGTATTGGAACCAGCTGCTCGGAAGCACTGGATTTCTCAGCGGGCGCGGTTGGTGCGTTGCCTCAGCGGCAAACGCAGGCGCCACTGGAGGTCGACAGGTTGGAGTCTTCCCAGCCGGACGGCTACTCTGCCGGCGTCCTGCCGCTGCAGGTGCGGGAGGTGACGTTGCTAGATCTGTTCAATCGTTCGCCACTTGCGGGAGCTATGCTGTCGACGCCATCATCCAGTACTGGTGGCGGAGTGCCGCCGTCAACGATACCGTCGGTGCTGCTGCCGCGCCTTCCCTCCGGTGGCGGAGTAGCGACGCTTGAATTCACCGCTGCCGGCCCACTCGCACCGGTCTCGGGAGCGCCTGATCCAAGCCCTCTCCGCCAGCGTAGCAGTCCCGCCATTGCATTAGAACGATTGTCAGTCCAGTTGGCACGGAACATCGCGCGTCTATCATACAATACAGACACCTACCACGCCTACCTGGACGATCCTTTCGCAAATGAAGAGCAGGTGGCGGGACCACAGCAGGACACTGATGACCTCCTTGGGCTTTGTGAAGGTGGATCGTCTGGGAGGCGACTGGACTGCACGAACGACCGGTCGGTACTCCGCGGGGGCCGTCAACGACGTGGAGCAGGTGGGCTTCACGCCGCCATGTCCGGCCCGCAGCCTCAGCTACCCCGCTGGACAAGCGCGGCAGCGGCAGCAAACTCGAATGCGAACGCGAATGCAAATGCAAACGTGAATGCGAGTGAGAGCGAGAGCGCGAACTCAACATCAAACTCGAACGGGAACGTGGCAGAACGCAAAAGCCTCCAGATCGACGGCAATGGCGCTGATGGCCACGGCGATGACAGCGGTGACGTCATTGGCGGGCGTTTGGAATTTCAGACATTGTCAGTTTCGGATGGGCCGTCCTGGGGAAGGTCATCTAATGGCGTGGAGGCCGGCGGAAGGCCGGCATCGAAGTCAGGGGACCCGGTATGGGATTTCCCAGCTAAAAACTCATCTGCCGCCGCCACCTCATCGCCTGCGGCCTCCAGGGGTGGTAGGGGGGTTGCGGAGGCTGTGAGGTTGCGTAAGGATGCGGTCGCTGCGTCGCAGCCGCCTTTGCCACGAGATGCGGGACTGGCGGTTGCGGCTGGGCAGCAGTACGTAGCGGCGAAGGAGGCAGCGTCATCGTCTCGGCCATCAGGCGCTGTAGAAGTGCCGGATGGAAATGCAGTGAGGAAGGCTGACGCCCCTGGCATTGCTGGCGGCACTGTTTCGGCAAATAGCGGTGGCGGTGGGGGTACGGACCTGGATATCAGCCCGAAGGAGCTCCGGATACAGACGGACGGACTGCTGGTATGTTGTGAGGCCTTATGTTGTTGTGGGGCCTTATGTTTATATGATATAATATATATTGGTGACTGATTTTGCAGGGCGCTGGTGCCTTTGGTTCCGTCTATCGGGGCTCTTACCGGGGGCAGCCCGTGGCAATCAAGGTGCTCCATCACCTGCACTTCGCTGGCGGCGGCGGCGGTGGCGGCGGCGGGGCCGCTGGCGGTGGCGCTGGCGGCGGCGCGCAATTGCAGCAGAAGGACGTGGATTCCTTCCGTCAGGAGATAGCGATTTTGCGTATGTTGGCACACCCCAACATTGTGCGAGTGCTGGGCGGCTGCGCGCACGCTGGGCATCCATTTTTGGTGATGGAGCTCATGCCACGCTGCTTGCACAACGTCATCCACGGGGCCGCCGGGCTGGCGCTACCAGATGCCCTCCGCATTGCCACCGACGTGGCACGTGGACTGGCGCATTTGCACCCCGCCATCGTGCACCGGGACCTCAAGCCTGCCAACATACTGCTGGACGCGAATGGTAAGTTCAGATGGTTGGCTGTTGTTTAGTTGGTTGGCTGTCGCGAATAATGCTTAGTACCTTGCTAGGATTTATTCAACGCACCATCTATCCAACACATCTAACGCATTTTCATTTGTACTAACTTAGTGTTAGTTGTATCTCTGCGATTGTGAATATCCGCCAAACAGTTGAGGCCCGGTCTGAAGATGTCCAGTTTCCTGATCATCGTCTCGGACGGATATTAGCCGTAGATACCCCAAATCAGGATACTACACACAGAGGTTTACACCGCTTGCTTGAAAGAAGCAGCATATGGTATATTGAGAAGAACATGGAAGCATACGACGTTGCAGTAGTTGTGCATTATTCTTGTGGCGTTGTTATTCCTGTTCACATGCATACAGCGAAGCCAGGCACTGAAGGAGCTTCGTTCGCCAAATAATGATAAGATATGCCTGTTGCAGCTGTCATAACGTCTGGGATCCCCTACCAACTCGTAAGGGTATTAAAGTTGGCGTAACAACATGGCATGATTACAAGGGGAGGGGGTCAGCAGCAGGTTCAGTCAGCGCTGCTGTTTCACAGTGCTGTTTGGCTCCAGTTATATATACCCCCTATGAGTGAATGGGTAGGGAGTCCTGTCATTGCTCGGCTTCGTCATCGGGGAATCATGCGGATGAGGCAGGGCTGCAAAGCCTAGGGGCCTTGGCTGGCGTAAACTGAACGAAACGCGGGCCAGTAGTAATCAAGCTCCTGTGCTCGATCTGTCTGTGGCTTCCTAGTCTACCCCTGCACCGCTGGTGACTGTATGTCTTGCTACCCCGTATAGTGTTGGGGCCGTGGGTGTTTACTTACTTCCTGCCTCTTGGTTCCTGCGACAAGGAATGGACCTTGCCTTTGCTGCTGTCAATGTCGCCATCCGCTTTCCCTTCCTATATAGTATTATCGAAAGAGGAGGAGTGGAGAGGGGGGATAGATTCAGGTAGAAGGGTTTAACGTGCGTGTGTGCGTGCTTCGCGCCAGGTAGAGCGAGCGGCGGCGGCGGCTCGCTTCTCACATATGCTGACGCCTTACTTGCCTTACTTGCCTTACTTGGTTTCCTTCGACCCCATTCTCCACTTCCCCTCATTCTTAACAGGCACTGCCAAGATTTCAGATTTCGGACTGGCACGTTATCACCTGAAGCCCTATATCAGCACTCAGCAGCCAGATGCTGGATCCGTAGCATACATGGCGCCCGAGGGTAAGCAGGCTAGGACGCACGCACACACACACACACACACACACACACACACACACACAAAGACACGTACATACACACACAGACATACGCACGTTTCTATGACACCCGACAGTACTGGATCGGCAGCGGCGTGGCGTGGGGAATTAGTTAGCAGTGGCGTGGTGACCCATTCCTACTGAGGACGTGAGGGCGTGTGTGATTCATTCTATACTTGCAAAGAAGAATGAACGTACCAGAGATGGAATGGCGTGCGTGCTTCCTCTAGAAACTGCAGCATTACCCAAGCAGCTCCGTTCGCCGTTCCCCTGAGAGAGCTATGTTGTCGCCATGATGATATATATATCTTGCTATTCTGGACTAAGTGCTGTAGTTGAGAGCCGCAAGGTCCGCTCGAGATGCTGAGAAGGCGCTTGTACGGCACACGCTTCCACAAAGGTGCAGGAGCACCTCCTCAGCAGCTCGAGAGGCCTCTGCGGCACTCAACTACTACAATATAGATGTCTCGTCAACACATTTATCATCATATTATCCAGTTGTGCGGTCGGGCAACAAGGGGAAGCCTGTGGGGTCCCTACCCCCTTACACACGCCAGGCTACGGCCGGCGTACCATTGTTATTATTATTATTGTTGTTGTTGTTGTTATTGTTATTATTGTGGAATCTTGGAATTCAATAGTGTGGTGTAGTGGTGTAGGGGGTATCTATCTACGGGCAATATACGGGAAGGATGTCTGATGGTCTATCGGGGCTTTGTTTGTTGAGGCGGATATGACAGAGATACAACATGTGGCTTCTGGAAGTTCTGCCATAGAAACCTATCTGCCATATATGCGTGCATAGTTTGTTTTCGATGGCTTTACACTGGCTTACTGCATGTTGAAATAATGAACGAATGAATGAACTCGTACCTCACCAGCAACCATCAAGCGCTATCGCGACCTGCCGGTGTCACACATGGAGGCTGCAGGTCCGTGCCCTGACAGGTCGAATGTTGTTTTCCGTGTCTCGACGCACTCTATCTGCTTAACGAACCTCCCACGTTTATTAGAAGTACACTCTCCTCGCTCTGCTCCTCCTGTTTCATGACCAATCAACTCCCGACTGCGCATCTCGGGCAATAATGTGCAGGGTTTGACCCAGCCATCGGAAGATTGTCGGCCAAGTGCGATGTATACAGGTAGGTGCGTCCAGGAACAGGGAATGAATGAAAGGGCGTACTAAGCACGTTTTATGTCTGCTTTATTTCCTTTTCATCATGTATTTATTTATTCATTATTACTATTTGATATGTATGCATGCCTGGTTTGTTTTCAACTCGGGCAAGTCACTCAGATGGGTCTAAGGGCACGAAGGCTTTGAGAGCTGCAACCCTGGACGATCGAATGAGTTACTGGGGTTCGTATTCTCAAAAGAAACCTAGCTGCGTACGCTCGTTAGTCCCTCTTCACTCCCCTCTCACTCTTCATTCTACGAACCATGTTGACATGTCCATGCTGATGGTGTGCGCGACCTGCAGCTTTGGCGTGCTGCTTTGGGAGCTTATTACTCTGGAGCACCCATGGGCTGGCGAGAGCAACGTGGCCATCATCTACCGGGTAGCTGTGCTCCGCATGCGCCTTCCAGTCCCTACTGATCCGCGTGTTTGCCCGCCCCGCCTGGCGGCGCTGCTGGATGTGTGCATGTCTTACTTGCCGTCGGATCGACCCGACATGCGTCACGTGCTGTCAGAGCTGAACAGCATGCTCGAGCTGGTTAGGGAGGGCGGGGTGGGGGCGCTGCTCGTGAGCAGGCCAGTGAATCAAGAAGTGGAATCAGTAGCAGGAGCAGTGGCGGCGGCGCTGTAAGCACCCAAGGCGTCGTATTCCCCTGCACCCATGTTAACTTACACCACAGGTAGAGTGGCAGCAGAAGCAACAATATCAACTACACACGTGGCTTGAGAGGCTCGCTGTGATTCGGAAAGAGCTTGAAAGTAGTTTGATTGTTGGTTGATTGATTTGGACGAGAGCATGCGATTGATTTGGACGAGCGTATGGGTGGGTTCGTTGTTTCGTTCTGAATTAAGGCCGGGTAATAATTGATGTTGTACAGGTAATGACCACTGTGTTCTTTGATTCACGACTGGAATTATGAAATCTCGATTTTCAAGTAATAGCGAGGTACGTAGAATCAATTTAAGGATCGATCAATGTTTGATGATAGATTTTACTGTGTACTTCATCTAGTATCTTGGGATGTCTACATCTACGGGTTGTGTCCGGAATGGACCGTGTATGGTCATCTTCCGATCGGGCCTTTGTGTAACACAGGGTGCAAGAGCGCGTGATGCCAGGGTGCGAGTTTCCACGTTACACTTTGCTGCCTGTTGGCAGACATGAAAGACAGAGATGCAACACTTCAACTGGGTAAGGGAGCGAGGGTAACGAGGGGGAAAAGGAAAAGGGATGAGATAGCGGCCCAAGCAATCTGCTCAAGGTTATTGTAAAGTGCGTGGTCCGTGTGCGTGTGTGTGTGTGTGTTTGCATGCATGCATGTGTTCCATGTGTATGCAGCATGGCCAAGCACACCATTGAGTGGATGGGTAGGTAATAAGAAACACATGTTTGTATAAATGTGTAAATGTATGTGCGTGTGATTAGAACAAGAAAGGCGCACATACACACCAACTTGCGTATGCAATTTGCTTGTGCTCGTTTGTGTTTTGCCAAAGGTCGTATGGGTACCTTTTTTTGACACATCCCTTATCTGCACGTTAATGAATGTAGAACCAATTGTCGTCTTACTGCTGGTGCGTGCGTGCTCGTGCTCCGTATGCCAGGCAAATATTATAACTTGATGCACTGGGAAATGCACGTTTTGCACGTTTTGTTAACCGTACGTTGCGTGATGTACGTAGCGACGGTTAGCGGGTTCTTTGAAAGAGGTCTTTCTTGCTTCCCATGATGTAGGGTACGTAGGTTGATGGGGTGCACTCCCCTTCGTTTTCGTTCTATGCGACCTGAAATGGATTATTGTGGTCTGATTGAACAGCGCATTGCAATAGCGTTTACGGCATTGAGCGGCAACTCTGGTTGAACCTTGCGTCTGTATGTGGATCATGTTTTGGGAAAAGGGAAAAAGCTGCCAATCCCTAACTTGAAATTCCTGTAAGCCAGGGTCTTCAGGATGTCGTGGTTGGCTGGTCAACATGGCGTGACTCATTAACAGCACATGTGTGACATGACGAGGACCTTGATGACCTGAAGAACCTTAGCTTCTACATGTGGCCTAATTTTGAATTTATGTCGGCTGATTGATTACTGCCGTGGAGTGTTATGAAATCATTAGTCAGCTATGGAAATACAGAAAGGTGTCGCTGCCATAAACCATCACATAACACGGCCATGTACGCCATGACTAAGTTGCCTACGTTTAGTCTATTTTACAGGTAGATAGATTGATGACGCACAGATAGAGCCGGTCGGGTCTTTGTATTTGTTTGTGCGAGATGACTGGCGACCATTTGATGGATGAATTGACTGTGCGGGTGTAGTCGAGATGTATGTTAGTTGATGCCCATGTCAGATGGAATATTTGTGCCCACATGGCCGTGCACGTACACATTATGCATGTCTCCACTGTGTATGGAGATCAACATCAATATCGATCAGCGCGTACTTGCCTCTTTAACATGCAATTCCCGGAGATCTTCCTGCTTCAGCTCGCTTGGGGCAAAACATGGTTTATTCGCACATTATTTTTCTTACTTCTTGCTGATGAATTTATTTGGTCTATCTGGCACACTGCCTTCTACGTACCGACTCTGTTTGTATCCTTTCCCTGTTGTTTTATTTCGCCTTTATCTTTCTCCAGCAATAATTTGGTTATAAATTGGTGTTTCGTTTGCCGAAGTGTGAGGTTCGGGATGGGCGGGGTGCACAAACGAAGGAACGGTGAAGTGGGGTGCTATGCATATCCTACGTAAAATTCTTAAGATAATGGTAGTAATCTCGGACAACACCCACCCTCACTGCCTTCTTCCCCCCCCCCCCGAAATGTTACATGTATGTCCATGCATTGAATTTGGGGTCAATGTGAACACCTTGCTGATGACTTTTTTATTCGCCAGGTGCTCACGCACGCACGGCGGTGATATATACCGGGGTGGGATACCCAGCCTGCCTCCGAACCAGCAGCCTCCTCCGTCCGAGGTTACGCAGAAATGTCGCAATGTCTATGTATATATGCACATATACACAGACATATATACATAGTTTTATTTGCTCTTAACCAAGAGACTTGGAGTCCCCTTTATATCATGAGGCAAAAGTAAGGGTATATGTTGCCAGCTCAACGTCTCACTGTCGGTTTTACTTCTCAGGAAGTAAGATGTATAATAAGTTTAGGTAAGAATTGAAGGCATTATCGTACAGTACTGGCGGGTTCGTTCATAGGATACGAAATGGCCGGTTACGTACTGTCTAACTATTTGGAGACGTCCAGTCAAGTCTGGAATCTTGTTTTTTATTCATTACCCCATTAAATGTCTGATGAAATTAACCATTGGGTTTGCAGTAGCTTTGGTACGTAGCCACTGCAAACCCCATATGGATCCTACTGACTGAGAGAGGCTAGATATTGTAAGTACCTTAAGTGACTCCTAAGGCTAGCCTTGCTTCAGCAGCCACCCCTGCTAACCTCGTCTTACCTCCAACCCAGTAAGCCAATCCAGCTTATTATTTGAAGGCCCAACTTTTTTATTTATTTTTGCGAGCCTTACAAGGCCTCCTGCCAGTGAAACCAAACAAGCGTTGATTTCAACTATATCAATTATTATTACCCAATGATCCCAACCCTCAGAGAAACTGTCTGTCTGTCTGTCGATCCTGACGCACACACCTCCCCTCGCTTGAGCCAGTGCACAAACCTCACGGGCCTCTAGCCGGCTGGCTACTCAAAGGAACAGAGCCTCAGCCAAAATCTCACCATTTACCACTGGCGCTCTTAGCTTAAAACCGACGCACGCAACGTCTTTTTTTCATTTTTGGGAGTCTGACTTTGGGTACAGGTCAAGTAACGAAAAACCTTTTTTCCCGTTACAAACTCATGATGGCGAAAAAGGCCAGGGGGCCTTTTGCGCCCCCTCAGAGCATGAAAACCCCTAAATACCACCTTTCCTCAGCTCTTAGGATGCTCACTTTGTAACACAGGGTGTGCAATAGCGCATGATGCCGGGGTGCAAGCTCCCCCATTACAATCCTCCCCGCCCTGCAGTGAACGTCCTCAGCCGCCCCTGGCATCCCTTAGGCCGGCTTGCGCCTTGCACCCGACGGATGGGGCTCTTTTATTTTCCCGTCACTACCGTGCACTTTTCGCCATATAGGGCGGCAGGTTGTGGCCCTGACGCAGCGCCAACCCGGATGTCCACCATAGGGCAGACGGGACTCATGCGCATCCTGTCGTGTTAGCATCAATCTGTGTATGCTAGTCGGGCTTCGACTCCGCCGGTCCCTGCTGTCAGACCCTAGCACTTCGCACCCCTGTAACACAGGTGTCACATAGCGTGTGGTGCCAGGGTGCAAGTTCCCCCCTGACACACTTAATGGATGGCTCCGTCTCATTATTGCTCTGCATTTATCCACTTGTGGTTGCTGCTCACCACGTCACCAGGTGGAAAACTGGAAATGGTCTCTGTGTACGGAAATGTGCTGAACGTCAACAAGTACATGCACATGCTGAGGGCCATCAGGCTGGAGAACCCCGCTGGCCTGGTGGAAACGCAATAAGGCCACCATTCTTTATAGCTAGCTTCATGCTGGCAAGCAGTAAAAAAGCATTATTATTTCAAGTTATCCTTTCTTACGAAGCCGGTATTTCGCCAATATTTACTATAATCATCGGTGATTTATTAATCTCATGCTGCAATTGACTATCGAGCTAGTAGGCTAGCAAATTGTTCTTTTGTCTTTGGAAGAGCAACAGATTTGGGGGGCTTCTTATCATCATTCGCATACGTACATTCATACGTTTTCCAGGCAAAAATGTTTAGGTTTTACTAACCCAAAGCCCCTAAAACCCTACATTTTACGTACATTTTGTGAAATCTACAGGGCCTTTTGGCTCGGTGCCCCAGCAGTGGGAGGGGTGCCTTGAACCAGGGCTAATATCTAGAAATCCCCTCAATACAATTGTTATACTCTATTAAATCCAGCTACGGATGTTATCTCATTGGAAGGTTTTCATATGATAGCTCGTCTTGGACCATTATTTACCCGTACACATCCCAGGATCGTACACCCAGGATCATACCATCCATTACAAGTAAGCATCCAAAGTCCCGACCAATTTTCCTGGTTATTGCTTCTGAAGTTCAAAATATTAATTTCTTGTTTACGAAAAAGTAACTGGTTACTGAAAAATTCACTGGAAGTAAGCCCCCTCTGTATCCTAGTGTTGTATCGTAGGGAGGACAAGACTGGTCAACGGTTGACCCTGCAGGTCAAGCAACTAATCCCCACAAATTAATGGTCCTAACGGAGGTGGTTGAGCGCCTATCAATGGTCTAACTGCAGGACCGCGAAACATGTGACGACGGGACGGTTGTGAAACGGCTTCATGGGGAGACTATACGTTATACGCATGACTGCAATATAAGGAGGGCCTTTACACCTCAGGTGAAGTGGTCGTGACTCCAGTCGCTGGTAGTGGTTACGGGCAGGCGTAGGGATACTGCGCGACCGCATATCCTAGCTTATCTTAGTAAGGTCTTCCTTTGTAATACATCAGTTACAGCCAGCAACTCAGAGGACCAATAGACATGCGGCTGTCACAACGGCACTGTCCAACATACACATGTACTCTACATGCATCTGGTGGTTCAGGCATACGGGGGGGGAGGCTGTGCCATCCCTCAGTTCCCTACCCCGTTGTTGTGTGTGGGATAGGGGGGTACAGCTTCACCCGTGGCCACTAACCTGGCAGTCCCTACCTTCCCCGGTATTTCGGGGCACCCTCATTCGGGGCATTCGTATTTCGGGGCACCCCCGTTGTTGTTTGTCTAACGTGGAGGTGGAGCAAGTGATGAAGGACATGGAAGGGGCTGCCCTATCTAGTTATCCGACGTATTGACGAGGGGAACGTCCCAGCAGGTGACAAGGTAAGGGTATAATGCTCTCGTAATTAAGGGCCAATGTGCGTGCAGTGCGCGTGCATGTGTTACAAGTTTCAGTTATCTTGCCCTCTTCATACAATTTTGATATTATATTGATTGATGCCTTTTCTCCATCCTATCAGGAGCCCAAGGATGGGCCGAGCAAAGGGGATGTGGGCGTAGGCGCATGCAAGTCCAAAGCGGAAATGCAAGACCGCTGGCTCGGTGGGCGTGTGCCTGCACCGGCACGTGCACCACGCCGTCCGTCAGAGAGGCAGCGGGAGGAGGACGATGACCTCAGGGCAGCAGCCGGGAGAAGGAAGACACGGGTGGTGTGGGCACGGGACCCTGAGTGGATCACAGGATTCAGGGGCAAGAACTCGCAGCAAGAGAAAGAAATAAGGGGAGGGGAGGGGACTGCTGCTCGCAGTGGATGGGGCGGGCTGATCGTGGGGGGGCGAGGCACCAAGGGTGGAAAGAAGGGGGGGGGCCAGGTCAGCAGAGGGAGTATCGGTGCGCAGGCATGCCCATCGGCCGCACCATGCATGTTGTACATAGGTGCAGTGTGGACGCTGCATCAGTCGGATGCCTATGTGGTTAGCTTCACGGCCCCGATATATTGCAAGCTTTACCAAACGATACTGCTGTGCATGCACCAAACTCCATCACGGATATCTTTAAGGCTTCGACGCTGCATTCTGATGGATACGCCAGATGTTCCACTCCCACCCAACCATCTTCATAATTGGCGGCTGAGGTCTGGGGACAAGTGGCTGGGGACAAGTGTCCTGACATCTCCTGATGTCATGCATTCAAATGTATACCTGCTTTTTATTACATGCCAAGCAGTGGGTAGAAAAAAATCCCGGAAAACTTCCCATGATTGGAAATGTTAGCGCTTTTCAATTTTCGTTTGCAGTTGTACGGCGCAAGTTATGGCCTGTCGAAGGTTGTCGTACGGCAATGGGTAGGCTGGATCAATGCATGCCCCCAGGGAAAATGTCACCGGTCAGGTGGTGCTGCTGCTGCCGACAGCGAGCAACAAAGTGTCCGGACGTTAGGATCTGCCTAGTTTGCAATGGAACTTGGTATTGGGCCGAACAAGCACACCAAATTGGCACGCCGTAAATTGATTCACCAGTATTAATAGATAAATTTGAGGGCTGTGGCTCACGGTGACAAGCGCGTCCAGGCATACAGTTGAGGGTTGACGTCCGGGCATTTGTTGTTTAACGTTTGCTTATTTGTTTGCTTTTATTAGGATTATACTTTGGCAGTTATCTTCCTCTAAACTAAGTGCCCAGTATCAGTTCTGATGTAACTACCAGATTTGTTCAACTAGAGAAAGCATATCCAAACCAGGTTGCTTATGATCCATGGAAAAATGAAAGCCACACTTAAGGATCAGGTGATGCAAGAGTTGCATTTTGGGTTGGAGCAATAGTCGCAATTATTTGTTCTTTTGCTAGAAGGTGCTTAAGGAAAACCCCTGATTTTGCCAATGCTAAAAACAACTTGTAAATTTGCTTATTTGTTCTTTAACGTAATTAGCATATTTCTTGCCAAAATAACCATGCTATTATTTTGTGTATTTTCTGGGCAGATTGGCCAAAATTCATCTGAAGCTCAAATCTCAAGGATTCCTCTCTGCATTTGTTGGGATTATTATCACAATTAATACATATTATGATGAACGGCCTTTCCTGGGGCGATTTGGCAAAATGAACGGTAGGCCCTCCGTACCGCAGGGTGGGTGTGTGGGCCAAGGAGCCTCACTCAGAAAATTGTATCATGAGAACAAAAACCTTTCCTAACCCTCAGATGCCACAGCTGTCACAATACAGTTTCGTTGATTACAATTTGCTGTCAACTATAGTCTAGACATACAGGCACACATTACGAAGCTCCCCCCCCATCTAATGCCAACGTAGTATGCACGCGCTGCCAAATTCCAGCAAGTCTCAATCCCCAGACTCTTATCCTCTGCCTCCTCCGATCAAACCTCCGAACAAACACATAACGTTCCCACTCATTATTGCAAAAGCACGAAGACGACCCACAAGTCGTTGTGTGTCGCTGACTGCCCTGGTTAACACACGGACGACTTTCATGGACATAGTGTCTCGGCAAACCAATCCTTTGACATCCCCATCCATCGTCCAACTATCAACCTTATACCCCACAGCAACCGTCCCCAAGTAGCCCGTATTACACAAACACATACAAGCACACATAGCTCGGGGGTTGCGTTCATGTTCAGCAGCTGCACGGCCCAATTCGACTGCGTCCCCATGTCTCACCTTCGGCCTACACCACCTTCGGGCTAGTAGCGACCGCCAGGCCGACCAAGGTGAGGACTGCTACCTAGGGAATCGGAAAAAAACACGCTCCTTCCCTTCGTTCACCTAGACTACTGCAAAAGGACGTACTTAGCCACGCTGTGGATTTGGACTGCAGGTCCCTTGCTTAATGCTCTCCCGTCCACCTGCCCTTCAGGTTTTGCGATGAGCCACGCTGTTGGATCGATGAATTGCGCATGCGGTGAGAAGGCTGCGTACATCAACAATGAACCCCAACCCCTGCGCGGCGTTGCGCCACTGAATGGCGAGTATGGACGGAGAGAAGAAGCAGTAATCTCGCCCCCATCTGAATATGTAGACAGTGCCACGCAGAAGGGTGAGGCTTCACGATCAAAGGCACTTGAACAGAGGTTGCAGCACACCATATCATGCACCCGGACACACCCCAGATGCCGCATATAGGCCTTAAGGATAAGAGAAACGTCAAAAATGTGAAAACGCACGCACTACAGGCACGCAGGCGCATGTTTGGACAACCGAGGATGAAGACCCAGGTCAGTGCAGAGCAGCACACCTGGCAAACATCACTTACAAGCACACAAGACGCACTCTGTCGAGTTGGCTTGTCCTGCGCCCTGCCCGTTCCAAACACTCGCACGCACATTTAAGCGGAGGAATATTCGAGCGAGGCCACTACTGCTGGGTCTGTGGACCAGTTCCGCCCTCGCTTGGTACTGCTCTGCAATAATATGGCCCGCTGCGATTCGGAAAACCCCCGAAGACATCTTACTTATACCTCGACGCAGGGAAAGAAACCCAGGCCAGGAACAACAGTCGCAACAAGAGGTGGATTTGCTTCGTTTGTCATACCGCAGATATGACATGCACACACAGGACAGGAGCATCTTTCCACGCCCCACCCCGCCCCAGTTACATGCACTGCGATATCCACCCTGGGTGGTTGGGAGGGAAAGGAACGGAGCCAGCCGTTCTCACTGCTCGACGTTGGCGGGTGTATGCAACCAATTTCACTGATATGGACCTGCTGCGTGTGCGTCGGGCCCCCATCACCGCAACTGCCAGCCAGTTCCCCCAAATTAAAGCCTCCCGTGCCGCGCCGACCCAGATTCCCCAGTGTCCACGGACCCCCGAGAACTAGGAGAGCTGGAGAGCCCCGTCATCTGACTCTCTGATGTACCCCCCGTTGTCCTTATAGCTAGCAACAAGGAAGGTCAACAAAACAACGCATCACAACGCATATGCGTCAGCTACTTACAGCAGGGATAGGGAGTTGGTGACAGAAATGTAATACCCCTCCATTGCCTCTTCCCCTTGTGCGTCTGCTCCGTCTCCCTGTCACGTTCCCGCTCGATGCAACACGAGCCGCATGCCCCCCAAACGGCCACCCTTTAGCTAATAACATTTTGTTGTAACAGCAAGGGCGGGCCGGGCCGCACGACTTTGCGCCTGCCTGCATCCACCGCAAGCCATGGTGTGTCTCGATCGTCTCCCAGGCGGTAGGCTGCAAAGGGCCGTGGACTCTACCTCAAGCCTAACCCAAGTCGGGATAGTAAAGATGAAGCCCCCACGTACAGCTCCGTCACCAGCACCTGTTTTATTCTTCAGCGTGTCAAAGTCCATCCTGCGTCACTTCGCTGTGCCTGCCCGGGCTCGTACGTACAATCCATTTCCATCTCTCCCTTCGATAACACGTCTAATCAATAACCGCGCTAGTGGGCCCAGACTAACAGCTTCCTGAAGAGATCTCCAATAATTCACTTTTCATGGCCTGGAAGGTGAACAGTTTCCGACACAGCCACCCGAAATGCATGGTGGTCCGGCGGGAGATGCTGCACATATAAGGCCCAGCGAGCTAGAGCTCTCTCACTCAGGCACAAACGAGCGAGCTGAATATGACTTGCCTTAAAACCGCAAACGACCCTGTACTTGCAAGGGCTTTCCTAAATAGATTTTTGCACCCCAAGATGCGCCCTATGCGTCCTGGACCAGGCGGGCACCGCATGTCCGCATATCCGAGCTTTGGCAACGTGCCGAGCCCAAATCATCAGGCACATGAGCGCGTTCAGCAGAAGAGCAAAAATGGACACGAACTCCAACGCCAATCCCTCCGTCCGAATGACATGTATGTACGAAGGACAGTCATACGCGTTGAACAACAAATGAGATTTAAATCTCCATGACGAGATTTAAACTTCGCCAAAGGCTTCGCGCAGCTGATCCTGACGACACTTCAAAATCCTCGCCCGTCTGCGCCGCCCCTTCAAGTACCGCGTCCAGTGACATCTTGAACTCTGCGGCCGGTATCTGAGGAAACAAACCTGCAGCCTGTCCTTGTTCCATAACAACCAGTTCAGCGTAGCTCTGCTGCCCACCTGCTGCAACGGCTGAGCAGGCCAGGGTTCACAGCTCAGCCAGCAGAGGCATCGGATTTGCACCACCTAGCACATCCGATTTACACAATCCCCCTGCGCGCCCGGATCGTTTCGTTCACGACGAGCGTTGATCTCTCCAAGGACAGCAACTAGCAGAGCTTGGTTTAGCAAGCCAGCTGCACCATAATAAGGAAAATGTGATGTATTACGCTATAGTGCACTTTGCTCCTTCCACAGCTGAGGCAGTAACTTCAAAGCTGCGGATGGGTGTCAGAAGGCCAAGACATGATGCAGGCTTGAAAACATCGCCAGAAACTGGGAGAACACAGCAGCGGTGGAGGCGACGAAAAGCGCTTCAGGCTCTCTTCCCTCTGCGGGGCAATGTGTGGCCTCACATGCAGCAACCTATCCGCAGGTCACCGTCCCCAATGTGCGGCCTCCCCGTCTTTCAAATGCCGTGTGCAAAAGCCGTCAGCTCGGCTGCTAGGGCGGAGTGTTCCCGTCCACTCTCATGCCACATGGCTCGCTGGTACAGCCGCCGCCGCCGCGCCTCCACTCCCCGGCGGTGCCGCTGACGGCACCGCCGTCACCGCGGATCCGGCCGCCGGCAACCCCGCGCTCGGTACGGGAGTCTGCTGTGGCGTACTGCCGGTGGCGCCGCCAACACCCGCAGCTGCGGCCGGCGCCGCCGGTGGCAGCGCAGCTGCGGCAGGGCCGCCGCCACCTCCAGCCACGGCTGCAGCTGCAGCAGCGGCCACACCCTGTTGTTGTTGTTGTTGCTGCTGCTGCTGCGCCTGTGCGGATGCAGATGTGAAGGAAGCTAGCATCTCCGACAGGCGCAGCAGCACCAGGGTGAAGGGCGGCCGGGCGGCAGGATCGTTGTCCCAGCAGGCCTTAGCTAAGGCTGCGTACTGCTGAGGGACGCCCAGAGGAAAGATGGGCCGCGCCTTCTTTTTATATACCCTGCCAGACGCAGTGAGGAAGGGGAGGAAGGAGATACGCATACGAATGCAATAAGAGCAAGTAACCAAGTCTTTAAAAATAGAAACATCTGAATGGCCGATGACGTCCTCCAAGAGGCAGTGAGGAAGGGGAGGAAAGGCCGACTGGCGTCACGAGCAGGTGAAAACCCATGCCAGCCACATCCTTGACAATGTCTAAATGGCGGGTGGAGCTCAATTAAGATGGCCGTAAGTTTGTAAGCCCATAAACAGAGCGCGGTAATGGCAGTGGTAACGGGAAAGATACATAAGGTTTATACATCACGATGCACAGTAGCAGGGCGAGCGAGTAACCGCGAGCGTGTGCTGAATGCGCGGGTCTTGCGAGGGACTTCACCGCTTCTACAGCTTGATAGGAAACGTTAGCCCAAATTAAAACAAGTTGCAGCAATGCATACGCCCCATTTGCACCTGTCAATGATAGCATCGCGCCCAAGGCCACCGTACGCCCGTTGGCCCGTGTACAGCTCCCACATCATGATGCCTGAGGCAGTCGGGACACAAAACACAGCACAAAGACGGGGACCGGGAATTGCGCAGAAAGATACCATTTGCATTGTGGAGCTTTGCAGACTGAAAAGAATGACGGAATGGGGGTTGAAGGGGCGGCGGCGATGGTTTTTTGGTGGTTCGGGGTGTACATAAGTGCGTACTTATTACAATACATATATATATAGAGAGAGTATATATAGAGAGAGTATATATACATAGAGAGAGAGAGATATACCTTGCTCGCTCTCAAGAGGCCGCTGATACGAACCGCTTGCCTTCGCACAGCTTTTACCAACTCACGGCTCCACACTCACCACCGGTGGAGTGCGGAGCCGCGAGTCCTCACATCGATACAGATACGGCATACAGATACAGATACAGATACAGATACGACATCGGCCCATGAGGGCTTCGAGAGTTCCATTTCCCAAGTCACAATATCAGACACGCAAACAGACATCGCACAATGCATTCATCGTTGTTATCGCATCAGCCCTTGGACCGTTCAGCGCATCGGCGCAAATGCACATATACAGTCAGGCTCCCTCTTTCCCGCTTCCCGTTTCCCGTTTCCAGAGACCACTACGCAATAATCACTCACCAAAGCTGAACGTGTCGACACTCGTCGTCAGTTTGGATCCCACCTACATTTGGACAGATGGATGGTTTAAGGCGGACGGGGAGAGATGGATGAGTAACTACATCATGAACATAGTGAGAACAATCGGGCACGGGTAGAAAATTGTACCATAGTCAAAAAATCAAGTCGAAGAAATGTTTTGCCCTAGCCCATAGGATCGATCGCTACAAGCCGGGGTCGCACAGGACTTGGTTTGGGGTTTGGAAACACAGGGAAAGTACGTTTACACGGGCTAGGAGGCCCATGTAAAGGTAATTTCCCTGTCGTTTGGCCAAAGCATCGACAAGTCAGGCTGTCGCGTCTGAAGACCTTTCCAATCGATTCCGTCACTTCTGCACCTGGAACAGCTCGGGTGCCAGGTGCGTGACGGTCCCTGATCCCGAGCGGTTGACGATGTAGTAGTTCTCCCTCAGCAACTTGGCTAGTCCGAAGTCAGAGAGCTTGGTGATAAAACCGATAGGTTTTGAGCCATCCGACTTCAACAGCACGTTCTCGGGCTGAATAGCGCAAGAAAGGGGAAGGAAGAGGGAGGGAAGGAATAGAGAGGGAGAAAGGCAAATGAAACGAACCAGCTGGTGCTGATAAGGAAGGTGCGAGGACAAACCGTGAAGGTCGGATGGGAGGGAGGGGAGAGAGAAGGGATGGAGAAGAGGGAGAGGGGAGACGTAATAAACTGGGTGGGTGTTCCTCGAGAGGGGTCGGGGTAACGTACAGGCGAGGATACCAATACTCGTACCTCTACTCAATTTATTTCACGTCAAAAAACCAGGCTGGTCCGACGGCTTAAAGGGCTCTCTAGATATGCTTGAGATCTGATCCGACGTTTATATAAAATAGCGCATTGATTATAAAAATGCTGCGGTCATGATTTACATCATCCGATCATAATGCTAGGACAGTTAGTACAGATCGGTACAGCTGTGATTCGTACTATCATTCGTATTCATATTTCGTAAAAAAATATCATCCTCCCTGCCCCGGCCCCTTTCCCGGGGCCGTCTGCCTACCTTGATATCGCAGTGTATGAGCTTGAGTGAGTGCAGGTGCTGAATGGCCTGGGCCACCTCGATGAGCACCTGCACGATAGCACACAGGTCCACTGCCACGCTCGTATTGCCCAGTCGCTTGTGGAACACGCCTTTCTTCATGGCGTGGCGAAGGGAGGCCTGCAGGATGAGAGCATCAGGTGGAAGGGGGAGGGGAAATGGGTGTGTGAACGCAAGAACGCAAAGAAAAGCAAACAACTTAAGGGCGGAGAAACGCCCATTGAGTGGGCGGAGAAGACGAACAAGAATAAGCGGAAGTGATGCAGGAAGGAGAAAAAGAAGGACGCAACGGGGCAACTTCACGCTAGCGATGAAACCCTGAATTGTCATGTGCCCAAATGACTCCAAAAGCCCAATGCGCCAATGCTGTGGTCTGTGTTATCTTTCGCTAGCCGCCTCCTTTAGCCCTCCACATCCCATTTTAAATCGAACCCACACTATCTTCCACAGCCGCACGCCGCCAACCCCACAGCTGTCACCAACAACGTGCCGCCCGACGATGGCGCCATGCGAATGAGGGGCCATATACGCCTCCCAGCAGTCTGCTATACAATGAACCCTTCCAAACTAAGCTCTAAATCGGGCAAGCGATACCGAGAAGAGATATCTTTGGCTGCAAGGTGAGCATTGTCCGATTTTTTTAAGGTCCTTGTTCACTCTCACAATTTCCTACACAAAGAGGTGCCGCTGAACTCTACCGGGGGTAGGTCCCCCCGGTGAATCATCGGTTAAACCCTTTCGTGTTACGGGAAGGTTTTTACGCTCTTCGGGAATCCAAGTCTTTCGCATATTATATCTTCATCAGTTGCAGCCCCCACCTTGTCGCAATACTCCATGACCAGGATGTTGCAAGTGGCCAGGCTGCGGTCCTCATCCGGCTGGAGGCCACGGAACCTGCGGGTACGGGGGAGGGGGAGAGCAGAGGGGCGCGAATTCGCCAAAAATTTGAAATTTTTTAACATTTTGAAACTCTCATTCAAAACACTTTTTATGAGCATATGTTTATCTCTCGCACTTTCCATCCCCCACCCTTGCAATAAAAGAATTACAAAATTAGGAAATCTAAATAGGGAAGAAGAGAAGCGGGTGGGACTAAGGAGAGTGAGTTGGCAATTAAAAGATGGTTTTGAACTGCCTTGGCTCAAAACCATTTTTTGGTAAGGGGACACGCACGAGGAGGTTACGAAGCAAAGAAGATTTGCGCAATCGATAACCTCATTTAACTCCATATGCCCATACAAAATCCCCGAGCAGCCCTAACAGTTCACTTGTCACATCACCACACATCACCACATACATACACACACAACACAGCACAGCAATTTGCCCCCAAGTCCCACCTGACGTTGATGCGTCCCTCAGTAGGTGAAGGCGTGTTCGTTCCGCTGGCGTCCTCCACCATATCCGTGAAGCAGTTGAACACCTGGATGATATGCGGGTGGCTCACCTGGGAGTGTTGGGTGGGGTTTGGGAGGTGGTAGAGTTGGAAGGGTTTTTTCATACAATAAGCTTGGATTGGATAGTGGAGGTAAGCGTATAACTCCAGAGTAGCAGAAAGGCAGAAACAAAGGCAGAGCTAGAACACAAGGAACCAGGCACAGGAATCCACGGACGACGAAAAGATAAGAATGCTCAATGCAAGATGAAAATGTGAAATGTACAAAACCAGAGACTATCTGCAACTCCGCTGACCATACCCATACCTTTCAATCCACACTTATGCCTTAAAACACAGACCTTAAAACAACAAAGCATACAAAGAGGCGGGCAACAAACCACCTCCAATGAGGCAATACCTTGCCCCTTCCTCCTTGCGTAACCTACCCAACTACTTACGAGCCCGCAAAAAGTTGCTATTTCCTTTTTAATTTTCGAATACTTAGGGCTTTCGAATAAAACCCTAATAGACAACATTATTTCTTAACTTACATATTTTTTAACACTCCAGCAAACCCCAAAGCCCTCCGACCCGAATACAATAACTGCATTTTGAGTTTCTTTTCGTACGCGATGCCGGCCCCGTTTCGAGGACTCACCGTAGTGAGCACTGCCATCTCCAGAGCGTCCTTCATGGCCTGGCGCTCGTGCTGTCGCGCGTACATTACCTGCAGGGGGGAGGGGTAATCCATGAAGGTCGAGTGGCCGGCACAGAAGGAAGACAAGGCACAGTCATAAAACAGTTGCGTGCTGAAGCCGGGGCACGCGATGTAGAACTTATAAATATGTGTCAAATCAGGGTCTTCTACGACAAAAGGTCAGTTGAAGGGCAAAACCTTCGCACAAAGGACCCGGAGTTTGGTCCAGACGAACATCTGCCGCTGCAGATGGATCGGAAGAAATTGGATGTCACAGAAATGGCAAAAAGGAAGCTGGGGCGCAAAAGAAAGGACACGACACTGGTGGAAAACATTCCACCGTCCCCAAAAGCGCAAACAGAGGGTCAAGGAGAACGGGACAAGTTGATACCCCCCAGGTTCCCTCATACCCATTTTGGGTGAATCAAACCCTTCTTTGGCCCAAACTCAAACCGCCTGAAACATATGCAGACGCCCATCCCCCTGAACTCGGGGTGCGGCCGGGACCCCAAACATAACCGTCACAGTTCCTTGCACAATCCTACATGTCCTAATTAGAAACGATATTCCACCCGACCGACTGGCCAACTAAGAACTCTTGGAATGCAGCACTCACGAGATGGAACCCCTAAAAAGGTGAAGCTTTACGACCTTAAGGGAGTCCTCACCCTAAACACCCCAGATTCAATACAACTGCCAATCTGGAAACGATGCTTAACCCTTCTAGGGGCTGCCCTCTCCCTTCGCCCTCCCTCCGGTAGGGCCTCAGCCTGTATTCATACGTATTCTTCCCGGACAATGCCAACCCCCTTCATAGGGTATCCTGGCACATTAAGACACAGTCGCTAAAAGTCCATACGCTTGGCCAAACTACGAGGGAGGTATAGAACGCATTTAGGGCATATACGACCTGCGCAGTCCGTGGGCTTTCTTCCCGGCTTATAAAACAAAAACTTCCTATGACCGAATGGGCTTTTGACACCATGCAAGGACAGTAAGCAAGGACAGTACCAAACGGAGGTGCTGTTCATGCCTGGGATCCCGGACGGCCTCTCTCCCGTCGATTGCACACCTCTTTTTTTCAATCCTTTATCTTCTCACCTAAGCCACGGTGCCCAACTATGACTATGACTATAGGAACTTTCTGTAATGCCGCCTCCAGCCATTCATAATAAGGGACTACTATGGGACCACCATAGCCGCGCTACCCCTTTCCACCCCTCTTCCCGCCAGCCTACCAGGTCCCCGGCTCACGTACCCACATAGAGGCTTGGAAATGCTGTGTGCTTCTAATCGCCTTTATGCATCGATTCATCGCCAACGAGCCCATAACCCTATCACATGGGTTCCAAACACACTCCGCCCCCTCTAATACATGATCTTAAGGAAACCCCATTCCGATCTCGCTTGATGTGGTTGCTCAGTGCCTTTCACTTGCACGAGTATTAACCAGTTTCCTTAGCAACGAAACCATCACAGTCGTATCTTGTCACAAAGCTCTGAAACTTAATCATTTGACCCTCCCAGTGGTTACCCTGGCAATAGTGCGTCAGCATTGCAGTTTGCAGCGTAGCTCTGGCATCGCCCTTTCTTACTTCCCTAATAAGCGTGTGGGATTTCCGATTTAGCCTCCGCCCTCGTTTTCTCCGGCCCCAAGGCGCACCTTGACTGCTGCCACGCTGCCTTTGAACGTCCCCTTGTACACCACTCCGAAGCCTCCCTTGCCCACGATTTCTGTCAAAGTGAGCTCCTCGATCCATTCATGTTGTTGCGCCGTCTTGGCGTGGGTTTTGCGCAACTCGTGCTGTAGCACCTTAAGCATGGCCTCAGTACAGGACCGCTTCACAACCACCGGCTTGGCCACGCCCTCAGAGTTGAGGTATACCGAATCGCCCTGGCCGCCCGAGGCGCCTGTACCGCCATTGTCGGCCCGCTCGCGCTGCTCCAGATCCGATGGGCCGCCGCCGCGCTGCAGATCCAAGCAACCGAGTGAAGGAAAGGAACATGAGGAGCCTCAATAGGCAACGCACATGAACAGCATGGATGATGACAATAAAGACCGGGAGAGGGGTCGGAAAAAATATGTTAGGGATGGCCCAGGTTGTGTCCTGGAGGAGAAAGACGGACAGAACGAAAAGCCACCAAAACGATGGGAGAGGGAAGTAGACGAGCGGGAAGAAAACCCCAAAAACGAGACTGCAAGTAGCCGGCGTGGAAGAGACGCAGGATGATGTTTACCCGTATAAAAAGGTCGAGATACACGGAACGCGGCAGGCCCTCATCACAAACGGCATCCGGACGTAGAACCAATGTCCAGTCCTGTCCTCCTCGCCCTCCAGTTGCTTTGGGAGCCGAAGCAAAAGCGTGCACCGCACAGGAGAATCAAAAATCTCACGCTCGATCATAAGTGCTGAAGTACACACCAGGCCCCGACGTGGTTCTTTTCTCACAACCGGACAGCCCTCGAGCGTCCCTCGCAGAAATTCGTTTTGAATGGCCCATGTCTCTAGACTTGCTACCAACCCCATCTCTACAGGTTCTTTGGAGTGTAAAAAGGCTTCCTACCTAAAGGGGCTCGAACCTTTACAGGAAGAACCCTGCCGGACCTCACACCTCACATTCCCACCCCATCTTCTGCCCACCGTGAGAATGCTGTCCCAGATCTGATCCCTTTGCGGCTGCAGCCGCTTAGCGAGCAGCAACACAACGCTGTTGACTAGTCCCATAAGCAAGTCCTTGATGTTCTGGAAATTGCTCGTCGTCTCCAGCGTGACGTAGAAGCCGCCAAACGTGATGCCGTCGAAAATCAGCGGCAACACAACGATGGATGCCACCATCTCCTGACCGGAAATAAAAATATCGGTAGCGGGCTTCATGCACGACTGAATGTACGACGCACAATCTGACACGAACCGAGCTTTGCCCTTCTGCACAGCGTCCAGCAGCAGCGTGTTCTCCAGCTGAATTTCTGTGACGTGAATCTGTGGCGCGCTATCGCGGACGTCCACAGGCAGACCCATGGTTCCGTATCCCTCAGCCGCCGATATCGCTCGATCCGGTTCGAAGATGAGGGCGCGTGACATGTCTGAGGTGGGTAGTAGAGCCAGGCGACAGCCTGTCCGTATGTTGGTGGCCCGCAGCAGCAGTGAATGAGCGCCGCGGAGTAGCTGATGGACGACGTTGGTGTAGTCGGGAGAGGAGTCCAGGTTGCGCATCAACTGGCAGAGATTCTGAGTCTGCTCATTGCGTAGGTAGTAAAGCAGCCCCGTGGAGAGGCACCCTAGCATCGGCTCCCACCTGGTTCAAGATGTTCAAAACCCAGATGTAAGATAAGTAGCACCGGATATGAACGCATTTGAATAAGGTAGCTCCAGTTAAATACAGGGACGAAGAATGGGGAAATGGAAATAAGGATGGCGAAAGGACAAAGATGGGCGCAAATAAGTACGTAGGTAAGGGCGGGAAGGGCACAGAGGACCAACAGCGTGCCGCGGAGACGAAAGAAAGGTAGGAAGCGGAGGGATTAGCCAAGGTGAGCGACGTAGACAAAGATCTGGAAGATGTTGAGGGCTGTTTAGGGTGGATTGGCATTCGGCACATGATGATGGAACAAACCAATAATGCAGAAAACAGAGTCAAATTTGAAAAACAGTTCACATTCCGACGGGGTAAAGTATTGGCTTGAAATCTTTGCAAGAGATGAGCGCTGATGGGGCGAACGCGCTGAATTGAACTACCGTGTGCCTTCTATCGGGGGAGCCTCACGACCAAGCCGTTACGATAGCCAGGGAAGCCGGCGGACTCGGAGAGGTTAAGCTTATGGCACCCGACAATCGGCGATACACGAGGGATTCAAGAAGCATGCTCTGGGAAAATGTAGCTCCATGAAGACTGGCTGTGAGGACGGGAATATCGAGAGGGTTACGACCGGGTACACAAGCGCGCACGGTCCCTGCTGACGGTCTAGGTTCCCGCCTGGTGGGAGCAAGAACGCTGAGCCACCTAAGCCATCGTTTCTCACCATTCCACTTCGAAGCCGTCTGCGTCCTCCTTAGCGATGGTAAGCACGGATAGGACTTCGTGGTCCGTCGAGATGGGGATCGACAAGAATGACCGCAGACCGTACTTATACAAGGCTTGGAAATCCAGCGGCAGCTGAGCAGCCTCAGTGTCATTTTTGGCCGTCAGGTAGAGGTACACAGGTTGCTGAAGCAAGTGCGAGGCGGACCACTGGGGTCCTCGCATGACTGGTGTCCGTTCCAGCTCGTGAGCCCCAACTCCATACGCCGCCAGCAACACAAATGATGAACAATGGTCCGTTAATCCCGTAATGCTGCGGGTGGCAATAGATGAACGTGCGTAAAAAAACTCTTCCTCTTGATCACGTTACCCAATACCCCAATGGCGTTTCCTTCATGACCTTCAATTATTATGCGACTAATCATGACAGCAACAAGAAGCGGCGGCAGAGTTACAAAGGTAAAGTCTCGGAAAAGTTTCCCACTGCCGAGCTCTCAGCACACACCTGCAGAGCCCGACGCTGAGATGCTTTTGAAGCAGCTCAGAAGCTTCGTTTAGGGCTATAGTTGGTGTTGGATTCAAAGATGCAAGCTTCTGGAGAACAAGCTTCACCTGTGCCCCATAAACGAAGTGTCACTTGGGATGTGATAAGGCCACGAAACAGGCGCACAATCAGCAAAGAAGGTAGTAACTGCATCATATGAATTCCCAGTTTACCTCTCCAAGGTTCAGACGAAGAATTTCAGCCAGATTGGTCCCTGCCATACTCTTAGTCGGAGTTCCCTCAAGCTTCTCGGTCCCAGTGGCTGCTGAAGTTAAACCGCTGCTCCTGGAATTAATGATCGCCTCCTTCTGCCACGGCGGAACTGCTGCCGCTTGAAAGGAGGAGTCCGCAGACTCCGCGTGTAGAGCTGGCGCTGGGGCTGAAGGCGCCTCCTTCGGCTCAGCCTGAGGCTTCGGGGCTGGCGGAGGTGGGGAAGCAACCTGGTAGGGTGCCTGTCGCTGCGCTGCGGCAGCTGCTCCCGCTCCGTTTGCTGATGTCGAGGGTGCAGGAGCTGGCTTTGGGCTTGCGGGCTCAGAAGGGCTACTGTTACCGAAACAGAGGCACCCCATAGCGTGTTCAAAGTGACCTCTAGACGAGTGCCACCATAGTGGTACTGGAAATCAGGTCCCCGAAAACGCCCCTTGTGCACGCCAAGCCAAGTCTAGTACCCTACTCAAACTCCACAATAGCCGCTTGTACTCGAGGAAACCTTAATAACGCAAATGTAGGAAGAACAAGTTGGAAACGCTGCTAATACAGAGTGTGCGATTAGGTTAGTATCTTACTAAGGATTAGTGCAGCGTTATAATTCCAAACTACAGCCCAGTAATGTGTGCTTTACAATGGTATACTGTTTAGCATTGGCCCTCTTGGCCCCGTAAGCTCGCACTCCATGGAGTACGATACATATTCCTTCCTGCCTTGGCCTCGTTTGTCTTTGAGTGTAATTGACTCACCCAATGACAATTATAAACATTATCAAGTGGTGCCCGACGCCGCCGAAAATTTGTGCGCTTTAGGTGTATGACGAAGCACCACGATGCACCAGCAGGACGAAGCAAATAATCCAGCCGCCTTGGTAATCCCTGTCCATCAACATTTCCACATTCTTTATATTATATTATGAACGTCAAGCACGCCTCGTTGAGCCGGCTGAGGCACTTCCATGATTCTATTTGCGCAGCTTGGCGGGAGCTCGGCACATTGGAGCCCAGGCCTTATCAACACTGCTCGCAAACGCATTCCGTAGCTTTTGTTTGTTTGGCGTCTGTATATTGCTGCGATACGGGATGTCCCTTGAAGACGGCTGGCGTCACCTTGCTCGAGATGGCAAAGTCCGCGTAAGTCTTCTTGCTCATTCCATCGTCTTCCTAGGGAAATATGGTGTTTGGCCACCCATAGTTGTAAGGTCACCGCTGATCTCCTGCATCGGTGTCGGGACTCCTTGTCCTACGCGAGCGCATTCCTATTTACGTTTTGAAATTTTCATGCAGGGACCTCATACCTTGCTTGAGATTCGTGGTCTGCTGCAGCGTGGACAACTGTCAGGAGAAACTGAGGTCAGGGTTTGGGGTTATTTGTGTTGAACCTGGGACACATGCGGTACCGTATGCTTTGCCATAAGACGTAGTGCTTCCCCTCCCCGCAGAAGGGAGTCGGGAAGAAAGGGATGATAACTAGGGAAAATATTCATTAATGAGTTGAATATCATTGTAATCTTCAACTTTGGTGGAAGGGATCCCTGTGAGGAATTGCAAGAGAACAGGACAGTCACACGGCGAACAGTTAGGTAGCACGATGACTTTCTTCTATGTAGCATCTGTTGGGTCCCTAGAATGACCTCTACCGGTTATAGAGATGCCGGCGCGTGTTTACCGAGTGCGTGGAATCTATGCATGGTTAACCTAACCTAAACCAAAATAAAGGAACTGCTCCCTGGAGTTTGCTTCTGGCTAATCCCCAGCATCTGACCCGATTGTAGCACAGTTCAGATAAATAAGCAATTGGTAGGCCTGTGCATGTCAACCGCAAAGCCTTATGGCGCAAACATCTTTCCTCACCCCACCTCTCAATGTCGCTGAGCGATGAGCTCAATTTTGAATTCCGGGAATTCATGGCACCTGCCCCAAAAGGTACATCATGACCAAATGGGCTGGCGTTTTCTGGGCAGCGTCTTATTGGGCGCCAGCTATAAACACCCAAGTGGCGAACAGTGTTGTGCGAGGGGACCGGCAGCCTCAGCACAAGGTCTGGAGGTGGAGCTGCAAGCTTCATCGCCGCCCAGGTGCAGCCCGGCAACAGCGAACCCATGTGTAGTAGCCAGCGGAGCCGGCGGCGCTGCCAAAGAAGAAACGGAGAATGCAGCGTCCATTGCAGAAACTGCGATTGTTGGGCCGCCGGCAGGACCTGCGGCGGCAGCTCGCCCCCTGCAGATCTCCAGCGCCAGGGCGACCGTCGGTGCGGACGACGAAGAGGATCGCACGCAGCAGCTGCCGCCTCAGCCATTGTCGTCTCTTGCAGCGGATGACACGGATGCCGGCTGCGGTGGACGCACTGGTCTTCGGGAGCGACAAGGCACTGGAAAGGCCAAGGTGCGTATCCGCGGCGTTATTCCGGCGCGGCGCACTGTGCCTGGGAAAATCAATTCTTCTCGACAGACTTATGACGGTGATGACGGGCCAAGCAAACCCAGTGGCAGCAATGGCGGTTGCGGGAGCGGTGCGACCATGACCACTACAGACGGCGGCGACCCTTCAGTGGCTGCGGTGGCAGAGACCGCAGGCGCCGCTGCAGGTACGGACCAGGTGGGGTTTGTCAACAACGGCATCCCGCCTCAAGGACGTATCTTCTTTGACCCTGAAATTGGCCCCCAGGGCACGGCTCAGGACTTTCTTATACCTGGCGACTCGGATGACGATGACGCAATGAAGGTTGGGCTTGGCGCACTGCGAGAGCAGAGGGAGAGTCCGCCTGGGTGCGAATCTCAAGGCGGGGTGACAGTCCCGAGTCCGCGACAGGGCCTATTTTTAAGCAGCGGATCGGAGACGATTGATACAACAGGAGAAGACGAGATGACAGCGAAGAGACATCATGCCATGCTCGGGGCACTGCGCCGCGCCGCTGACCGACCCGGTGTCAAGCGACGACGGCAGCAGCAGCAGGACGAGGACGTGCCGCAGAACTCACTTCGGCAGCGGCGGCAGCTGTCTGCGGATTCCTCAATGGAATCGGTGGACGCCAATAGGTGGCAGCCGCCGCCTTCGGTGCCGTCAGCATTACCCAATGCGGTGGCGAAGAAAGCCCGGACCGCGATCATGGGACATGATGCAGCTGCCGCTGGTGCCTCCAACGACAACAGAGGGAATACCCGGCATCCGGCCCATGCGTTTTTGCCGGCCAAGAGGGCCAATGGAGAAGAGCAAAGGTTCCTAAAGCGGCGCAAGCTGGCCGTGATGGAGGTAGCCAAGGGTGTGCAGCGGCCCGCAGCCGAGGCAGCAGTGGGCAGTGGCGACGGTACGGTGGGGATGGGAGTGGATTTTGACGCTGCCAATCCTCGTGGAGGGCACGGTGGCAAGCAGGCTCTGGTGGCCGCAGCAACACTGGCCCCGCGTCAGGCTGGTCCGGCGCTACAGCGGCAACTATCCGGCAGTAGAGGCGCGGGAGTAGGCAGGAAAGCAAATGACATAAATGGGATAGGAAGCGCAGGGGTCGGTGGTGTTGTGATGAATGTCGGAGATATAGCTGTAGCTGCAAAATACTTGAAGGACGTTCCGGTCAGACCGGCAGCAGCGGTGCTGGCTTCAGGTTCCAAGTCCCTTGGGGGACAGACCCATGGGTCACGTTCTGTTGAGGGCTTCGGCGGTGGGGTCGCCGCTCAGGTTGCGCGGGATCAGACCCAAAAAGCTATGCCAGCCCCACGCCAAGGCACGGCATCGGTATCGGGTGGCGGCCGTATGGCGCTGTCCGCTGTGCAACGCTCCCAACCCAATGTGCCTGTTTCGGCTGGGTCTATTGCTGCTCAAGATAATTCGAAAAGCGAAGATGCGTTGAAAGCATCAGCTGCTGCCACTGGAAAGCGGCTGCAGGGTTCCAAGCTCGTCAAGACGCCAGTAACAGCGACAGCAGAGTCGGGCATTGGGAGTGCTACCAATAGCAGCAATGGCAGCGGCGGCACTTCATGGCGGTCCTTGTCATTGACATTTGTGGCCCCCGACGCCACTGAGGGGCAGGAGAAAGATGCAGCGAAGGCGGCGAGGATAGAGGTGGCCCGGCGGGCACGGCAGGCTCTTCGTCCACCCAATTTTGGTAAGTGCTAGAGATTGCCCCGTCAGTGCGGCTGAGGAGTAGGGAGGCGGATGCTGGGTATTGACCGAAGATTTAGATGAAGTATATACCTGAAGAAGCTGAAAGGCTGAAACTGATATTCCTAACAGTTGTGACAAAACGGAAACTACAACGGTAGGAAAGCGTCGTTGAGGTTAACAAGATTGCCCTGCTGTAGAGCGCAGTGAAAGGGCTTGCAGAACGATCATTTGGGAGCGAAGCCGTAAGGGCTTTTATTGTTAATGATTTATCGGACAACACACAAAACTCCAAACTGCAACGGAAGTGACCAGTTACAAGCTAGCTAAGAGGTAGAAGCGATGAAAACGTTGAAGGGGGAGGGGTCTGAGCATGGCTGGGGCAGAATCGCGCTTACCACATCCAAAATAGGAAGAAGCTGCGGCAGAAGTCATGGTGTGACTAGGGGCGCCAGTGTTTCTGGGCTCAAATCCTCTTATGTGTTACTAAGTTGTTAGAGGGGTGTTGAGTTTGAGGGCGGTCCCTAGTCGGTGCATTTTGCAGAAAGTGGTTTCAGTGGCATGCATGTTGACTGGGAGCAGAGTTGATGGCACCATTGATCTGCTAAGTCATGTTGGAAGCTGTTGGTGTGTTCGGAAAACATGAAATACATGCTAATTTGCGATTTGCATCTGCTGATAGGGTCCGTTAGAGCCGATAGGGTTTGATAGGGCCCGATACGTGTGCCCTCCAGAGGAGGGAGAGAGTACTAGTTGTACGTGTACGGTACACACTTCCACATTATAAAGGTGCAGAAGCACCTTCTCAGTGTTGTACATGGAACCCAATGAAGGGTGGTATCAAAAGATACCGGTTGTTGTGCCAGAGCCCAGTAGAGCCGCCGACTAGGTCGTACTTGAGAGGCCATAAGGCCTCGAACCGGGCGTGACCTTCAGAAGTCACCACTACAACCGGAGATTCAGTGAACCAGGAACCAGGTGTTCCACCATTTATCATTCAGGCGGTAAATGCCCCAGTCCATGCAGGTTATGGACTAACCGACAGGATGTATGATCCTCCTCGTATTTTGGGAGGATGGTTAGTAATAGCGGCTGGCGGCTGCCGCCAAATTCCGCAATCCTGATTTGCGATGGGATAATGAATTGGTTACAAACGGTTAGACTGGTAGTTAATTTATGATTATCAACAACAAACAGATTATTATCATTACCTCTTTAGCATCTACTGAAATGCATTAAGGATACAACACTCAGCATCTCGAGAGGCTTTTGTTTCTCTCAGACAATCTGGATCATGATAATGGTTGGAATGCCTAATTAAGCCTCTCTATTTAGAGCATGATATAGCAAATTGGCTTGGAGACAAGCCTGCACATGCTGTGGGCTGTGGGCGGCTATTTAGGGCTCCTACCTCTCCCCTTGGGAGTTGATATTTGGGAGATAGGCGCCCTGAGATCAGCCCATGAGGTTCCAATCCAACCTAGTCATTGCCTAACTGGCTGGGTGTTGGGCAGTCTTTTCCCCCTTTTGTGAGTCTGATTTTGGATACAGGTCAAGTAACGAAAAAACGGCTTTCATTATGTTGGTTACAAACTTACAATGGCAAGTAAGGCTAGGGGGCCTTCTGCGCCCCCTCCCAGCATGAAGCCCTCTAAATACCACCTTGCCTTAGCTCTTAGGAGGTTCACTTAATGGATGGCTCTTTCTTACTATCGATCTACATTTATCCACTTGTGGTTGCTGCTCACCACGTCACCAGGTGGAAAACTGGAAATGGTCTCTGTGTATGGAAATGCTCTGAATGTCAATAAGTACATGCACATGCTGAGGGCCATCAGGCTGGAGAACCCCGCTGGCCTGGTGGAACTGCTTGCTATTGACGGTGAACTTAACTATCTTAGCCAATTGTTCTTTTGGGCAACAGGTTTGGGGAGGTTCATATCACCTTTCGCATATGTATATATGTTTTCCAGGCAAAAATGCTTCTTCTTCTGTGAACTCTACCGGGCCTTCGGTAGGTTTATCTAAAACTCCCCTCAATACTCGAGATGCCTTTGTGGCTCTCAACTACTACACTGCCCTCCATGCAATATTTATCATGAAGTATGTGTTCGTCTGCACTAAGCTGCCATTCAAAAAGAATCCAATTCAGGAATCCGGCCAGGAATCCCAAGCAGCTGCTGCTGCTGCTGATTCATCGAAGAAATGAAGGAAAACTAAAATATACATAGAAAGCCAGGTTTTATTTCAGTCTATTTTGGACTTTGTATGTGTTTGTTGCATGTTCCCACTGAAGCACTGCCTCCAAAATCAACTTGGCCAAGTAACAAGCTGACCCGAGAGAAGAAATTAAGTTGGCCCTGAACCAGTAAGACCTCAGGTGCCACAAAAGCTTACCAAGCCAGATGGAGGACTAGGAACACTGAGTGAACCCATAGTTGAAGCCAAAGCTGAATTGAGAGGCAAATCAAGTGCCGAAAGACTGGAATCACCTGGGATCTGACAAGCAATGGCCACTCATATTTGATCCCAACAGCAGGGCACCAGCAGGAACAGCTGGGGTCTCACTTAAGGAAACATGTGTGAACTCCCAGTATGAGAGGCTCACTGTGTAGTTTATGCTGCTCCTCCGTGCCCCCTTACGACATCTGATTGGTCTGGAGACGTGGGAAAGGGAGGGTTTTAGGGGTTTTTTAGGCTTTAGAAACCCTAAAACCCAATAGATCTATATGGCTTGGGAGGCCAGAGAAGGTTGAGAGCTTTGTGGACAGGTGGATGTGATGCATTCCTCTAGAGAATATATCAAGGCTGAAGCAGGGGCGGCAGGGAATATATAATATAACCAAACCATGATAACATTTCTGTTGGATCAAATCTCCCAAGCTGACTGACTGACCCTGCTGTATGGGTTTGCTTAGCAGGAATCTGTTGTACTTTCTCAAATCTTTATAAATTGATCCAGAATTTACATTTGTTAATATTTGAGAGTGCAGAGATAGCATGAGATAGCCCCTGCCTCTACCCCGGCCCAAAACTAGCTGCGCTTACCAGGTCTGACAGGCCAGTCAGACCTAGGCTTATTAGACTAAATCAGACTTAATTTGCCCTTAATTAGCCCAGCTAATTGTTGGCAGGGCACGGGTACCACCACCCCTGCTCCCCACCCTACTGTCTGTTGTTGTATGACTCCTCCGTAGATCATGCACTTTTCTGCACGTCTGGGTGTTAGATACTCGTGCCGGAGTGCTTGTGGAACAGCAAAGCACTCAGGTGCATTTATATGGGCAGCGGAAGACTAAGGAACAACGAAGGGTCCGACTTACAATCATTGACAGGTGAAAGCGATATGTACGGCCGTCAGAACCAATGACAGGCTGTCATTATATGGCTGAGAGCGAAGCTTGGGCTTGGCTCGGGCCAAGAATATATCGATAACGTTTGAAAAGATAGTTGTTAAGGCAACCCTGCTTAGGGCTCAGTAAAAGCTTCAATAGTCATGTCCTATTCGACTGTCCGCATATTATACTCGCAATATCGATACGTGGTACAACTCACACCAGATCGCCGATCCTTAAGTGTGATAAACCCTAACGTGTATCGCATATATCCGTGTATAATATCATTAAGCCTTCACGGCATTCATGTGATGCAAACGGCCGAATATCGATATTTGGTTGCCGACTGCTATATCTCTGTTGTGTCGGCCTACAAAGGCCCGATCGGAAGATGACCGTCAACGGCTCAATCTGTAGATTTGACACTACCCGTAGATACCCCAGAATACCACACCTACCAACCACTGCAACTTCCGCACTTCTCACCCTCGTACACTGTCTATGCCAGCAATGGAGTAATAATATAGCGGATATTATTACTTAATAGATCATGCCATTATTATGCCTTATGCCCTCGTTCCGCTAGTTGAGTCGAACGTTCACATGGCGGGCGCATTAGTGATGCAGCTGGCTTGCGAGGCGAGGAGTTGCAATGCATGGATTCCGGGGCACATAACTAATTAAATACATGCAAATATATCCATTATTAGAAGTGCGTTTATTACGTTCCCTTATTGCCTTGTAAAGTCGCATTGACCCATGCATCGGCGCTAATTGAACTGTAATGCAACATCTGTCACCCTTGCGGCTTTCAGCACCGCTGCTGTCACCACCACTGCCACTGTCTTAACTCCCTTCCCCTACCCACTGCCATATTCACCACCGTCTCTGCCTCGACCTTAAGTCTCCGCCTCGTCACCACCCTAGTCACTGCCTTAACCACCACACCACTGCCACCAGCCACTTATGCCGTCACCATGACCCAAGCCACCTCTGCCTCCACCACCACCACCACCGCTGGTGCCGTTGCTTCCGCCCAGCCACTGCCCTGACCACCACCACTGCCGCCCACAATGTTGCCGCCCACATCGTTGCCACACTGTCTACCAATTTAATTGGCCTGCCTGCAGTTCAAATGTTTGTCTTTGCTTCAATTTTGCACACTTTGCCTAACGTCCTAGCAAATCAACACCTGGCATTAATGTGGCAAATCTTAAGTAAGTACTTGTGTTTACAGTCTGTGTTATGTGTGGCCTTTCACTATTAAAGCGGGGTGTCAGCTGGGAGGCAATTGCAACAGCTTTCTGCACAGTATGCCTTGCAATGCACCGAGCTAGCTAGCTTGTTTTTACTGCATTGCCAGGTGTATTGTTGTTGTCTTTATGAACCTTCCTCTCCTGTCTTTAGGAAGAACCTTCAAAAGGATTTGTGGAGACCTTCCAGATCCTCAACCCCCTCTGACTCCTGTATTACATTGAACTTTAAAGGGCCTGTACATAATTAATTGTAGGCCATGTTATATAGTGTCCAGGAGGAATAATCGATGGTTCTTATAATTTAATTAAGATCTAAATTAGTGCAAAATAAGTCAGGATTTGTTCATTTCAAAAAATGAACTCAGTGTTTGCCCCCCCCCTCCATCCAGCGCCCTGGCTAGGGCTTCATCATCAGTTGGTTCTTACTACAGGATTTGTTTAAAACCCACTGCCTCAGCCCTAGGTCAAACCTTCACCTCTTGCACTCTAGCCTAGATGTAATGGTATATAATATAATACAATTATATCTTATATATGATATCTTTAGGACTTCGCTTACTTGTTGCAAGGAGAGCTGACTTAAACTCTGCAAGAAACGAGCTTTTGCAGTAATCAATAGTACTTCAGTATTTTCCTGGCCTTCCCAAGCCATTCCTTTGCAAAGGATGAATGACAAATTTAGAATATTTTTTTGACCTACACTGCTCAACCACTTAACCTCAATAGATTGGGTGTGAAACGTGAACGCAAACACAGCGCATCGCAAACTTGGTTTTGCAATTGCAGACAAACGTGGACATATGCGTGAGCATGAACGTGAACATGGTACATGCTGGTGCGAATGCAAACGTGAATGCTGTGCAGCATGAATGCTGACGCTGCAACATTTTGGCTTTCAAATTCACATTGGGGCCCGGGTGTAGTATCCTGGGGTATCTACAGGTAGTGTCAAAGATTGAGCCGTCGACGGTCATCTTCCGATCAGGCCTTTGTGTGCCGACACAACAGAGATATAACACCGGGGAACGTGGATAGGGGAAAGCACAGTGGACGGGACGTAGATGAGGGACTCAGGACGCAGATGGGGGACGCGGACGGGGAACGCCTGCTGTGGACTGTATGTGTATGCACACACACATCTATATCCCCCTCAATGTGTAAAACTGTATCCAAGCCATCCCACAGTACAGAAATTGGGGGCCCGCCTTTTCTCCAGCTTTAAGAAAGCTGACACCAACTCTTGTTTAATGATACATTGGGCCTGCTCAGGGGACCCCGGGACGTTTTTGCAGTGCAAAGCACAACTTTCTTGGGTCAGAAACATGTCCTCTGTGAAGATAAAATCTTAATTTCCAGGTTTACTAATAACGTTTTTCCCAAACACAAGGTCCAGTTCTGGGTACAAGTACTCGTCCCTATGACTTAACAGCTTGACACCAAGGTATTAGGCTCATTATAGCTCAATTTAGCAGTCCTATGAAACAACACTTCTGCCTGCCAGGAAACGGCTTTTAGATTCTGGGGGATCCTGGAACGTGTCAAGGCCTACAACCCCATAAGATGGCCCTGAGTTAAGGTGCTATGATTGCTTATCAGCAGCTACTAGTTCGATCCCATCTGCTAATGGTGTGTTTCTTGAGGATAACAGGGGGGGTAGGGGATTTGTAGGTGACCCATTGAGAGTATGAGCAGCAGGGATACCATGGCTCTTCAGTTGTCCTTGTTTGCCCAGGATGTGTGAACCCATGGCCCATGAGTAGGGGTGGAACACCTAAAGGCCAGTAGATGGTATATGGTTAATGCCGGCAGAGTGCAACAGAACCTGCGAAATCAAACAGCCCAGTGAACCCTAGTGGCCCCAAATATGGGGTACGTGTGCCCAATGGTGTACAATGAACCCCCGGTGTTCCCTTAACCACATGCCTGCCCAAGGGGTGGTGTAACCCTAATAACAATAACAAGAATGAAACAAATAGCTACCCCCTTAAAGAACCCTGGTGTACAGACTCCCATACCTGTAGATAGAGTAGATTGCAAAGTGACTGGCAAGCTGTTAATTCTGCTAGGACAGAAGATACATAAAGAATTTTCACGTACTTCCCCCTGCTCGCTCTTTGTTCTTCAATCCAATGGTCCCCGGCCTGCTATGTCGAGTGTCTAGTTCTTTAGTACTGCATTCGGTCCCCATGTCAGTGGATTTCCTTCCCTTCCATTTGTAAAGGTCTTTCAGTTTTCTTAGATGTTGTGCTCATCCATCGCCTGCTCCTCCCTCGTTGCGAGTAGCCAGTATATTAGGAAGCAAAATCCCACCTATTGCCAAGCATACTGACCTGGCAACCCCAGCCGCTTCTCAAGAACTGGGACTCTTTGACCTTTGGAACAATGTAAGTTATGACTACAAATTGGGGTCGAATGATGGTGGGGATGGAGTAATGCGGGAATTAAGATGGTGGGGTTAGTGGTGGTTAGGGGAAATACAGGTGGAGGTGAGCGGTGGTGGCTACTTCTATGGTAACAGGGATGAGGGAGGGGCTCAGGTGCTGGGCGTTTTGGATGAATTGGTATTCATAAGGCAGCTACTCCCATATCCTCTCCTTACTTGTATCACAGTAGTGGGGAATGCTGTGCTCCTCAGTAGTAGTACCCAGTAGTCTTGCCTTATCGCATTCCTTGTTGTCATTCATCCTCACATCCCCTTCTCACACAGACACTTATACCTTAGTTATTTCATACTCGCATCATGGGATCTTTTTTTTCGTTACCATTCACATCCAGGTTCTCCCCATCCCTACCCCACATACACACATCAGATGACATTTCACGTCATTAGGTATTTCATGTCATTAGGTATGCAACAATCATTAAGAAGAGTGGGGCCCCCATGCATCCAACTTATCATACCTGGGTGTCTGTCTTAGCACTCAATCAGACCTCATCACACTGCGATTCCCCGCTGCAGCTTGAGGAGGCAGAACGGAAGGTCTTAGAGGCGACGTGTTTACATTACGATCTTGTCATATACTGGGAGTACGGGTACCGACTGGGCAACCGGGAGCAGCATATCACCATTTTGCAGCTCAAGGACAAAATTGACAGGTGTGTGAATGTAGGTATTTGTGAATGTGTGTATGTGTGTATGTACAATATGTTATTAAGGGCTTCCAAACTGCAGACACAGATGATCACAGACATATTAGATTTGTGGTAAAGGTGATATCCGTTGAAGGATGGCGTAGAGTTGACATCATGTGCCCATGGGGTGCCTACAGCATTGGATACATAAATAAAGGGTGTTTGGATACAAACGTTTTAACCTTCAGGGCGCCTAGGTTAATACTTTTGTTGTATCTTTGTGTTAATATCTGCCAAACTGTTAGGTCCAATCAGAAGATGTCCAGTTGTCTGGTCATCCTGGAGATCAGCCTTAGATACCCCAGGATACTACGACTTTTACCATATGCCTAAGTTATAAAATATTTTGTGGGTATTGAAATGATTGGTCGACTCCTTGATTGCTATGAGAAGTTATAGTCGTGCAATTTTTGTTATAGGGTTGAAATCAGTCAGTTCCAAGGCAGAGAGCAGGTATCATATATGTAGTATCTTGGTAGGCAGTTACACTTAAGGTATCTACGGGTAGTGTCCAGGATGGACTGTGTCAATCTGGTCATCTTCCGATTGGGCCTTTGCTTTGGTGGATATTAAAGAGATACAACAATGCACAACCTGCTAAAATGGTGCACTGGCCTTAGTCCGTCCTACACTGGTAGACGGAGCTTCCTGGCACTTAGACGCTTGGTGACATGCACCACTAGTAGACTTCAGACTATTGGCTTTATCCATCAAATGGACTATCTACAATCAATTTGAAAAAAACGACATTTGGAATCATGTCGTCAGTTGAAGCGTTTGCTTGGGCAGTAATTATGAAAGGTCTTCATAATATTATTGGGTAGAACACGTAGCGCGCCAAAATTGGGGTGTTGTCCACTTTGCTCATTCATGGCACTGCACTGTGTGCTGAGGTCCAATCTGCGCCCAAGACCTCCTGAGCCATGGAACCTCATCAGGATGATTAAGGTCTGTCGTTAATAAGTCAGCCCTTTGCATTTTCGCCATCTATCAACTGTGCTGGAGCAGACCGCTTGTGCCTAAACATACCAGCTGACAGGCCACAGCAACCCTGCAGGGGAGTGCGAACCCTGGCACACCTGCACACCTGCACCCAGAAGGAGAGGACAAGAAGGAAAGGGAACAAGCCCCACCTCCCAAAAACTAGGAAGCCCCTCCTCCTGCACCTCCACAGCCACCCTGGCAAAGACTGGCCCTCCCAGATTGACTCTAATAGGTTTCCGGCGCTCATTTCTTTGTGAAAAGTTAGAGGAGTTTAACCAGCATTAGAACGTCCTTTTTACTTAGATTGCGGCTACCGAGCAGCCAGGCCAAGCAAGACTTTTAAAGTTCCTTGCAACAAGATGATAACAAATTGTAACTACAACAATTGGGCTTGTCTGCATCACTATATCTGCTGGTGCTTCACCAGCTGGACGCAAGTTGACACAAGTGGCATCTATTCCCGTATTTCAGCGGTCTGCTCTGCAGTTGAACCTTAATCCGACTGAAGCAGCTTAACTACTACTACGTGACTTAACAACTACTACGTGATTTGTATCGATTTCACTTACCCTTTACGCTACATGCTATCTTCTACTTCGTGTCCGCATGACCGAAGCTTGGATGCAAGTCGCCGCCATGGACGGTCCAACCTGGAGTCGAACCTAAACCCGACTGCAGCAACTGAAATTGTATGAAAACTGCAATAAGTCTTCCTTATCAAAACGTTGCATGCTATCTCCTCCTTTTCCGTAGCTTGGATGATCCTGCTCAAGTGGGGAAAAGTTTCCTTTTCCCCTGACCAGGACGCACTTAGCGTGTTTCCAGACAAATTTAATTGCTCCAAGAAAACATTTTTCTGGCAAGCCAAAGTTTACCGAACATAACCCTAACCTTCACCAACGTATGCACCTCAGTGAACATGCATGAACCCGTTAGCGTCCCCGCACACTGGAGCAACTATTAGCTCTGCTGAGCATACTCTGGAAATATGACATTTACATGATTGCGTGACACACAAAGCATTCCTGTAAAAAAATGAGCCCTGCTTTCCCTTGGCACTCCTACCTACAAAAGTAATTTATTACATGGCCAATTGCCACTTACTGTAGGAGAACCAATTGTTCTGCTAAACGCTAGCTAAGGCTATGTAATTGTAGCTAACGAAGTGCACGACATGATCAACATGATTAATGTCTTCGTGAACAACTTGCTGAACTGAACCCATCTAAACACTAACAGGACTAATTAAACCAATATACCAACCAGTCATGAATCCCTGCTTCCAAAGCCTTGTTGCAGCTACCCTGCAAAAGCACATATAGTTGCTTGCCCATTATCACAAAGTTAACTATTCTAAAGGACCACACCCTGTTGTATCTCTGTTGTGTCCGCCTACAAAGGCCCAATCAGAAGATGACCGTCTGCGGTCCAATCCTGTCCACTACCCATAGATACCCCAGGATATTACATACCCTTTCTACGATGAACTCTCATACTCTGTCCATCCATCCCACATGCAGCTGTAACTCTTAACCTAATCCTTTCTGTTAGAGCTGTGAGACTAAAAAAACGTTGGGTTTAAAAACCGTAAAACCTTAAAAATCTAAAACCATAATGCTCTCAAAATCCTGAGGCTTGTCCTCTTCTATAAACAGTAATGAAGAAGGAGCTTTAACCCATCATTAGGACGCTTGTAATCCATTCCTGATTCTTAATGACTTCACATGTTTATTACTAAAGATGTAATATTGTGATGTTTCATGCACTCCTTATCTAATGTAGGCCTTATCCCCTCTCTAAATTTAATGCACTCGAGCATCAGGTGTGGATTAAACCACCATGTTGCTTGCTGTTCAAAATTGATTAAAATGTCAGCATGCATGATATTCCAATGCCTCTGCTTGTCATAGCTATATGGCCTAGCAAGCACGTTGTAAAATGCACATGCACATCCTATGGCCATATTACAGGAATATCCTGTGAGTATGTCAATCCATCCTTTCTTCAATCATTATGGTATCATGTTCAGAAGCATCTGCTTCACTACACCCTCCAATCAAGCTAAATATGGTATGATGCTCCTGCCTAATCAAGCTAAATAAAATCAGACATATCACGGGATATTTCTGGTCAGGTTAGTGGACACCCCGCTCAAATCTTAATTGGCAGCGGTGCCCTCCAATGTATCAACACCAAAATACGCACCTAAACATAACCTCTCACATCGCTTACCGTAGGACTGTACAAATGGCTAATACTGGTAATTGTGAGAAACCATAAGGATATATCCATGGTACCATCACAGAGCAATCCTTAACATGAGCTTTATATGCACCTAAGTGCTATATATGCATCCCACAGCAGATGCATATGCTATCCAATATAAGGCCTACGTAGCCTATGGTACCCACATTGTCCTAGCCCACACACATAACAAGCAATACACCAACTAACTCTTCAATTTATACCCCCTTATCAATGCTACTCAGCTAATTTAAAACCTTGCTATATAAAGTAGAACACCAAGTCTTCCTTGCAATAATCAATCCTCTCTCGGGTCTATCACCCCCATGCTTCCGCCTAACCCTAATCTCAGTTGTCAACCTGCGCTAACTAATAACCGTCTCAAAAAATATCAAGATTTGCTGTTGTATCTTTGTTGTGTCGGCCAACAAAGGCCCGATCGGAAGGATGACCATCTGTGGTTCAGGATCCTTTGACACTACCCGTAGATACCCCAGGATACAACATTTGCTTACACCTCTCAGATGTTAACCATACTATTCTTTAATAGATCCTAACAATAAACCACCATATAGGCCCCTGTACCATCTTAGCCAACTTGAAATGGCAGGGACACGTACACAAATCAACGACTTGGATAAAGGATACATGGTGCCTCCGCTTCTCCTTGTTGGCACCCACCTTTATTGTCAAGAAACCTCACTCTGATAGACTACGCTTGTGCATTGACTTCTGAGCACTCATATCACGGCTAAAAACCGTTACCCTACCCCCGATTGACAATTGTTACATTGTATACACGGGGCTATTATTTTCTCTAGCCTGGATCTACAATCCGACTATCATCAAATCCTGCTGCCACCGGAAGACCAACATTGGTGTGCATCAGACACTATGAAATGTGTGACTTAGGTTTTGATCTAATGCTAATGCACCAGCCACATTTCAACTGCTGATGAATAATGATAATAATGAGAACCGCTAATAATAACCGCTAATGTAAAATTAACAAATATACACTAGTATGTTTAAGTGATCTTCTGGTGTTCTCTAAAAGCCCGGAAGAACATCTAGTTCATCTTTGTGATGTCCTTTATACCCTGCGGCAATATTATCTGTTTGCCTCAGCTGGAAAATCAACCTTAATCAAACCTGAACTATATCCTATTCTTGGGACACATTATCAGTTATGATGAAAAATTAAAGTTGATGCCACAAAAACTAAAGCAATCATTGACTGGCCTGATCCCAATAACTTAACCATGTTAAGGTCCTTTCTAGGACTTGCTAACTATTTCTGATGATTCCTCGTAAGATATTTGGTTATTGCCAAAACGCTTACCAACATCACCAAAACCAACATGCCTTAGGTATGGTTACCTCTATGCGAGGAAGGTTTTAATAAAATCACTATCCCGCTGATAAGCTCGGTGGTCTGAATTCTTACAACAATTTAACTTTGGATGGGTCTACAAACCTGGACCTCAAAACACAGTTGCTGATGCTCTCAGCAGACAAACAATCCTTGCATCCTTATATTATACCTCTACTACTCTTAACCTACCTATACTCCCCACGTTACTTATTGTTACCTGACAACCTATTGCCGCACGCCCACCAATTCAATGGTGTGTCCAGTATGGGCGTTTTCAATTTGGTTGGGCTTACCAACCCCATCGTATTTTAAACCCAGCTCATTAAATTGTTGTCTTAACCGGACATCCTACATGCTCTCAGAAGATTCGGCTCAGGCTGGTCTATCAGGCTGGTCTACCACCAGCTCAGGCTCCGGTGGTTGATCATGGTGAGGGACGTCGAGTTCAGGCTTGTCATCCTTCACCGTGCTCATCCGTCCTCCTAACCATAACCACAATAATATCAATCTTTCTCTTTGGGAATGAGTTCTTGAATAAATTCCTCCCCATAAATTCCTCCCCATGCATACAAGCTTTTTACCAGAAGACTTTTCAAGACCTGCGTTATGAATTTTCTGATAACCTTAACTGGTGAAAATCAGATAAACACCACCTTTTGGTTATTCCTGATGACCCCTCTGCAAGGCAATATGCCTTGCAAATATCCCATGACCCCCCATATAGTGGACATGGAGGTCGTAACCGAACCCTTAAAAACCTCCAACTTCTTTCTTGGTGGCCTCACATGCACAGTGATGATGATGAATACGTCGCATCATGCCAAGACTGCCAACATATCGAACCCTATTATGAACACCCACAAGGTTTACTTCAACCTTTGCCTATCCCTGACCGAAGGTGGGAAAGTGTGAGTATGGATCTCACTGCTCAACACCCAAAACCCGGCATAACCATGATGCAAGCGTGGTATTTGTGGACCGCCCCTCTAAAATGGTCCACTTTGCTCCAACAACCACTTCATGTACAGCTGAAGATGTGGCACACCTCTTCACTGAGTATGTTTGGAAACATCATGGTCTTCCTAAAACTTAAGGGATTTAGGGTTTTGAATGACTGTGATGTTCGATTTACCTCTGCATTCACTATGTTGTATCACTAATATTTAGCAATTAACCTCCACTGCGTTCCACCCACAAACTGATGGACAAACAGAGCACGCTTACGGTATTCATGAAGAAAACCGACGACATTATATCAACCCCACCCAGGATAACTGGGATACCTTATTGGTAGCTGTTGAATTCACAATTAACAATAGGTATCAAGGGTCAATAAAAACAATCCCAATTATGCTTAACTATGGACAATCCCAATTATTCTTTTAAATGTGGCTATCGCAACTCCTAACCTAACAGCTAATAACTTTAACCAACACCTAGAGGAAGGTGTGCATAACATAAAACACTGCCTTGCAGAGGCCAAGCAGAAACAATTTGCAGGCCGAACCCATACTGATGCTTCTTACAAACCATGAGACCTCCTAAACACTAAAAACCTGAAGAATTTACTACATTCTTCTGCTACTCGTAAGTTCCTGCCATGATGGGTTGGTCCCATCCCTGTAACGGACAGGATTGGTACAGCTGCATATAAGTTACACCTACCACCATCCTGGCAAATTCGCCCTGAAGTCCACGTCTCCTTCCTACGAACATGGAAGGATGATGGGCACACTCCTGCCCCATCTCCACCGTAACATATTAACAATACCCATGAACATGAAGTTCAACCTATCTTGGGTCATAAACCCTAGAAGCCGGGCAAGAAACCCTCCCACTACCTCATCAAATGGGTGGGTTATGGTGTTGAATGCAACACCTGGAAGCCAGCTCGCAACCTTTCTAATTGCTCACATGCCCTTGCTGAATATTGGGCTGTCAGACAGAACACAGACCCTTGATGGACACCCTAGACGGAACACAGATCCTAAAATGCCCCAGTATGTGTACACGACCAGGTAGCATCTTGCCGATTATGATACTCGTTACCATCAAATGCTTAATCTTCCATATTTACCCTGCTGAAGTCTGGAGTTCAAAGGCGTTCAAGAGTTTTATAAGCTCAAGTCCTAATTTTTTAAGTGACAGAAATCCTGTCACAGAAGTTGGATGTGTAGGACTTGGGTCAGCGGAAATGTATTATACAACAAAGACGGTCATCATTTACAGCAGCTGCAATAGGCAGAAATACATGCTATTGGCAATGAAGAACCCAGCACAAGAGAGGTTGTCAGTCGTACATGAACAGGGCCGGGCAACATGCATTTATGGAAACTGGAGCAGTTCATAGTAGCAGTGTGTGCCGCACACATGACAGGAAACACTAATAGGCCTGCTCCTGCAAGCCCAAATCTACAGCGTTCCTACGGTGTAGGTCGTCCCATAATTGTCCAGGACAGCCATTCCTATCGTAGGAGTTTTCCAATCCACCCTCAGGCAGGCTAGGAATTCCCTACACCGTAGGATGGACCTAATGGAACATCTTATTGCTTTGGAATGGTTTAATGTGTTTCTATAATTTGCAAAGCCGGCAACTCAGTCTTCTTCCGACTATTTTTTTGCCAAGAAAGCAAGGCAATAACATGACGTTCCCCCCACGTGTCGGAGGTCATTATCGGTTGGAAACCGAACAGTATTTATTAATCGCAAGGTCTTCATGCAGGGTCGCTGAAGCATGCAAGGACTACCAAGGCATTAAATATAAATTTAAGAACGTTGTCTTTGCTATTATACCAAATAAAATGCTATAATTGGTTATACTGCATGGCCATTTATGTAGTTATCGTACCTGTACAGCCCACACACCAGCACAATATCAAGGAGCCGAAACACCTGGTCAGCATCTCCAAAGGCCTTTGCGGCTCTCAACTACTACAGTTTAATAGAAAATGAAGTCACGCTCTTCATGTGAGAGGTCAGTTTCATCATTAAGCCACTTGAACACCATGTATATCCTATGCCACATTTTATTTGCCACATGACTATAACTACCTTATATAAACTTCCTGATTCAACAACTAATCTTTCATTGGTCTTAGCCTGATCTCATCGTATTGCAGAAACAAGCAATTCAGGATTCCTATTGTAGGAAATGTGTGGCATAGATTCCCATAACTACGGTCTGCTATAACAGGCCTAATGATATTTGTGTATTCAAAAACAACAGGTGAGCCGTTACTGAGGCCAAGTCGCAATAACTTCCCTCAAGCACAAGCTTTGTGCTTCCATCTATATGTGAGTATGGTAAAGCACAACCTATCCACTGAGTAAAGCATTGAAGCTCGGCCTCCATAGCCTTCATCAGAATGCCAGGTCGGCCTCAGTAATGATTTAATTCAATTCCTAATATCTCAGAGAGTTCTAGTAAATATATAATAAGCACTTGGCATTGTATGGGGCAAACTTGAGCCTTAACTGCCTGCAGATATTAATTCCCACTGGAGTGCTTCTGCCAGTTGTGTCTGAATTTCAGGTATCAGCATCAGCATTTAAAGCATCGCCACACACACACACACACATGCTCTAGGGTGCTTGCAACTTGGGCAGCCATGCGAGGCTGGGTCTGACAGTTTGGTCGTGTTGTATCAATCTGTACTACCTGTTGTGTGTAGGATAGGGGGGTACATCACCCGTGGCCACTAACCTGGCAGTCCCTACCTTCCCCGGTGTTTCGGGGCACCCTCAACCTGTTGTATAGGGACTCAGGGCATAGGCCCCCTATGCCTAGTATCTAGTAGTTAACAATATCAATTTTGCAGACATTAAAAGAATAATAGAACTTCCAAGTCATTGACAGCAATACGTTCATTTTCAATAAAATAGTTGCTGCTGATATAACAAGTTATGACAACAAGCTGGAGTCTCTAAGGAGGAGAATACATGGACATGCAGTAAGGAAATGCATACGATCAATTGGTGTGATCAGACTCAGGAGAGTCTACCATTGACAGAGTCACGGTTACATTAAAGCATGCAATCCATTGCCACTATGCTTATGCATAGTCGCGTATTTAGTAAAGGAGCTTACTAAGCAAGATGCTAAGTAAGTCCGGTATTATATGTACAACAGGTCTCCAGAAATGATGGTAGTCAAATGGGTATACCCATGTAAGGAACTAAAGTTATAGTGCACATGACTTACATATACTGTCAGCAGCAGCAGCAGCACCTGCTGGTTCACATGATTTCGCAGGACCTTCATGAGTTTTATTCTTTTGATAATCAGGGTTATAAATAGTGCGTGTATGTCACAAACTGTGGCCAATCCGGAAATATTACCCAAAATTGACGTATTGGACAACGATAATGTTTTTGATGAAAGACAGAAAATAAAAAGGACAATCGGCCAACGGATGTTCCAAGGGCCATGACATTTTTCCTTCAGGCCTTGAACCCAGTAGCTAACACACAACTGCTGCACAACAAACTTCAGAAGCCTGTTACACTCGCAATAGACCTCACTATAAAAGCTTGTTTGTTTTTGATACCTGAAATCTATGGCTTTCATTTGTCTAGGTCTAAAACCCTGAGACCTAAAACCCTTAAACCCTAAGAAGACCTAAAACCTTTCATTTTTTCATTGTAAATCACATGGATTTAGATTGTGTCATAGTCGTTCTGTACAGCTTATAGGTCCTAGCTAGGGTAGGAATATTCCTACCTTCCGTGTGCGGGGCTAGGAACTTCGTACGCTGTAGGACGGTTTGAGCTAGTGGAGCAATCAACTAATTTCTCAGCGATGTCTGTACTTTGTTATTTCCAAAAGCGATTAAGCAACGGCCCATTCGGAAGATGTTCATGCACTCAGTGAAGCTTTGTTGTAACCGCGACGTAATATTCTGTCGCTTTGCGCTTAGTCTCCTGCAATTTTTTCCCTTTACATTTCCTATTTACTAAATTCATGCAAATTATTATTATGTCTTAAGTCGTTTTTGGTTGACGCAAGACTTTAAAAAGACTTCTTATCCTAATTCAGTCGAATACCAATTTGTTGCTCAAGGTTGAGCTGTCATTGCATCTTATGGATTAATAACCCTTTTTGTCCTCTCAACGAGCCACTTTGATTTTAACTTTCTTTGGGATACGTGTAAAAAATTGTCTTTATTCAGTAGAAACAAATTTAATTAGAAGCTTGGAAAAGTGTCATCTAGTTATATTTATTCAGTTGGTTTCGGAGCAAGTGGCTGGCTAGTACCTGTTAAACAACTTTGGACGACTGGTTTAGCATGATCGGGCCCGGCAAGACCAGACCAGATGTCTGCGTTCCGCTAAGCTCAGTGCTTCTTGAAAAATTAATTATAGCTTTTGCCCTAACTGGTACTTTTCGACCGTGAGACGTCTGGATATCCACAAGCAATGTGACGTGACCTTAAAACATGTGAAATCAACCATAATATACTCACGGAGTATATGATGCAAAATGCATGATGATTGACGTTGGTGAGGCGCGGACGAGATTCCATTTTTGCTTGCATGGATCGCCGTTTCGCGCGTCCCCACGCTGCTATCTCACTTCATTTGCCTTAAATTAATACGATACTTCGTAGGGGTCCTGGTCACTAACGGTTTCTTTCCATAATTATATTCCGTTTTGTTGAAACTCCTTGCGATGTCTGCTTTTCCGCGTTAGCTCTTATCCACGTCAATCACCAGTAAGATTCATTTACAAAAAAAATATATACATGTATATATATTTATATTGATATTTATGTGTGTTTCCGCTATATGTCCTATCGTCGCATGTACCCTTCCTGGCACTACCACCGGCCGCTGCTGCCACTGCTGCCGCTGCCGCTGCTGGCGCTGCGGCCACATATTTTAGGTGAATCCGTTTGGGTCGTCTATGCTTTGTCGTACACTGACAGGAGTTCTTCAGCTGGCTAGCTGGATTGGGTAGGGTTGAGTTGGGTTGGGTCGGGTGGGTGGGTGGTGAAGCCAGGCCATGTAGTTGGGGGCAGGCAGGGAAAAGCGCTTGTGTATGCCAGCATAGCAGCCAGATGTCACAGGAGACCTCCAAAACCTCCAAAACCCTAGGGTGGCACGTAATTTAATTTCGCCGCGTGCACTCCGAGACTGACACAGACACTCTCGCGTCCCAAGACTCGCAACCTGGTTGTTGGTTCATTTACAGCTGTGGCCCTCAGTTGCCCGTTTGGTATTTTCTTATCCTTACCCTCATTCCCTCGTGTCCCGCATACCGCGTCCCTGGCTTCATCCCTTTCATCGCATCGCTCATTCGTAACTCTCCACCACCACGGCCCCCTCTCCCCACCACCACAAAACACGCACCCACCCAGAGGCGAGCTGCTTGGTTCTTTGCCGGTGACATGCCTGGAGACTGGTGACGGAACCATCGCGAATGCAGTGCTGGCTGAACATGCAGAGGCGGTGGGTGGGAAGTGGGATTGGGACGCGAGAGTGCCGAAGGTTGTCAAAAGGGAACACCCTACAGCAGGGGCTACATGGATGGCCATCGCAATCCAGCAATGATGTTTAAGGCCAGTGACCCAGAGAGTTCTGCGGAGATGCAGGAAGTCCAACAGTCAGAATGTTCCATCGATCAATCGATCGATCGATTGATTAACCACATACGCAATGTCGCAAATGTGGATAGCTCCAGAACAGTGGAAAACGAACAATGAAGCCTTAGGACAAGAAAACGCATTATGGCGTTCCTCTCACAGTCAGCATGGAACAGCACTGGCAGCCTGGCAGGGCTCCGTACAGCAGGATGTGGTTAGCGGTTAGTGCTTGGTCGGTTAGCTAGTCCTCGTTCCTTCAGTACCAGTAGCACCAGCTGGTTCGTGTCATTCGTCTTCCTCCCCCTCAATCCCCTCCCCTTTTCCCCTCATTTCCGCAGCTCGCCTGCTTAGAGGAGTCGCTCCGCACGAAAAAGCCCATGCGCACGCGCGCCAAGGCTCCGTACGACATATTCCCTGAAGAGGCACAGCCACCGCTCACGTGGGGCTTTGAGGAGCCCCTACCTGACTCTACCCGGGATGGACACCATCCCGGGGGCGGCTGCGAAGGTGGCGGTCAGCGGGACAGGAAGCAGGGTACTGATGCACCCGCCAATCAGGCGCAAGTCTGCGAGTCGGACGGTGCCGAGTGCAACGGCGGCGTCCGTTCTGTCCCGGAAGACCTTCCTTCGACCTGGGCAGATTTGGGAGGCGAGCCGCCGCAGCAGCCACATGGTACGGCTCATCAGGCGAATGAGGGCTTGAAATGCGGTGGCGGAGCTGTCACCGCCGCCGGTAGCGCGGCGCAACGGGTGGGCACAGGCGCCGCCGCTGCCGTTGCCGCCGCCGCCAAGCGCCTTTCTAACGACATTGTCGGCGGCAGCGGCGACAGTACTGCGGATCCCCAATGCCGTAGTATTATTGGCACGCCGAAGCCGCCATACCGTCAGCCAAACACCGGGTATGCCCCCCTCTCTCATGCGCGACATCGACAGCGGGCGAGGAGACACAGCAATGCAGTTGCAGCTGGTGTTGGCGCTGATGCTGTCGGGGGCGACGGTTTTGGTGATCCCGCTGCCGCTGCAGCAGCCACCCGTACTGCCCTCAATTCAGTATCAGCCAGAGAGATGATGCAGCAACCGCAAGCCCTACAGCAACAGCGACAGCGACAGCGACAGCAGCAATGGCCAACCTCAGATTCGACCGGTCGGCCGCTACCAGCAAATGCCAACAAGGCCGGGGGCCCGCCAGAGTCGGCCGGGGGCCCGGAATCGTCTCAGGTTCATGACCTCCGCCGGGGCCGCGGCGGTCAGGATTCCCCCCTGCGTCATCTTGAGCCTCAGCGGGGCTTAGAGCCCGCTGCCGACCATCGTGATGATAACCGTCACAATAAACAAAACAACTACCCCTTTCCATATTCTGGGCATTTGTTGCCCCCCCATCACCGCTCTCCGTCACATGGACGGCCGGGTGAGCATTCGCTGGCCTCCTCATCAGGCCCAGGTCGCACACGGGGCCTCAATAGCGTCAATCTGGGATATATGGTAATAGAGCCGCCGCCGCCGCCGCCGCCGCCACCGCCGCCGCCTCAGGGGGGCTTAGAGCCCGCTGCCGACCATCGTGATGATAACCGTCACAATAAACAAAACAACTACCCCTTTCCATATTCTGGGCATTTGTTGCCCTCCCATCACCGCTCTCCGTCACATGGACGGCCGGGTGAGCACTCGCTGGCCTCCTCGTCAGGCCCAGGTCGCACACGGGGCCTCAATAGCGCCAATCTGGGAAATATGGTAATAGAGCCGCCGCCGCCGCCGCCGCCGCCACCGCCGCCGCCTCAGGGGGGCTTAGAGCCCGCTGCCGACCATCGTGATGATAACCGTCACAATAAACAAAACAACTACCCCTTTCCATATTCTGGGCATTTATTGCCCTCCCATCACCGCTCTCCGTCACATGGACGGCCGGGTGAGCACTCGCTGGCCTCCTCGTCAGGCCCGGGCCGCACACGGGGCCTCAATAGCGCCAATCTGGGAAATATGGTAATAGAGCCGCCGCCGCCGCCGCCGCCGCCACCACCGCCGCCGGCACTCCAAAGCCGTGGCTCTTTGGTTCCGGAGCGGGATCAGGGACGCTCACTGGGGGAGAAGGAGTGTGTGGAGAGCCCGGGGCTGCAGGAGGCGGTCAGATTACCCACGATTCTCGGTTTGTCGGCTCCGGCTGCCAACGTGCTTCTGCCACCGTTGCAGCAAAACATCTTGCCAGTGGGGCTTAACGCGGGTCGGGGTGAGGACGAGGGATCATCACAACAGCTCCACAATCAGAAGCAGCAGCAGCAGCAACAGCAGCAGCCGGGACTATTATCCGGGCAGGCCGTCGCCATGGGGCAGATGCCGGTTGCATCAGGCGCGGAGAAGGATTCGCTGCTGGAGGTGTTGCAGGACCAGGACCAGCCGCACCAACCACAGCACGTGCAGGACGTGCACCCTGCGCACTTGCGTCGCTTCGAAGTATCCGAGCCGCAGGCGGGGCTGAAGCCACAACTGCGGAATGCGGGGCTGGCCGCCGCGGTCGCATCATCGACGGCGCCGGTCGCTGCAGCGGCGGCAGGAACGTCCTCTGCGACGGCATTCCAGGGGCCCCAAATGACAGCGTTGCCGAAAGTGAAGGTGGAGGCGGAGGCGGAGGCGGCGACACCAATTTTGGGGCTCACCACGTCTCCCTCGCCGGATCCGTCAACGATGTCACCGACATACCAACAAAATCCCACCATCCCCGACTCTCGTATTACGGTGGATATGAGCGGGGGGGAGGCGGAGCTAAGGCGTGTAAGACAACTGTTGCTGGAGCTAGAGCAGCGAGTTGCTGCGAGTGCGTCATCAAGCTCAGCCGCCAGGGGCGGGGCCATTTCTGCTACGCCTCTTCCTGGCACCGACAGGGCCCGGTTGCTGGAACTGCCGCAGCAGCAGCGGGCACAGGGAAATGTGCCTGATGCGCAGCATCCCTCGCATCCTCCCTCGCTACAGAACAATGATGCAGCGGCAAGAACAGCAGCGGCGACAGTGGCGGCGGCAACAGTGGCGGCGGTGAGAACAACAGCAGCGGCAACAATAGCAGCAGCGAAAGTGGCGGCGGCAACAGCGGCGGCGGTGAGAACAACTGCAGCGGCAACAGTGGCGGCGGTGAGCACAATTGCGACAAACTCCGCCGTCGCGGCAACTGGCGCCACAGCGGCTGAGGTTGCCGGCGGGTACCCCTCACACCAGCACCGCATACGTCAGGTGCAGCTAAACCAGCCGCCGCCTCCGGTCATCACAGCGAACGGCCCTACGCAGATCGTGACCACGCCACAATGTGCAGTGTTCGCATCCAGGGAAGCCGCTTTACCTGCTCCTGCAGCTTCAGCCCCGTCTCAGCCACAAGCGGAACGCACCACGAAGGCTGCTGGTGGTGTCGACGCCGACATTGCTCGCTCAACGGTCAAAGATGAGCAAGAGTTGGGGAGTGGCCTGCTGGGCCCTGTGGTGGCGGCGGCAATATCCATGCCTCCAAGCGCTGCAACTCTAGCGTCGGCTGTAGTTGCTGGCCAGAGCTCCACAGCCACCGCCTCCGCCTTCGCCGCTGCTGTAGCCTTCACTCCCCCCGCGCCTTCCTCCGAGGCAGCGCTATCATGTCTGAATACGGTGCGCTTCCGCGTGTTGCCGCTGTCTCATTTTTTCTGTGAGCCCTACATCCCGTCCATGTGCGACGAGGACCTGGGGTTGCAAAGGAATGCGGACCGGGAGGCAATGGCGCGACGGGCGAGTGAAGTGGACGATGATCCCGAGGTGCTGTTGCTGTTGGATGATACAGATGATAATGATGATGCGGACGATGAAGGCGATGCCGATGCCAATGCCGATGCCGATGCCGGGGAGGTGCTTAGGGGCGATGATGACCTGGCGACGGGAAGCGGGTCGAAGGAGCGCAGTGGGATATCGGAGATCAACAAGGAGGCGGTCACCATGTTGATGCAGCTGCTGCACCACTGACTAGGTGTGGGTGGACGGACAGACGGATACACAGACAGACGCACGGGAATGGGGACGGGGACGGGGTGGCAGGCACACAAGGAGACAGCGCTACGACAGCTACAAGGGGGGGGCGGAGGGTAAGTATGTGTATGCATGTACGTTGTTTTCGTATGTTGACTGTCAAGTGGGGTTTCATTTGAGGGGGGAAAGGCCTTCCTCACCGTTGTCCTTGACATTTTGAAGTGCCTGCGTTCTGCCGCTATGTCGTACAAGTGTGGTAAGATGCCGTCATGATTGGTCGCAGAACACTATATGCAGCACAGGCATTGCTGTTCGTGTTGCATGTGTATGTCTTGTACAAATTAGTTTACACAGGATCATTAGGTGTTGTTGCACTGATGTTGGCGACTTGCCCTCAGAGGACACCGGGGGCCCTGACCGGCCGAACCACAGCGCAGGGGGGCTCATACGTTGTTGTATGGCGACTGGAAGGCTAGTTAACTTGATAGACTACATTAAGTCCGGGAGCTCCCTTCGCTGCTTTCTTCATTCGTCTCGTGCGGGTGTTAAATGTATCACATTAGTCGATAACTCAGAAATGATTTTCACAGATAAGTGTCGTTTGATTGACTTATTTTGCCGTAAACCTACATTTATTTTGAAAGCCAAGCCGCGATGAGGAGTGTGCGCGTTTAGTAACAAATATGGCGGAGCACTGTTCCTATATGCATACGGAACAAATGGCTAGGCTACGGCTGTTGAAACGCAAGCGATTGAGAACGGGATTGAACCACACTGTGCGGTCGGTAAAACAGATCTGTGGGCACAACATATGTCGTACTATTGCGCAGCGACTATTTGGACTTAACTACATAATGAAACTCGCATGCGGTTGTGTCAAAATGTCAACAATATTCGTGTACTCTTTTCCTAATGGGGGATCTTTTATCAAGCGGTGTCATTATTTCAGGGAAGGTGTCGGGGAAGCTGCGGCAGCGCCAACCTGGCAACGCGCCAATCCATCCTTTGTTTGTTACCTGAAGCGCTGGCGAATGACGCAATTTATTTCCGGCTTACGGCGATGACGACAAAACAATCAGCCATGCACAGCGTCATTGTTACATAGACAGACAGACAGACAGACGGATGGAAGGGCACCGGAACTGCAGACCTGGCTTTACAGGGGTTTCTCGGTATCATGTAGACCCAACATACACCATGCGGGTTCCTTCCTGACACGTTTTTGCTCCCGAAGCTCAGTGGCCACTAGCCCGTGAGAAAGCAAAATCATTCAGCGCTGTACAGGGTTCTGCACTCCAAACGACACCCAGAGTAATGTGCGCACTACAAACAGTTGACTCCTTCAAAAGTTCAGTGACACTTATAGCCAGGCCCATGAATGAGCGATAGCGATAAACGCTTGCAGGACGGAATGTCTCCAAACCTAGCAGTTCACGACGGGGAGGCGGCCTGACACGGCGCAGGCCCTGCTGCCTTTGCTCGGGTGCAGGGGCTGTGATGGAATCAAAAAGCGTACCGGTGCAGGCAAGACATGACGCGGGTCTAGAGATCGATAGATGGCCATATACCAAACCCCGACGCTCTCTCTGAGTCCCAGGCTTTTGTCGGGTATCCCTCACGCTGCCATTCACTCCGAGGGCAGAGACGCTTTAAGCACCGTACAACACGCACATAACACTCCCGGACTGACCATGACCTATTCCTAAGACGGTACTATAAAAGCTACATGCAAAATCCTATGGGAAAGGCCACGCCGTGAGACCTCAAAGCAAGCCGCGCGTCATCCGGTCGTGCTTTGTCCCTAGCAGCCCACACTTGAGCTCCTGCTGTGAGTGCAGGTCAACCGGTGGCAAGTCCGAAACGTCCGGGAGACCTAGGTAGGACTCGTATTTGAACTCATCGAGCTCGCCCGTTAGTGACTCTAGGCCCAGCAGAGATGACGAAGCAGCGCCAGGCAGGCGCGTGAACTTGCTCAATATTTGTGCCTCGATCTGCGCTTTTGCTGGTGCCGAAACTCCATACAAATCACGAAGCATTTGTTGCTGCGAGGCCAGTGCCCGCTGCCGGTGCTCACGCTGGATCACCTCCACCGGGTGCTTAACGGAGACATCCTCTTTAAGTGAGGCTAATCCCAAACGCAAAGTATCATGATGCCTAGACTGAAAGGGGAGCGTAGCATCTGCTTCCATACTTGCTTAAAGGATGCCTCTCGAGAAGCTTTTTGAATTAGCCAGCAAATGATAGTCGTGAGGCAAACATAAACCGTAATAATTCTTTTAGTAATGATGAATTTATAGAAAAGGGCAACACAAAGGAAACGGGCTTGTACGACAACGGTCGCGGCTCAAGTAAGCCGTCCAAGGGATTATTTTGAAGTAAGCGGAGGCTGTACATATGTTACGCCAGTATGGAATCTGACAGTTGCTTCTATGTTGTGACTTTTGTACGCCTTGGAACTCCTAACAAGCCTTTATTTGGAGTATCGGACAATGGGACCCTGTCGGCGAGCCATGGCAGCCGGAATTATACTCCTCCAGCGTTTTCGGAAAGCTTATCGCTACCCAAGGTCACATTAAAATATATTTCGTGGACAGAAATTTCCCGAGGCTTGGGGCCTCGTGAAACTAACACCAGAGTGCTGAGTGAAAGAGTCCTTATGTAATTATGTTATGTCGGCAAAAGTACCTGGCGCCTTACCAGACGGGCCTCCGATTTTTGCGGGCTAGCAAGCAGACACTCGCCATTGCGATGCACCTGCTGTTTATGACATGCAGGCATAGTTGAAATTTACGGCAGGCGCAGGTAACACAACCTCCCGATTATCAAAATGATCATAAATGACGAAAACGAAAATCACTGCACTGAATGGTATGCATTATGATACTGGGGGCCCCTGACCAGGGCTTGTTCGTTACAAGTTTCTCCACTTTTGTTTGGACCCAGCGTCCTTATAAGGAAAGGAGTACGGAGCCGATATGTTATGCTGACGCTCCCGAAGAACTCTTCCGTGGGGGAGTAAACATCAGGGTGTACGGTATAGATTGCCCGCCCAACTTCAAACCCTGCCGGCAGCACGCAAGAGCTGGTTCACCCGGCTCGCATTACTGGTTCGGTTCGCATTACAGTCCCAATCTCGCAGATCCTTCGGGAGCAAGAGATGATGTAGTGCAGCAGCAGCGGGCAATGAAGTCGAGCCCCAAACGGCTGGAAAACCGATAAAGTTGGCCGCCCACTCCCAGGAGTGGTATTGGCTTTTTCATTCAAACACATTAGACGACGGTGTAAACCAGGAGTAAAAAGTTCACTAGTACCCAATTCCTTTTTACCTTTCAAGACCAAAGAGGTGCATCCGGTTCGTAGAGCATCTGTAGGGGCCACCATCGCTCACACCGCCGCTTCTTCCACATCGGTTTAAAACATACAACACCATCCGGCCCATACAGCTCTCCTACTTGCCGAATCCGGGATTGCCGCAGGCTCTTTTTATTAGCTTTTATACAAATATGTAAGTTACCGAACTACTCAAAAACCGCGTTTGCAAGAAAGTACCGATCGAGCCAAAAAGCGCCGAGAAGCGAAACACATTAAAACATTTTTGACATACATCTTCAAAGCAATCAAATTCATGGAAGCCTAGAAAGAAAGAGGCAGAACGAATAGCGGCATGTATTTCCCACGTGTAGTGCCCGGAGCCCGGTACAGGATGTAAAGTTTGGCGAGCGTGAACCCACATATCTGGCGGTGTTAAAAGACACCGGTTCGTAGCACCGGTGTGATGATATCTAGCAATGGATCGTACATGTGTACCATATCGCAAAGCAGCGCGTGAGCAGAGACAGGCTAAACCTGTAGAGAACCCCCATGATAACGTAGTAATAGGTAATGTTCATTATATTATTCCCTCTCTAATAAATCGCTGGACGTCCCGATAGCCAACCAACCAACCTTACCCGTGCCGCCAACAAGTGTGGGAAAGGTAGGGTATCTGGAAGCCCACAGGCAACGAACAAGTGAGCGAGGAACACAAGATAACGCGCAGGTGTTTTAACCTGTCGGCCATGGTGAGAAGGTTTAGGTGGACCCTGTTGCGGTTCAGAGTCAGACGCAGGCACATTTGTATGTGTGGACTGGGACTTAGGGTTTCGTTTTTTCAACTTCAGTTGCTTGGCGTGCCCAATACTCGCAATTAGTCAAAATTGATTCAGTTCCCAAGAATCATATTCAGGACCTTGACCTTTCCAAGCAATAGATAGTGACGCATAGTACGGCAGCCCTTCTTCCCTTCCTTGTGAAGGAAGATGGCTCCGACTTCAAACTCCAAAGAACCATCAATAATTTTTAGTGGTGGAGGTAACTTTAAAGTCCTGCCGGTATGATACGGACGAGGTAAGGATACATGAAATACATCATGCACTCGCACAGCAGGTAGAAAATCCAACCTGTAAGCCACAGGATTGATTTTCTGTTTAGTTACAATGGTCCAATAAATCAAGGGTACAATTTCCTTGGCCCATCGATATGCATGCTTCATGTGCTCAGGAGCAACTTGTCACCAACAGAAAATTCACGCTTAGAACAACTCTCATTCGCATACTTTTTCACCCGATAATAAGCTGCAGCCAAGCACTTTTTGGCACGCTCAATACAATTGATTCGAACTGAGGAAAGGAGCTCGTAAGCTCGGAGGCGACGCTCACATTAGAAGCCAAATGTCCCAACACTGTTGCACTAATTATCGTGAAGGAAGCCGTATTGATTTCGATGTGTTCGGAAAGCCGAGACAACGGATCAGCTGGGATTACAGCAAACCGCGCGATATTGCCCATCGAAATCAAACGATTCCAGAAATATCGACCTCGCCTGCAGTGGATTCAAAATGATTTGTGGCGCATCATACTGTTCGGTTCGTCACAACCTTAAATTTAATACGTACAAGATAAAATCTCCAAAATTTTACGGCATGTAATACAGCCAAAAGTTCGCGTTCGGTAGCATGGTAGTTCCGTTCGGCAGGAATCAACTTGCTGCTTTCAAAAGCTACAGGTCGATCGTGCTAAGTTAAGATACCTCTAAGCATCAGCAATTTCTCCGAAGGGTTCCCGTGGATTCGGTAAAGCAAGCACCGGCGCAGAGGTAAGGGATTCAGGAAAAACTTTCAATCGTCTTGCAAGCTTCCGACCCACGCAAACGGATTTTGGGCAAAAGTAATTCGGGTAAAGATGTTGCAATAGCCGAATAAACATGAATATGATAATGAAAATAATTTGCAACTCCAAGAAACTCAGCAATTCTTTAGGGACTGCGGACGGGGTCGGGACGGACCCCGTCCGCAGGAACGATATGTCCCAAAAAAGTCAGAAGCTTTACAAATTCGCATCTGGCTATCTTACAGAAAACTGATGCTGTAAATGCTGTTTCATCAGGATTTTTCTCGATACCTTAGGTACCTTACATAAAAAGAACTCGTAGCTTTCTTGGATATACTGAATTAACGTATTGAGAGGAATCGACAGATTGAGTGTTCGCAGCATGATTCGGGATCGGCGAAAAGATACGAGATAGAAGAGTTGTGTGTAGGATAGGGGGGTACATCACCCGTGGCCACTAACCTGATAGATACGAGATAGAAGAATGTGTCGAATTAGATGATGATGCAATCCTAGGATAGCACCCGTGGATTGCACCTATGGGTCACCTAGAATCAAATCGAAACCCGGCGAAAGCTCAACTACCGCGAATTGCAATCGTGCTTTGTACGTCTGCAAACGCATGGTGATATCTGCAAAGCCTACAAATTTCTCAGATTGACCATTAGCCCGTGTCGCAAGCACGGGGAGGCTTGACATAAATCCAACGTGTCGTGCAAAACCTGCACTCAACAAATGTGACGGTGTCGATGAGAACGGTTGCCCCCGCGCAACAGACTGAACCTACAAATTGCATGGCAAGGCTTCTAGAAACCGTAAAAGGAGCAGGCAGGCGTATGGTCGCATGCAATAAAATTAGGTAGTACGGCAGGGGCATCAAACCCAAACTCCATAGCCCATGGAATCCCACGCACTCTTTCGCCCTTGCAATCTGTAAACAGATAATTCGCATAATATTCGTGTGGCTCTTTCATCCCTGTAAGCAAAGCTTGCCAACTTGTTGCAGCCCACTTAGGAAGCAAAACTCCTCCCGATGTGGTCGTTGGTGCAAATTCCTTGCAGCGCAAATAATGTCGTAAACATGCTTGAATGCGTGCATGTGGTGGATGCATCCGAACGTGGTGTCCCGCACAGTTTTCGGGGCAAATGCGTCAGTGGTGAAGTGCATGGATTCCCAGCACGGGGCCTCAAGTGGTGCAGGCACCCTAGGCTGGCGCTGATCCGCCGCCTCGGCTGGCGGTGGGACAGCTCCCATCTGCGAGGCACCCCTTAAGCCTTGTCTCCCTGATAGGACCCCCTACCGGCGGGGTGCTGCAGCCTGCGGGCGACGGCCTACGTCCCCCTCCCATGGTGAGTAAAGCGGGTGGGACGCCGCAACAGGCCCGCCAGGAAGAACCTCTTCAGGCCCCTCCTCGGTTCGCACACCCCGCCTAAGTGAGCGCATTGGTGGCCCAGATCCTCCCGGTCCATCCCCCAACGTGGAGTGATACTCAGTGGCGGGCGTCAGCACTCCATCATCTCCACTGCCCAATGTTACATAACGGAGGCCTCGGCGTCCATCATAGTCCCAGGCGGGGTGCTCCGCAGGGGGAGCACCCCAGAAACCGCCCCATGGGTCCCAGCTTGGGGCGTCAGCGCCGCGCAGGCTCCTGGCATCACCACCGCCTGGGTCAGACGGCAGCGTATGCTCGTGTGCCGTAGCCGGCGCAGTGGCCGCTGGTGTAGCGGCCGCAGGCGTGTCGGGGTCTGCAGCCGCGGGCAAGTGCGGGCCCATGGTCGCTGGGGCGCCAGCTGCCACCGGTGGCGGTGACGGCGCAGAAGCGCCGCCAAGCGCTGCTTCTGCGCCGTCACCGCCACCGCTTCCATGACCGCCCGTGGTGACGGCGCGGTCGCCCCCCCTGGGGGGGGAAGGTGGCCCCTGGGGCCCAGAGCGAGCATCCCGACCAGCGCTTGCAGACACGCCTCGTCACCCACCTTCGGAGAGCACGGGAGAGACGGATCTGACCGAGGAAGGGGCGCGGCTACCGGGGATGCCAGCTCCCCGCAGCCCCGCGAGGAAAAGGCGCGCCGGCGGGCCGTCTAGTCGTGGGCTGGGCGAGGCCTCCGTGTCGGAGCCAGGGCGCCAAAAGAGATGGATGCCCCCGAGGCTGTTGGGGCTCCGGTCGATGCCGTCCCGCGGGGAGTGTAGTGGCCGGCTTCCAGATGGGCCCCGGCGGCTAGGGCGTTGCTGCGCCAATGTCCTTGTGTGAGACGCCACTGCGTGGGTCCGTGGGCGACGCTCCATGCGTGCGGAGCCGAAACCGTCCTCACTCGCCCGCGCAGATGTCGGTCTCGTGTCCATGCGCGGGGAACTTCGTTACTAGGTGTTGAAGAAAAGAATTCCTCAGGATGATGACCCAAGGGTAGCGACACCGAAGAGGCGCGCTTGCCGTCGTGGCGATGAGACTGGCCAAGTCCCTTGATATCGGAAGCACCCGGAGGCGTCGCGCGCTCCTAACGTCGCGGTGTAGATGCTGTCCGAAGAAAGAAGTGGAATGTGTAGATCTGCAGCTCCACACAAACGCCTGAAGCCTGAGCCCGTTCGCTTGAGGACACGATGACTTGACTTCACCTGGTAGTGGGTGTATGTGAGGCTGGCGCAGCAGTGCGCTAGCTGTAGCTCGGGCAACTACACTAGACACTGGCCTCACAGCCCGGCCCTGAGGCGAGACTGCACTACCTGTTCCTAGCTCTGTCGGTGATGGGGCGTCGCGCCGTGCAGTCACCTACTCCTCCAAGCTCCGTCGCGGAGTTCTATTGGCAGCTAATCAGGGTGATCAGTCCTGATAGCGCCTTTATTAGGCTGATCTATTGGCGGCCTGGGCAGATGCGCGGAATGTGAACTACTGTAAGAGTCTGTATAATATTGTTACAATGGCTCAATTCCGATCAGTCTATATCGACCAGGCGAAGCGCTTCCAACGGGAAGTCTTCGCCTTAGGTAACAGCAAGAGATCACTGAAATGTACGGCTCTTGGATCCAACAACGATCAACTGTCATTCACGCGAATCAGCAGCTGTCGGAACTGTCGTTTCCTAACTGCTCTTTTACCAGAATTGTCACGCCGTCAATAGTGCATGACAAGGCGTCGCAAAAAGATTAGCTCGTTTATCCCCACGCAAATCCCTCAAACACATACTTGTCGTTTCAGGCGCACACAAAACCTTCAACGGTTCAGTCGCAACAGGTTCATCCTCTTTAAGCAACACAGGCGTAGGGGCCACCATCGGCGTTGCCATATCAAAAGGTGTCGAAATGTCCAAAGACATAAGCGAAGCACGCAAGTCTTGATCAGACACAATAAAAAAATGCTGGTCAATAGGGGGGGGTCTAACCCTATGCAAGACGCATCGTCCTAAACGGATTTCATATCATCATAGGAAAAGAAATCCTTATGGTGCACATGGAGTCTGGCTTCTCACAGTTCTGAGCCCTGCTTGCGCAAAATGTTGACAACTCCATCGAAAGGCCTCGATCTCACATCTTATGAGCCGTATCGGTGGGGTTATGAAAGCGCTTTCCCTTGGGATTTAGTCAGGCATAGCGGGCTGGTGATGCAGGATATCCTAAAAGGGAGATCTCTTCCCGGTTTCCCGAACCAGAAGGACCTGAACTGGAGTGCCAGCGCCGGTGCTGAAATCCCGTGAGAGGTAATTGATTTAAAGTCATTCGAGCAGGAACGCAAAATGGTCCAAAATGATGCCCCAAGGGCCTACTCAAGATCAGCACCCGCCGCATCCTGGTTGAACATAATGTTACACGTGATGTGCGCCAGAAGAACGTGGATAGCAGTGTAGACCAGAAAGGCATCACCTATCTTGTGTGGGAATAACCTAGGTAACTATCTGATGTGTAGCCTGTACGTGTCCGTCCATGTCCCGTGCGGCATTAGGTGTTGTGCCTCGTGCTCGTTGAAGCTCGTGGTGCAACTCGGTAATAAACTGCTGAGCTTCGTTGGCAGACTTGCAGACCCCCTGATCCTTGATCCTTCAGTCGCTGAATCACGTTGACAATGACCGGATTATCCGTGACGCTCGAATAGTTGCACACAGCCAACTGCGTAGCCACTCCTTTGAAGGAATGGTATGGTTAGGGAGAGCTTCGATGTCCTTCTAGAGGTTCATGTGGGGGACCAACTGTGGGGGACCAAACTGCAAAAGCAGCCACCGATTCACCTTCTCATCGATAGCAAAGACATCCTTCCCTATTGTATTACGGTACTAGCCTTCGCTCCTCGCTAAGTGGTCGCTTGACTACACCCTCTATGCATAAACGCAGTGGGTATGGGTTGCATGCCCTGATCTAACCGTGACCCTGTCACTGGTCGACTCGCTTGGGTTGGATCTCACCGGTTGATTATATGTATTTTCTTAATACATATTCATGTATTCTCTTCCTTAGAGATTGCAGCTCTTTATGGTGGCTTGCCGTACTGAGCATAGGGTACCTATGCCCTGCGTTTCCTATCAGCCGGGAGTTATCCACGACCACCAGTTTGGAAGTGCGTGATACAACACTCACCAAGAGAAAACCAAAGAGCTCGTCAAGGACAAATTCCTGATACGTTGGTAAGGGCAGCGCCACTTTCTTTGCCCCCTCCACAGACATGTCATGACAATAAGTTGAAGATGGTGGATCGGGAAGGTGAGGGTCTTTGGGTCGGGGCGGAGACTTAGTAGCCGCATCTCGAAGTCGGTACCAGCAGTCGGTACCAGCTGATGAGGTCTGCATGGTTAATGCGGCCAAAGTGAGTGCACAAAGCTCTCATGCCCACAAAAAAATCTGTCTCGTTGCCGATGTTAAGTTTGGCGAGCGTGAACCCACATGGTGTCAAAAGATACCAGTGGTGTCAAAAGATACCGGTTCATAGCAACGGTATGGTGATATGTAGCAATGGATCGTACAAGTGTACCATATCGCAAAGTAGTAAGGTAGGTGGGGAAGTAAGGGCGCCGGCATGCATGCGCATGCGTATGCGACAGGTGGGATTACTACTTCATCGCTGGTAGGGGACCATTACTGGGGACGGAGGAGCGGGCGATTGTATGTAGCTATCACGACACAACACATTACCTGCATAGCACGTGACAACCGAATCGCCACGCGTCACAACTGACTACAACGGTCATTCACCTAGACTAGAGGCAACTGCTCTAACTTATATATAATTTAGCAGCAATAAAATAACATCCCGGCTATCAACTAAGCTGTCAAACGCTGGCTGGCGAGGAATTGCGTGCTAACTACAAACAAGACAAGAAAATTGCCGGGAATTTGCCCTAAGATGATGATCACGATTAAGGGAGAGCCATAGGTTGAGCTTCAGGGTGTCTGTTTGCCAACATGAAGTAGTCACCTGGTCGGCGCCCTTTGGCGCTGATCTTCATCATGATCGTCCCGTTGCGTAACTCTCGCAAACACCGCTGGACCCAGCAACGGCAGCCAATCCGACTGCCTTCAAGCGTTCCTTAGATTTATACATCTTTAGATCTTAGTGCTTTTAAGGTTCCCGGGAACCTCTGAACATTTGATTTGTTGATTGTTGCTTCTGCCTGTCCGTAACCCCGCGTGCTGACATACACTTAGCGTGGGCATCGCAGTTGTCATGCTTTTGTGTCGATTAGCGATCTTCTAATGCCCTTCCGCTATTTTCATGGCGGGAATTTCACATGGGGCAACAATGATGTGCTACGATGTGCTGACGTGTGCTTGTAGTCAGGTCTCAGGTGTAGTCCCTCCCCTCTATTGCAAGATGGGCGTAGTATGGGCCGAGGAGCATTGCATGGATGGATAAAGATCTTTGATTTGCAGCTCGACAGAGACGAGCGCAATTTGAGACCCGCGCGCAACCTTACGGGTGGCGGGCTCGCGGCGTTAAGGGGAGAATTCTGCAGGTCGGACTCTGCTCGTCCGACCGCAGTTGCCCGCAGGAACCAAGCAATCAGGGTTGATCAAGGTTAAATAAAAATAGTCTCATTGATTTAAGCTCAGGATCTCATGAGGAACAGCGCTTACTTGCGGAAAATGACGCCCGACGAATGTCGAGAGGCCCGACAGCGCGTTACAAAAATAACCCGCCTAACCCAAATTACGAAGTATCCTAAGCTTGTCTAATTAACTTCACCTCAATACAAGCCGGGCAAAGCAGCAACTCGGTTAACTTGGGTGAAACGGTTTCTTTGCAGTTAACAACACGAGAAATATTTTTATATTGCATATATATTGCATATATTCTATCGATTTCATAGCTAGAATTGGGCTCATTTGTCGGCTAGGGTGGATTGGGAACGAACTTGGGTTAGACTCCGTGTACTTATCACTGTTGTTTGACATTCCTTAATACGAAAAATCTATGAGATATTTTTTATGTGATAAGATATGGCTGTGGATAAGTATGACAGACAAATGGAGCCTCAGCTGTACAACATTTAGGAGGAAAAATAGTACAGACACCAATGGTTTGAGCCTCTCATAATATGACCCTCTCAGAGTTCATGTTTCTGTTGATTAATATGCCAAGGAAACTTGCTAAGCTTTTACATTCCGGCATTACATACGGGCATAAAAGGTTTACAGGATAAAATGTCCAAGAATGGACGACATACAATTCCAATAGAAATGAATTGATTTCTTTGCGAATATGATCTTAAACATTGGTAACAGTGTCCCCAATCAATTAGGGTACCAAACGGTGAACGGCGAATTTGATGAGAATAAAGAAGACCTAAAAGCTCATTTCTGCCATAACGATCAATAAAGGATAATGGTAGATGTACTTGGGCAGCGCGAGGTTCAAGGCGTCGCTGTCGCAGTCCGTTCGGCCCCTTCGACGAGCAGCGCAGCTTCTGAGGACGCAAAGCACCTGCGTAGTTTGGATGAAAGACATAAGCATAAAAAGGGTGCAAATGCTCACCTCGCGGTGCGTGTGCCTTCTGTTTGCCACTGGACCATTCGACAATGCATTCGATCCTCGGCCCACTTTGACGACGTGCAATCACGTATAATATACAGGCTTTGGCTCTGTCATATTCAGAGACGTCGCTTTTATGCATCAGGAAGCACAACGTGGTTCGAAAGTTCTGCATACTCGTGTCTCATTCAACGATATATGAAAACTTCATCCTCTTCTGCATCCTTTGTAATTGCATCACGTTGGGAATGAGCAGCAACCGCGAGGGGTTTGACCACACCCCAATGGGTCGGACGCTGAACAAATTCGAGTACCTGTGGGTAAGTCGCCTCGCTCTTTATCTCCACCATAGGATGGAATCAACGGAACTATGTCACAAGGACAATACCAGGGCAACCCCGAATTGAGAAGAGGAATATCGCCGGGTTACACAATCACATGGCCGCCATGCAAGGCAGCTGGATATCTGGATAAGCTTTATCGAACTACCTAATCCGACTGGTTCTGCCCCGGCCATTGTTGCCTCGTGCAACACGAACACATGCGTGTGTGTGCCCCGCCCCTTCCCTCTCCCGACACATGCACGTGCCTCTGCAGATCGGCATATTTAGTGCTGAAGCGCTGATGAAGATCGTGTCAATGGGTTTCATCCTAGCACCGGGGGCGTACCTGCGGGATGGTGAGGGATGACCCGTTTCATGGTTGCCAGCGACAGCCGCGGGAGGGGAGGGGAAGGCAAGGGGGCAGAACCTGAGAGGAGGGGAAAGGGAAGGCGCGGTGTCTGAACCCCCTTACCTCTTTGCCTGTGTCTGTGTGTATGTCTGTGTCTGTGTCTGTGTCTGTGTCTGTGTCTGTGTCTGTGTCTGTGTCTGTGTATATTTATGTTTGTTCGAAGGATGTTACCTTGCGAGCAATTGTATATGAATGCATGTGTATATGTATGTGTACAGCCCCTACTAGGGATTTGGGGGTAACTTTTAATGATTGACTGACAGACGGACGGACGGACAAACTAATGGACTGACGGACTGTTGCTGCATTGTAGGTTGGAACTGTATTGACTTCATCGTGGTGGTTCTCGGCTACGTCGACATCTTTTCGTGAGTCAGTTTCTCTCACCGTGTGGAGAATTACGTGCTGTAGAATGTACGGTGATTGTACCGTACAGTACTGTGCACCGTACTATTTTCGATGGATACATATACATCCTCTCTTTATTGTATTGTGTTATCTTGCGTTGTCTCAGCTAAAGGCCGAAAACTGGCTGCAAATGTGCCAACCATATTAAATATTACCATTTTACAATATTACCAGATCAACATATCATCAATTTAAATTCGTATCACGACTAACATGACGGCTGCTAAAAGCAGGGTTTACGGTCTGGGTATCTGGGCTGCAGGCCACCAGCTACACTTTTCTCTTTCAACGTGTATTCACACACCACCCTATACTGCATACAAATCTTATCCCCACCCCAACCCGCATACACACACATCCCCCCACATACACACACATACATACACACACACGCTCCCTCTAACCCGTATGTCCCCCCACCCCTGCGCTGTGGTTCGGCCCGGTGGTCAGGGTCCCCGGTGCTTGTGGTTGCAGCATGGAGAGAAACAACATATAGTGTAACACCTAATACACACACGCACTCTCTCATGTACACCCTGATTGTTTCCCGCCACCATCACCATCACCTCACCGCTGCAGGTCTGGCAACCTGACAGCGGTGCGGACGGTTCGGGTACTCCGACCTCTTCGTGCTATCACCAGAGTTCAGAGAATGAAGGTACGGATGGCGGGGAGAATGCATGGAGAGGTGTTTGCACGAGTTAATGCATCGTACGACATGGGGGAAATATGATTATTGTTGGACGAGCAGTGAATCGTAAGGGTTCAGTTTCTGGATTCCCTATCCGTTTCCCATCCCACCCGGCCCACATCATCTCACATACCATCCCAACCTGTCCCACTTCTCCCAGTTAAGCCTTGATGGGCCCTATGTCTGCACAGGTGCTGGTGACCACGATGATCGAGTCCATGCCAATGCTCATCGATGTCGTACTGTTGTGCGCCTTCACCTTCTTCATCTGGGGAATTGTTGCCGTACAGATTTTTGCGGGCGCCCTTAGGAACAGGTGGGCCGCACAGGACGGTAGAAAGATAGACAGGCAGACACACACGGATAGGTTTTGCCCCCTCATTCTCACCCTCAGCCTTCACCCACTTACACACCCTCTCGCGCATGTAATGGCGCCCAATCCGTAGCGTCCCAAACGCTCTGTCGTCCTCCTCCCCCTCTTCCTCCTCCTCCCCTCCCTCCCTCTTCCCCCTCTTCCCCTTTTTCCTGCTCCTCCTTCTCGTCCTCGTCCTCCTCCTCCTCCTCCTCCTCCTCCTCCTCCTCCTCCTCCTCCTCCTCCTCCTCCTCCTCCTCCTCCTCCTCTTCCCCCGCCTCCTCTTCCCCCGCCTCCTCTTCTACCGCCTCCTCTTTCCCTGCCTCCTCTTCCCCCGCCTCCTCTCCCCCCTTCTCTTCCGCACAGGTGCGCGGAACCGGACTTAACATTCGCGTACACCATCCAAGCAGCAGGTGGTGGCAGGCTTCTCCTTAGTAATGTGTCGTACATCGTATCGGACGAGCAAACCACGGACATGTGCAGTGGGCCACTCGCATCTGGTGCGTCTATCCTTTCGCAATTTGTTCGTTTGCTGCTCAGGTATGTTATGATATTCAAGTCCTACGTACATATGTTCAAACGGTAAGACATGCACAGGCAGGCACCTTCCAAAGTACGTAAGGTCTCGTGCCTCAGGGAAATCTGCCACATGGATTGGCTAATACGTGAATTAATTTATGCGTTTCTTCCCCCCCACCCACCCACGCACACACACATGCCCAATCTTACCGATCCATTCATGTGCCTGTGTGTCTGTGTGTCCATATGTGTGTATAAAGTATCCATACGGTTAAGTTTCTGCGACTAATACCCGGTTCCCTTGCGGATGGCCATCTTCCGATCGATCTTTGCCTTTGGCGCATATGTGTGTACATATATACATATAATATAATATAATATAATAATAATAATATCCCTTATATATAATAATATCCCTTATATATATAAGGAATATCACTGTACAGATACATCAATTTGTGTATTATTATTATTACGGCCGTGAGTTGTTTCTTCTCTCACAACGAGTTGGACGAAGCTCCGAATCCGTGCTCATGAAGACCGTTATGGCAACGGTATCATCATGCATTCAAAACACCGAAAGCGCTATTTCAACACCGTTCCTTCCCTGCGCCTGACTGCGTTAAAAGCACGGCGTTGGATAACACACGGTGATAACCCCACCATCTAAAAGGTCGGGAACAGAGCCCCCCTTTCCCTCTTTTACCCCGTCGAATCTCCCCCCCCCCAATTCCTCCTGGCTATTACATCTCTGTTTCCGTACAGACACGTCATGGTACGAGCTACCCGGCGGGTCAGTGCAATCCTACCCGGGACCCCGCGGCAGCGGCTTGGTTTGCCCCGCGGGACAGTACTGCACCGCGTACGGCAACCCAAACTACGGGATAACCAGTTTTGACAACATTTTATGGTCATGGCTGACAATCTTCCAGTGCATTACGCTAGAGTCTTGGACTGACGTGCTGTACATGACGTCGGATGCCGTATCCTGGTGGGTATGGCCCTTGTTTGTCGTGCTGATTGTGTTTGGGGCCTTCTTCCTCGTTAGTCTGGCACTGGCCGTCATTTTTCTACAATTCAATTCTGAAAATACGGAGACGCACAATCTAGAGCGGCAGCGCGAGCAGGAGGCAACGATGCGGCGGCAGCAGAGAGCGCGGCAACGGGAGAAGAAAGAGAAGGCGCAGCAGCAGCGGCGGAGGGAGCAAAAGGAGAGATTGACAGGGGAATCAGGGAAAGAGGAGGAGAAGCGGCGGAAAGGTTGTGGGAGGGTGAGCAGCGACAGTGGCAGCGGAGATGGCGGACGTTTGGCAGCTTCGGAGCGCGGCGCCTTCTTTGTCAGGAAAAGCGGGGAGCGGGCCACGGGAGATGCGGCGGACGACAGCCTGGGGCGCAGGGGGCAGGAGGTTCATATGCAGAAAAAGAAGGAGACGGAGGAGGTGGAGGTGGAGACGCGGACGTTTCGGCTGGTAAGTAGGGCCCGGGAGGGGGGTTGGGAGAAAGGGCGGGAGATGAGGATAGCGGAAGGCGATCGGGAAGTTGTCATGACATAATAATGCTATGTCAATATTTTGTCCTTGTTAAAGCCTTCCGCTAGATTGACGTGTGAGGTGTGACGTAAAGGCACTGCGATAGACCTGCTGAGGTTCGGTGACGGGGTCGGGGAAGACTAAGGCCATCTGAAGTTAACTAAACGGGAGGGGGGCTTGTGTATGTGTGTCTATTTATGCGCATGTTTGTGTGTCTGTGTCTGTGTGTCTGTGTCTGTGTCTGTGTGCCTGTATATGTGTCTGTGTATATGTGTTTGTTAACTTGGTTAACGGCTAGGCAGGCAGTGAGGTATGGTCGTTGGATAACTGGCTAGGTCATTGACTGTAGGAAACCCGAAACCCCCATTGAGCCCCCAGACGTCAACGAGCCTTTCGGAGACCGAGGTGGAGGGTTTGAGTCCCATACGTCAAGTTGCCTACCGGGTTGCCGTCAGCCCGTATCTGACCGGTACTACGATCGCGCTTATCCTGATCAACACCATCGTCATGTGCGTCAACTGGTACGGCATGCCGTACAAAGTCGAGCAGGCCACGAACTACATCAACTATGTACTGACGGTCTACTTTGCGGTGGAGCTGATCATTAAGTTGGTTGGGTTGGGTTTCAAACGGTACGTCGTCCGTTCCCGTTGATTTATGCTTATCAATCTATGTGTCTGTCTGTATCTGTATGGCGAATGGCGATCGGCCATCGAACGAGCGCCAACCAGTAAATTATGTGACTTCATAAACAAATAAGGCCCTTAGGACCGCTGCGGGCTACCGTCAGGAGTCGCAAATAGATGAATGCATTTACTTGGGTATAAGCCAAGAGATGCTCCCCTCCCCTCCCCTCCCCTCACCCCACCTCCCCTCCCCTCCCCTCCCCTCCCCTCCCCTCCCCTCACCCCACCTCCCCTCCCCTCCCCTCCCCTCCCCTCCCCTCCCCTCCCCTCCCCTCCCCTCCCCTCCCCTCCCCTCCCCTCCCCTCCCCTCCCCTCCCCTCCCCTCCCCTCCCCTCCCCTCCCCTCCCCTCCCCTCCCCTCCCCTCCCCTCCCCTCCCCTCCCCTCCCCTCCCCTCCCCTCCCCTCCCCTCCCCTCCCCTCCCCTCCCCTCCCCTCCCCTCCCCTCCCCTCCCCTCCCCTCCCCTCCCCTCCCCTCCCTATGTGTCCAGGTACTTCCAGGACGGCATGAACACCTTCGACTTCCTCGTAGTAGTCGTGTCTGTTGCCGAAATGATCATTGACCTGTTGCCCAGCGTGGGGGGCATGGGGTCGCTCTCCATTCTGCGCCTGCTGCGCCTGCTGCGCGTCTTCCGACTTATGCGGAGCTGGCGGGAGTTGTACGTCATTCTGCATGCTATCCTTCGTAGCGTTATGTCGACCATCTACCTTATGCTGCTGATGCTGCTGTTCATGTTCATTTCAGCGCTGATGGGGATGCAGCTGTTTGGGTACAAGTACGTACGAAGGAAGGGCTTAGGGCTTAGGGTTTAGGATTTAGGATTTACCCTTCCCAATATCCTACCTCTCTCCCCTCCCTGGCTGGCAGGGGGTTCGGGTGGTACACGCGCATTGCAGCACCAGCGGGCACTTATCAGTTATCAGTAATCAGTTTTCTTCGCTCGCACGTGCGTATCTTTCGATTGTGTTTTATTCCCCCTCGTCATCCCCCCTCCCGCTTCATATCGTATGGCCTCCTAATAACCAGGTTTATGTTTTGTGACTATGTGGAAGGTGCGAGAGCCGTGTGTCCGCCGGGTCAGAGAGTGTGGGGCGAGTGTCCGAACCACTTCTACTGCTACCTGCCATGCTCCAAGGAACAGAACGGAACCTGGGTGGACGCGCCGGGCTCGTTCTACAACGGGCTCGCGTACTGTGACAGCTTCTGCGCCAGCGCCGGGGATGCAGCGGGCAGCGGGTGCGAGTACCTGGCCATGGTTGGCAAGTCGCAGGTGCCCAGGGCCAACTTCGACAACGTGATGTGGGGCATGTTCACTGTGTTTCAGTTGCTCACCGGGGAGAACTGGAACAACATCATGTACGACAGTATGCGTACGACAACCGCGTGGGCCTCATTGTACTACATCATCGTAATTCTGCTGGGGACATACCTGGTGTTTAACTTATTTATCGCCATCTTACTGGACAATTTTACAGGTGTGTATTGAGCACTGGTGCCGTCGGCCCTCATGACGCCTGTGGCTATTATTTTTTATTTCCCCCAAATCGAGTTATATAAATAACGCATACTAAACTCCGACATACTTTTATTTCTTTATTTCTCTAATTAATTAGTTGATTAATTTTCAATTTCAGTATGTTATTGAGTACATATAATATAAGGTAATATAATATAAGGTTCTACCCCGACCGAGAGCGGGCCAAAGACCCAAAGTTGAGGGCAGGGTGCCCCCATGTCGGTGGACGGTGACGATCCCAATTATAGTGACCTGCGAGCTGACCAGGAGCGGAGTTGACGCCTTAGTTGATTCGGCAGATTCCGCTGGATGCCGGTGGTGGGTGCTGAACCTGGGAAAACCAGTGATTTCGGAGAAGTCGGCATGGGAGACTGGATGAGGGTGCCCCGAAATACCGGGGAAGGTAGGGACTGCCAGGTTAGTGGCCACGGGTGATGTACCCCCCTATCCCACACACACAATATCATCATAACGGCAAAGCAATTGATGACCAATCCCCCTCCCTCCACCTTATCCCCGGGGCAGGTGCCTTCACCTCCAACGTCCAGAAAGATGGAGATGCTAGCTCTGCGCAGCAGCCGCTGGGGGGAAGTTTGAGTGCAACCCAGACGGATTTGGGGGGGGGCAGGGCAGGCGCAGCACCAAGCCCGGCGGCTGCCTGGCGTGAAGCGCAGCTGCAGCTATACCAGCAGCGCCACATGCAGGAGGATTTGGACAGCTCGCAAGAGGGGAATTCGAACGGCTCAGACAACGAGAGGGAGGAGGAGGAGGAGGAACTGAAAGTCTCGGCCGCAGCTCCCTCGGTGGCATTGGTGGGGATGAGAGGGCCGAGAGGCGAGCCGGGAGATGGATGGGCACGAGACTTGAGTGTTGTTTTGCGCAACGCCAACGCTGCCACCGCTCCTGGCCTCACTGGCTTTGGTGACGTCTTCAGAACTTCTGTCGATGTGTTTAACCGATTCTCCTGCTCACAAAGTGTAAGGAGACGGAGCGGGGGGGATAACGGCCTGGAGGAAAGTTGCATCAGTAGCAGTGACAGTAATGTAGGTGGCAATAATGTAGGTCGTGGGCATGGAGGAGGAGGAGGAGGAGGCGGCAGTGGCGGCAGAGGCGGCAGTTGGGACCAGAGGTCGCGGGAGGTTGCAGTGGCAGGTGCAGGAGGCTGCCAAGATGCTTGCAGTCACAAGCCACCAGGACTCGACCCCCCTCTCCCGATTGCTCTTCTTCCTCCCCCTCATCTTCCCGCACCACCAACAACGGTCCCGATGCCAGTGCTCCGGTTCGGTGATGCGGATGCCGCCAATATGCGCGATGGAGGACAAGACATCACCAAGGTTATCATCACCTCAGCTCCTTCTTCCCCCCGATTCTCCGAATTGCACCCGTCTGGATTTAGATCCGGTGTATACCATATACGAAGTGATGGTGGTGATGATGGTGATAGCGGTGACAGACATCACAACAGCATCACCCCCACATTTATCACTGAAGGCAACCAACGGCAGTCGAAGGCCGCACCTACATCATTGTTGTCATGGCTGCCTGGTGTGCGGGTTCCTAGAAGCTCCCGATTCGGGTATCTGGGGCTGCTGCAGCCGCATGCTGCATCAGAACCTGGTGGTGGCGGGGGCAGCACCGGCGGTGCTGTTGGGGCCGGGGATGGGGACGGGGCTGCAGTCGGTGGACTTGCTCTGCCCTCCCTGGACGTCAGCAGCTCCTTGGGCCTCATGCGTATGCCGAATGGGGGTGTTTTAAACGACAATAAAAGCAAAAGCAGTAGCGGCAGTAGCAGCAAGATGCGGGGAGAGGTGGTGCATCTCCCAGGGAACGGTGGTGATGCCGGGGCTGGGGCTGGCGGGGAAAAAGGAAGAAAGTCAGCCGCCATCACCGCTCAACCGCCTCTTAACCCAGTGATGACGTGGCAGCAACAGCAGCAGCAGCAGCAGCAGCAGGAAGAGGAGGGACAGAACCAGCTGAAGTGGAATGCGCAGAAAACCGGGGAGGGAGAGGAGGAGAAGGGGAAGAAACGGACGCCTGGGCAAATATCCTCTTTCGATGTGATGGTAGCACCATCACTTGTGCCGTCGCCTCTGGACGGCAGGCCGGCAAATGCTACTGCTACTGCTCCTGCTACTGCTACTGCTACTGCTTCTTATGCCCCGGGGACGGGGCCTTCCCCTTCCGGCGCTGATATTCAACTTAGTCATTGTGTCAATTCCGACACTGCTGGCGGAAGCAACAGCAAAAGCAACAGCAGTAACAAAGCGTGGGGTGACCGCGGCGTATCGGTGGTCATGGCAGGGGCTGTAGCAGGGTTAGTGACGGCCACCGCTGGGGCCCTCACAGAGGCGACAATGGGCCCGGAGGTGGTCGTCCCGCGGCTGCGGCTGGAGGTGTTTGCCAGGCAGCAGCAGCAGCAGCAGCAGCAGCAGCAGCAGCTTTCTATGCGCCGTCTGGACGCAGGTGCAGATTTCGGTCGAGTCAGGAAATCTTCCAGCCGGTCGATTTCGGGGAGGTCGAATTTGAACATCAGCTTCTTGGGGCGCGGCAGTGATGACGATGACGATGACGATGATGACGATGATGATGTTGGGCATACTATTGATGCCAGCAGCAGTAGTAACAACCGCAGGATGGGGGACGGAATCACGAACCTTGCTGGCAGTAGCAGTAGCAGTAGCAGTAGCAGTAGCAGCAATGACAAGAGCAGTAACAGGGACGTTGCTGTTTTTGGCAGTAGCAGTGACAACAACCGGAGTAACAGTAAGAACGGCAGTAGGAACAGTAACGACAACAATAGGAGCAATCTGCGTCATGTGCTACAGCGATCGTTACGACGAATGGTAACATCGTTGAAGGATGTACGACACAACGGACATTTGTCATCCAAAATGGAAGGCCGTTCTCTGCGACTGTTGGGCCCGGATCACTGGCTTCGGTGGCGTGCCGCATGGCTGGTTCACAACAGCCATTTTGAGAACATCATCTTAATATTCATCTTGGCATCCTCAGTTGGCCTTGCTTTAGATTCTCCCTCCCTGGATCCGCATTCCCGCCTTTCCATGGCCCTACGGATCATGGACTACATCTTCTTGGGTGCCTTCACGTTGGAGGCTGTCCTCAAGATCGTGACCTTCGGTTTCGCATTTACAGGGAAGCACGCCTACGTCCGCAGCGGCTGGAACGTCCTGGACTTGTTTGTTGTGCTGCTGGGCTGGGCGCTGATAGTGGTGGAAGCAGTAGCTGCGGATGCGAGCGGGAACCTGCAAATGCTGCGCGTGCTGCGCACGCTACGCGCGCTGCGGCCGCTTCGTGCCGCAAGCCGTTTCCCGGGTCTTAGGGTCGTAGTCAGCGCGCTGTTTGCCGTGCTGCCCTCCATGATCAACGTGGCGCTGGTCTGTGCGTTCTTCTACCTCATCTTTGCGATTTTGGCGGTGAACCTGTTCAAGGGCGAGCTGTTTAACTGCATCGATGCGGCAAGCGGCGAGCGGATCGATCCATTTTATGTGATGCCGCCCGGTCAGGTGCTCACTCGAGCCTGGTGTGAGGCGGGCAAGCAGACCATCTCCCAATCTTCGCCAGGACATTACTTCATCGCGGCAAATGACACAATAATCACGTCTAACAATACCACAAAGTCAAATGACACCGTGCTCATATACAATATTACAACAAAGTAAGTGCTGTTAGTGTGTGTATGTGTGTCCATGTGTGTCCATGTGTGAGCGGCCACCGGGATCGCCTGACTGATTCGTATGCCGCTATCGGGATTGGTATTTGCTGCAGTTGCAGTTGCCATTGTTGCTGTTCTTGGCGTTCTTGTTGGCTAGTGGTTGGTGGTCGGTGGTTAGTGGCTGATTGTTGTGTTCACATATCCCTATCCCAAGATAGATTTATTATCCATCCTCAAGGCCGCATGTTGCGTACCGTTTGCTGTCGTACAGCTTTGCCCCATCATGCCCCAGGATGCCCTGTAGCGTCCCAAGCTGTTTCCGCCTCCCGCCTAAACACCGCAAAACACACAAGGACCAAAACACACACGCTCCCGTTCCAACTCCCTTCACCCAACAGCACAACCAACCGTACATACACACACGGTTTTTAAATGTTATATTATGTCATATTTTTTCTCAGCTTCCTGTCCCCGTCCTCCCCCCCTTCCCTCGTCCTCCTCCCCCTTGGCTTTCCTCCTCCCCAACCCATGATTCAACCCGCAGGTGGGTAAATCCAAGATCAAATTTCGACAATGTGGGCGTTGCGATGCTGACTCTTTTCCAAATAGCCACTTTGGAGTTGTGGGTGGACATGGCCTTCTCGGCGGTGGACGCGGTGGGAGAGGGCAAACAGCCGCTGTGGAACCACTCGCCTGCTGCGCTTCTTTTCTTCGTGGTATTCATCGCCATCTGCTCCTTCTTTATTCTAAACCTCTTTGTTGGTGTGACGCTGGAAAAGGTAAGGGAGGCAGGGTTGCCGGCTGGGGGGTGAGGGGTGAGGTTTGGGTGGGGTGTGTGCGCCGTGAGGCTTGGGATGGAGTGGCGTGGCCTGGGATTGGTGGTGGATGCTTGGGGTGCTATAACAACGACAGACCCTTGGGGCACAGCAACTTGAGCGGGAAAGGTTGGGGGCTGCTGGCTTCTGCGCTTTAAATGGGTTTTGGGGCATTCTTCCGCAGGTAACGTAAGCTCTATTTTATTTTATTTTATTTTATTTTATTTTATTTTATTTTATTTTATTTTATTTTATTTTATTTTATTTTATTTTATTTTATTTTATTTTATTTTATTTTATTTTATTTTATTTTATTTTATTTTATTTTATTTTATTTTATTTTATTTTATTTTATTTTATTTTATTTTATTTTATTTTATTTTATTTTATTTTATTTTATTTTATTTTATTTTATTTTATTTTATTTTATTTTATTTTATTTTATTTTATTTTATTTTATTTTATTTTATTTTATTTTATTTTATTTTATTTTATTTTATTTTATTTTATTTTATTTTATTTTATTTTATTTTATTTTATTTTATTTTATTTTATTTTATTTTATTTTATTTTATTTTATTTTATTTTATTTTATTTTATTTTATTTTATTTTATTTTATTTTATTTTATTTTATTTTATTTTATTTTATTTTATAATTTTAAAGATTCTTTAGCCATCAACCGATTTCCGTGCTTCTCCCCCTTCTCCTCCCCCTTCTCTTCCCCCTTCTCCTATCCTTCTTCTCCCTCGCCTCCGGTGGCGGATTCGGCCAAAAACGGCCGGTGTTCGTTTTTGTGGCTGGCGGCGGCTATTGGCTTTATGGGCCCTACAGGTGGCTGAGCTCCAACGCGAACAAACTGCCCCCAGTGTGTTCGTGACCCCCCAGCAGCAGGACTGGGTGGACGTGCAGAAACTCCTGTTGCGGACCCGTATGCAGCCCCTCCCCGCCCGCCCAGAGGAGCCCCTCTGGAGGGGCGCGCTATTCGACGGCGTCGTCAGCCCGCTGTTCGTGAACTGCATCCTGGTCACCATCGCCGTCAACACAATCTTTATGGCAATGGTACATGCGGATATGTCCGAGGCCTGGAAGGTTTGTCCATTTGTCCATTTGTTACAGCGATTGCAACAGCGCCAGCAGCAGGCGGTAGCTTTGGCTGTATGATGAGCCTAATTAGGCACCCTGCTCAACCGCACCCCAGCCACTCCGAAATTCCAATTCTGTAAGGCGATAGTATGATTGTTGCCCGCATGCCAGTAATGCTTGGCTGCAGCTACTCGTACATATGCGCCTGAGGATTAAATATATATAATATTTAGAAACATAAAAACATTCTAATTGTATGAAATACTTTGAAAATATGTTTAGTAGGTATATTTTTTTCAATAATAACTTTAGAAATTTTTGAATAATTTACTCTCCGCACAATAATTATATCTCTCTTCTTTCCACGTGTCTTGCGTTGAAATGCCAAAGTAAATCATCACTGGTGAAACCATCGTCATCTTCCTTCGATTTCCTCTCTTCCCAAAGCCACCATTTAAGCCCCCGCCGCCACCACCCAGCAGCCCCACATCTATCATCTTTTGCCCAAATGTTGGTTGTACATGCAGGCGGTTATGTCGTACAGCAACTTGTTGTTCACTTGCATCTTCGTTGTGGAGGCCGTCCTGAAGGTTACGGCGTTCGGCCCGCGGGGCTACTTCCATGACCGCTGGAACTGCTTCGACTTGTTCGTGGTGGTGGTGTCGGTGGCGTCGGTGGCGCTGGACTTCAGCAACACGAGGAACCTCAGCTTCATGCCCGTGCTGCGCGCGCTGAGGGTCGTCCGGGTCGTGCGCCTTGTGCGCAGGGTAGGTTGACCATTTAGCATAACACTGGGTCATGTAGGGTCGTGAAGGGTCCAACCCGTATTTTCGTCTCGCCCCTTTTCATCCAAAAGCTCCACCTCCTCTCTTGCTGCATCACGTTCCCCCTGCCTCCATTGGCTTGTGCAACAATATAATATAATATAACATAATATAATATAATATAGTATAGTATAGTATAGTATAGTATAGTATAGTATAGTATAGTATAGTATAGTATAGTATAGTATAGTATAGTATAGTATAATATAATATAATATAATATAATATAATATAATATAATATAATATAATATAATATAATATAATATAATATAATATAATATAATATAATATAATATAATATAATATAATATAATATAATATAATATAATATAATATAATATAATATAATATAATATAATATAATATAATATAATATAATATAATATAATATAATATAATATAATATAATATAATATAATATAATATAATATAATATAATATAATATAATATAATATAATATAATATAATATAATATAATATAACATAAATCATGCATACACATGTGCATACACACACACCAGGCGGCTGGTGTACGGCGGGTGATTATGACTCTGGTTTACTCCCTGCCCGCGCTGGTCAACGTGGGGGGCATCATGCTGTTGTTCTTCACCGTGTACGCCATCATTGGGATGAATCTATACGGGAATATCGTACACGGCAACTACCTCAACCGTCACGCCAACTTCAACAATTTCCCCAACGCCATGTTGGTACTTATGAGGTGAGGGGATTCCTATATAAGTGTGTGCCTGTATGAGGATTTTTGTGCGTGTGTATGTCTCATGGACGAGCAGGGGAAACGGCTAACGGTCGTGCAAATGCCCGTGATAGTATTCTCTGGGGACGGGGGACGAAAGGGGAGGAGGGGCGACATTGCAACGCTTCTCCTGCCACCACTCATCCTCAGCATCCCCATTATTTCTTTTTCGTTTACTTTCGCCGTTGCGCTTCTCCTTCCACCGATGTTGTTGCACGAGGAAGTTCATGTTTCCCACTTCAAGATGCCACCGCTTTACTGCCCTCTCAGGCCCGTTCCCCACTGCTTCGAAATGTACCGCAAAAAACCCACACGCGCTGAACTAATTGTGGACCTGCCGCGCCTCTGGCAGGTCACATTCATCTCATTCTACATTTAAAGATATACGCACATAAGTACGCACATACACACACGGCCCCTCCCCACCCCTTTGTTCCCCCCCCGTCCGCCCCTCCCCTTCCCCCGCCCACACACAACCCTAAGGATGATAACGGGTGAGAGTTGGGACGGCATCATGCTGGATTGCATGGTCACAAGCGCGTGCGTGAGAGTCATCACCACCACCACTATCAACACACATCCGCCCTCCCCCTTCCTCTCCCCCTTCCTCTCCCCCTTCCCCTCCTCCCAATCCTCCACCTTCCCCCCTTCCACCTTTCCCCCTTCCACCTTCCCCGCTCCCCCCTCCTCCTCTCTGCCTACGAGCATCACCCTCCTGGCTGGCACCTACCTGGACCCCTCCGACCCGCTCCTGTCTTCCCTGCCTTCTAACGCCACGCAAAACCAGTGCCCCCTCACCCCCGTCCTGGCCGTGTTCTATTTCCCTACCTTTGTGATTCTGTGCGGTTTCATCCTGCTTAATCTTGTGATTGCGGTCATTCTGGAGAATATGATGGCGGCAGAGGCAGATGAGGCGCTGCCCGTGTCTAAGACTATGGTCGAACAGTTCGTGGGGGCCTGGGGAAAGCTGGATCCCGAGGCACGTGGGTTCATACACGCGTCCCAGCTGCCCCTGCTTATCGGGGAGCTGGATCCCCCTCTGGCAACCAAGGGACTGCCCACCCGAACGGCAATTCAAGCCATTATTATGTCGGTGGATATTCCGGTGCGACAACATAACCAGGTGAGATGGTCTGGTGTGCAAGGTGTGTGTGTGTGTGTGTGTGAGAGAGAGAGAGAGAGAGAGTGAGACAGCGAGAGAGAGAGAGAGAGTGAGACAGCGAGAGAGAGAGAGAGAGTGAGACAGCGAGAGAGAGAGAGAGAGTGAGACAGCGAGAGAGAGAGAGAGAGTGAGACAGCGAGAGAGAGAGAGAGAGTGAGACAGCGAGAGAGGGAGAGAGATGAGGTGTGTGTGTTAGGGGGGAGGGGAGGATGTGGAGAGGGCCCTATGCACACACATACACACACACGGGGTGGAGCGAGGAGTCTGCGAAGGCGCGGGCGAAGGTGGGGCGGGATGGCAATCTAAACACGGCTCCTCCCCCGGGTTCCGGGTCTTAGGGGAGGTGTCGGTTGAGTGCGACGAGATCGTGAACGGAGTGAAGGTTCTTCGTATGCTCGTCTTTTACATCACATGCTCCCTTTTCATTCCTTGACATATATCTAATAAATAAAAAAATACATTCGAAGATTAGATAAAAAAGGATTGCCGTCGGCAATAAGTTTACAACTAAAATTAAGTTTATTCAATATGTGTGCAAATTACATTTGTTTAATAAGTTCAAATAAAAAGTTATCATTATAAGGTATTATGTATAAATTACCATTGAATATATCCCTTACTTCCAGTTTTCGTTGTTTTGCTTATTCCGTACCACCACTCCACCGTGACATCATAACACACTTGTGCTCAGGTGACCTTCTTAGAAACGCTACACGCTCTGGCGGGACGGCTGGCTGGTTGCCAACTGCCGGAAATCGAGGAGGACTGGATCGTCGCCCGTTACATGAAGAGGTTACAGGGGGGTGTCGGCGCGAGCTTTCCCCGCTACACAGCAGCGCACTTCCACGCAGCCCTCCACGTGAAGGCCGCCATCCAAGGCTTCCTCGCACGCCATAAGCTACGGGAGAAGGAAAGACAAATTACTGCTACTTCTTATCCTAATTCTAATTCTACTGCTAGTGCTTCTGTTATTGGTGCTGGTGCTGGTGCTGGTACTACTGTGTCTACGTCTATAGGTTCAGTTGTGACAGCGGTTACCGTTGGGAATGCTGCAGTACCTGATGCCACATGAGCGGCTAGGTAAGGGGGAAACGGGGCTTCTCGGTCAGCAGAAAGGGAAAGGGAGGCGCTGCTGGGTGGCGCTGGGAGGCTCTACCTTATGCCATGACAGCCACTATAGCCGCGAAGGCCGAAAGTGCCGTGAAGGCTGCGAAGGTCGCCGTCGCCAAATTATTCGTAATATATTCAAGTCATGTAGGTTTGCCACTCCATCTGATGATGCGCATTGCCGTACATATTAGGGCGTACGTACGACGTTCTTTAGGGTTCCTTCGCCCCACCTAGCCGAGTGGGGGGGTCCAGTCCAGGAAGCACTTAGTTCCGGATTGGGGTTTGGTTTCAGAGCTGCTGATCCAAAAGATTCAGGACGCATGAGGGAACGACCCTACACGACCCCCGGTGCATACACAACATTTCATTATGCATGTAGTAAAACAACATCTTCGCTGTGTTGGTTGGTGGACCTGCGTGTACGACCTTACCAACCGCCGCAGATGATGGGAGAAAGGAATGAAGGGATGGGTTTTCGAAAATTACCCTTTCAATGTGGTTGTAGTGAGTTTCCTATTCATCAGTGTCGGAACTACAACGAATGCAATAAGTAAGGAAAACGGAAACGAATGGGTCTGTGATAACTAAGGCCGTTAGTTGCGGTTGTTGATTCGGATGCTAAACGGTATTGCTTTTGGTCGTGGCTGCTACTGAATGAGTGAAAACAGAGTGAGCTGCTCCAAGATTGACAGATTGCGGGGAGGGGGTTTACGGGGTACGTATAGCTGATGGCTAGTGTGTAATGATACGTACGGCCTGAGGGTTGTGCCGTACGTACGAGGGAAGGTAGGACGGGGAGCGTGATGAGCGGGTGGCGTGGCGCCAAAATCGAGTGTACGAGTGTACGAGGGTGTGTATATGTGTCTTTGCACGCATATTCACCGTGTACCCGCAGCAGTCGGTCATTGCTTTGGGCACTTCTTTGCTTGCGCGGCTAGGTTAGTTAAATTTGTTGGGTTAGTTTGGTTAGTTTGAAGGGAAAGGGAAGGAGCTGCTGCTGGATGGACGCAATGGACGCATGCATTCTATCTATAGCTTAGCGATGATGACGCGGCGGGTATAGGTAGACATAGGCATACACAACAAGGCCTTACTTGTGGCGGCGTACGTGCGTATGTGTCGCTACATTTGATCGGTCCTCCAGCCATTCGAGCGTGCAAGCATAGCTATCTCCAAAAATAAATATCGATTGTCATCAGGGGTCATCACCAGCAGGCATAACCCCTGACTGCCATCACCGGCCATTGGTATTTATTAACATTATTAACGAATTGCTCGAGTTCGCTCGCTTTTACAACATCATCATCAGGTCATACAACATCGTATCAAGATCAGTATTGCGAAAAGTGAAACGGGACTTACTGCTGTATCCCCCCCATGGATACTTATTACTAAGCAGTGTAATGGTTAACAATATTATCATATAAATTCATTCAATCTCCCAGAAGATACACATTCCCCTGGCTTCGGAACAGCAGCAACAGCAGCAATCACAATACGCTGCCTGTTGCCAACAAATAATGCGAGAATTAACATACATGCATAAATGCATAAGAATCAACCCTCTGGACTCATGTGCACGTTGCCATCCATGCTACGTAACATCGGACAGGCATATTGTGTCCGACAGACGGAACGTGCTCCCTACTCCATGCACCTGACTCCGCATGCTGGACCCGGAAGTATCGACAAGCAACACGTAATATCAGAATAATAGACAGAAAGGATGGGTTAGATAGTAGAACTGGTATCCATTAACAGCTGGTGTGCAGCTGGCTCAGCAGCCAGTGGCCCTTCTCAACCTGCGTGCCTTCAGACAGCACCGCCGGACAAACCAAATTACTCCCAAACACCCCAGCCCCAGCGCCAACGCCAACGGGGGGGTTCAGTTCGCTCCGAAAGCGCATGAATCGCTAGCCGCTGTCTCTACACATACATGCCGTTCAATCTGCCCAGCAGCCTTTCTCGTAACGGTATTTTCTGTCCCTGTCCCTGCCCGTCCCTTTGAGAGGGACTCTCCCTTGTCTCCAGCCGGACCCGCCCATGCAACCTTCTACATCCTCACGAGCAAATAAAGTATACGTGTATATTATGTATACGTGTAGACTTCATGCTCGCGATGAATCCATCCAGTTGTATACGGTATCTGAACGGCACGACCAGGCCCTGTATCGTACACGCATGCACGGGCTCCCCATGCTTTGCTCAAGCAAACACCCCTGAAGAGGCGTGACGGGGTCTGCCAAAGCCTTTCCAAGTCAGGCACTTATGGAAGATACTGAACTTCCCTGAGAATGCCTGTCCGATACATAAGCCACGACGTGTACTTTCCTCATAATCCGCGACTTGCTGGCTTCGCCCCTCACAACTAGATGCTGCTGTATCGTCGGTTGCAAGCTTGCCATCTGGGCAGCTCCGAACCTCCTCCCCTCTCCCCGGGTTCAGAGCGGTGAAGGCTTCACTACTCAGGGCGGGCGGGCCACAAAGACAGGATGGCCTTTCACTTTGCAGCGCCGAGATTCTTCTTCAATCACAATCATTTCCCCTTCATATCACTCCGATGGCTATCTACCTCTCTACCTACCTATGCATCGCCAAATAAGCGCGACCTATTGGGGGATCCTCATTTCAGTTAGTTGCCCCGCACGCACACACGCACATGCACACGCACACGCACATGCACACGCACCCAATCCCCGTGGCCCGGCCACCATGATTCACAGATAAGCAAAGACCCATATTTCTCCCTCCTCTGCGGCTCTCGAATTGGTAAAGCAGGTAAAGCAGGTTGCCGCTGTTCTTCACCACCACGACGTAGCTGCTCAGCCCAGGTTTCACTGCTGGCCTGACGAGCATACTTCTCCACTGCCCTACGTTTTTTATTTGGCCATGCTTTGTGCGTCGTCTAATCCGTCCCTCCCTCCCCTCACCCCTCAATCGTATAAGCAGGTACCATGTGGACATGCACAGTAGGAGTGTCATGAGCAGCAGTAGCAGTACGATTGTAATCACCAGGTGAAAAAGACGTATTGTCAGCAATTGTTCCTGTTCCTTTCACAAGAACATCGCCCACGTACGTGGCTCTCCCCCGAATGCCCCATGGCCCTCGCGACCCGCACGTGAAGTTTACGCAAGCCCATCCATGCAAAAGAACCATCCAAGCTCCGCCGCCTGATGCCAGCACCCCACCAATAATGCGACCAACCATGCGAAGTTAAGGACTGACTAGGACCTGAGTAGTAGTAGTAACCGTAGCTGTAGCTGTAGCTGTAGCTGTAGCTGTAGCTGTAGCTGTAGCTGTAGCTGTAACCGTAGCTGTTTCTGGCTTTCTCGCTCACTGCATGGATGGCGGGAGCAATCCTTCGCGGCTTCCCGACTCACCGGAAATAGATGAATGCGTCCGTTCTCCGAGTCCGTATGTGTAACTTGGAGCATGTCATGTCGTGAACATTCACGTCATTCGCTCTCGCCCCACGTATCAGCTAGGAGCTCACGAATGCTATGAGCTCGGCAGAGTGATCCCCTAGGCAAGCCTGCATATGTCCATTTCCTCATCAGGACATTCCCACATATAAATATCACCGGAGCACGTGCATGATGACATACATGCAAAAATAATAATCTGTACAAGTTCAAGAGGGCGTCAGGGATCTTGCGTCTACACTTCCTGCTTCTCTCCCCACCCACCCCCACCTTTCTCATAACAGTTCTCAAGGTGCATGCAGATTAACGACAGCTACAAGCGCGTGAGTTCAGCTCGGATGAGTTCAGCTCAGTCAGCTGAGTCTTGCTCATCACGTATACCAAAGGCCCCCGCCCCAAGGAATGGATGCAGGGGATGGACGCCCACCTACGCAGACGGGCCATCTTCCATGCATTCTAGCACCTAGCTAAAAGCTCCCACCGTCATTGGATACTACCACCCTCAGCCCCGGGTAGCCGGGGATTCCGGGCGGCTGGCGATTCCCACTTGCCGGTGCACCACAGCTCCATTCGGCGACACTATCACCGGCAGCCTCTTACGGCTACTGCTACTCCTGGCGAACGGCAGTGGCGGTGACTGTGAAGCCCTGCTTTGGGAGGGCGACCTGGGCGGCCGGTTCGGAGCGCCGTTTTCGAGTGCCTTAACAAGCGGACCACACAGCACCCCCCCGCCGTTCGGCTGCTGCTGTGCTGTGCTGTGCTTGCTGCTGCTGAGCTGGTTGCTGTCGCCGCTGCTCCTGTCCTGATGCAGCTTCCTCTCCGGGATCCGCGGGGATTCCGAGCTGACCCCGAAGCTTGTGGCGCAGAACGAAGCCGCGGATCGCAGCTGCCACTGACTTGGCCGCGTGGTACTGCGCGCGTGCGTGCATGAGTCCATATGCATGGATAGCAAAGGCGAGGGACTCAACAATGGGGGATTTCTAGGGGCCATGGGGATGTATTTTTCAAGTGGGGCGGATAGAACGAGTCCTGGTGCTGATACTGAAGGTGCGGGTACCGCAAGCTACTCAGAGGGGCAATGGGGATTTAAAGGGGCAATGGGCCACCGCTGAATCGCACCGAATCGGGCCGTGCGGCTAGAAGGAAGCCAGCCAGGATGGGTATGGTGTGAAAACTGTAAGGAAACACTAATAACGATACCGCCGCCGGCATCACAACGGAAGGGCGGATTGGTTGTTGATGACGTTCAGGTAACTTCAAGGCGAAGGTGCACCCCTGATGATATTGATGATATTGATGATATTGATGCTATTGATAATATTGATGACATTGATAATATTCCCCGTTGGGGTTTCATTCAGTTTAGAGAGTTCACACTCTAGCGGGCTCCCCCTCCGCGCAAAATCGCACGGGAGGACCTACTGCGAGGCAAGGCAAGGCCATTCGCGCATCAAAGCATGTGAACGGCTAGTATAGATTGATTGGGTGTCCCCAGTACCCAACCCCCACATCTACCGGAAACCCTGATCCCACGTGTCCCGACCGGCCGGCCCGACCGACATGAAGGAAGGAAAACCCCTTTGTCCCGCTGCAGTGAGCGCTGCAGCCACTGGCCCGAACACCGGAACCCCCACCCCACTCCCCACTGCCCACCCCACTCCCCACTGCCCACCCCATTCCCCACTGCCCACCCCACTCCCCACTGCCCACCCCACTCCCCACTGCCCACCCCACTCCCCACTGCCCACCCCACTCCCCACTGCCCACCCACAACTCACATGTGCCGCGGTGTACTTGGCGTGGGGCTGGCTCCGAGGAAGCTTTTTGCTGAGGGTCCTTTGCAGCTTGTCCTGCTCGGGGGCGGGGAGCGGAGTAGCAAATACGCTGCTTGCCAGTGTGTGCAGCGTCTCTATGTAGGAGACCTGCAGAGAGAAACAGATGAGAAGGAAGAGGAGGATTGGGGTTAGGGCTGTGACTGTGACAGATGACGCCGTGCATACATAAAATATAAAATTTAAATATATAAAAAAATTTCAATAATAGCTCTGGGTGGGAAAAGAGGTTGGAGTTAGCGGGTGGTAGTAGGGTAGGTTAACAGGTACCACTGTCCGATCATCTTGTTATTCCCTCGCCCCCTCCAATGTGACCGTCCCTCAGGCCAGCTTACCCCAGCTCCCCAAAACAACTCGCTTTTTGACCATCCCGGCGCCGAGCACCGGGGACGGACAGAGGAACGAATGAACGGACGTTCGGACGGACGAACGGACTTACCTTGTTGCCTTCGTACAGCGGAACGCGCAAACGCAGCATCAACTTTTGCACTTCCTGACGCGGGCAAGGGCTGCCAGATGCGCCCAAAGGCGGCTGCGTTGCTTCGAGAACTCTTGGCAGCTGGGATGCATGCAGCAAGCCACGACTGCTGCCGCCACTTCCGTGACCGCCGCCACTTTTGGCCGCTCCTACGGCGGCCGCGCTCCAGGCCTTGGTAAAGCTTTCCATGACGGATCTGGCGACCGGCCGGGTGGCGCCCCCTTCACTACCCTCAGCACCGTCGCCGTCTGACTCGATCAGGTTTTCCCTCAGCACCGCAATAACGAGCTGGAGCAGGATGAAGGTGCAGAGGACCACGAAGATGGGGAAATACAGGGCGGCGGCGACGGGGCTGAGGGGGCACTGGTTTTGCGTGGCGTTAGAAGGCAGGAAGGACAGGAGCGGGTCGGAGGGGTCCAGGTAGGTGCCGGCCAGGAGGGTGATGACGGTGGATGAGGTTACGGGACTGGTGGTGTTGGCAGCAATAGCGGGCTGCGGTGATGAAGAACGGATGGTGCTGGTGCTGCTGACGTTGAAATCCTGAAGCACTAACACGCAGCCGCCCATGTTCATGCAATCCTGCATGACGGCATCCCAGCCTTCGCCCGTGAGCATCCTGCGCGGGTTGGGTCGAGTGGGGGGGCGTGGAGAGGCCAAGGGGAAGCACAACTCTCAAACACACACACACACACATATATATATATGTGTGTGTGTGTCATATATCGGTATATGTTTAACGGCTAATAACGGTCATTGAGTAGCCAGTGCCCACCTGAACAGGAGCAGCATGGCGTTAGGGAATGTGTCGAAGTTGGCGTGACTGTCCAAGTTGTCGCCATGTTTGATGCCCGCGAAAAGGTTGACGCCAATTACCGCGAAGATGAAGAAGATGAGCAACATAACCCCGCCCACATTGGCCAAGGCGGGCAGCGAGGTGATGAGGGTGCGGAGCAGCTTCTGCATGCCTTTGGCCTGTGTGGGTCAGGTCATAAGGCAGGAGGGTAGTTGGAGGAAAGATAAGGCAGGAAAAAGAGGATAGTTATCTGGCTAAGAGGCCCTCCTCAACGGCAAGGGGCAGCAAGCAAGGTGTCTAAACCAACCCTATTCCCTTCTCCTCGGAACCGCGGAGGTACATCCTTTCAACGGTGCATGTTAAACCCGCAGACCAACGCAACTATCAACCATAGTGTCAATCACCGCTATTTGTAAGGATTACCGCCTAGCTGTAACTGGAGCATCACACCATGCATGTGTTTCACTGTGGTACGATACATGACGTATGCTGGTTCAGGGCGTTTGTGTGTGTGTCTGTGTGTGTCTGTGTGTGTGTATGTCTGAGATTGTCTGTACGTGTGTCTGTGTTTGATGAGCGAATATCAAGAGGGATATCCATGGGGGAACCCAGCGCGAGCAAGGGAAGGGCCTCACCATCACCTTACCCGCGCAGCCCGGGCGGGAGGAACCTAGCTAAGGCAGACAGATACAGATACATCAGGATTCCCTGCCCTCCCTGGTGAAATGATTGGATAGTATTATGTCTCTTATCATAAGGAAGGCGTTCCCTTCAAGAAATGGACCTGGAGGTGCAACAAAGTCCATGTTGTCAATGCTCATGTAGTTTTGCCTATGGCCCCCTGGCCCTGAGAATGGTCCCAGGGCATCCACATCGTCTGAGTCTTGCTCCCACAGGAAGGAGCCCTCCCACCAGGTATCTTGATTAGAGACATGGGTCGGGTTTTAACCCAGAAACCGCTACACCCTGGGAATCGCACAGGCACACCCACGAACCCCTTCAATATCAGTCGCGTGCTCCCCCACTCGTAACGTACCGTACCCTTTCTGAGGCATGATAGCTACCATGAGGGCAGATCACCTTTCGAGAACCACATGGACAGCACCGCAGCAAATCTCGTGCACCTTGGTCCTCAGTGCAGGGCTGCCCCTGAAACAGTTTGCAGCACGATTGAAAGACCCACCTGACGCACAAGGCGCACGACCCTGACGACCCTCAGCACGCGCAGCACGGGCATGAAGCTGAGGTTCCTCGTGTTGCTGAAGTCCAGCGCCACCGACGCCACCGACACCACCACCACGAACAAGTCGAAGCAGTTCCAGCGGTCATGGAAGTAGCCCCGCGGGCCGAACGCCGTAACCTTCAGGACGGCCTCCACAACGAAGATGCAAGTGAACAACAAGTTGCTGTACGACATAACCGCCTGCATGTACAACCAACATTTGGGCAAAAGATGATAGATAGATGAGGGGCTGCTGGATGGTGATGGCGGGGGCTTACATGGTGGCTATGGGGAACAGAACCACCACCATCACCATCACCACCACCGCCAACAACAACAACACATATTCCTGTACGGGGTTCGCTTTGCAGCTGTCGATCTTTGCGAGGCTGTGTAATGGACTACCGTTTATTACACAGAGTACGTCCATGACCCGCGGGGTCAGACAGGAGGGGGCCATGCGCACCAGCTCCTTCGCCCGCTTCTGAGTCCTTCACTGCGAATCCGGTTCATCTCCAAGAATCTACATAACATCTATATTGCATGCAAATGAAATTCAGTATTATATATGAAATACTTTGTCATAATACATTATCATTATTATACATATGTAAAATATATTTAAATCCCTACGGTTAAAAAATCCTTTCCAGCAATTATTTATAATCTGTAAGAGCACGGTTCACGGCGCGTTACCACCGCCCTCACACTCCTCCTTATGGCATCTGGGCACGTACGTACCTGCCAGGTCAACGACATGTCCGAATGGACCATCGCGATGAACAACACATTGGCGAGTATGATCAAGAGCATCATGATGTCGAAGCCCCGGCTGCTGGCGAACACGTACAGCGCGCCCCGAAAACGGCCGGGCGGTCGCGGTGGCATGTACGGCACCTCCGACCGCAGCACGAGCCGCTGTACCTTCACCCAGGACTGCTGCTGTGGCGTCAGAAGGGTCCCGGCGGATTGCTGTTCCTGGTGCAGCTCCGCAAACTGAACGATGCCATACGACGCAGCAGATGAAGGGAACGCAATTGGCGCAGGTGGAAACAAAGAGGTCGAGAACGGCAGGACGGTGCAGGAAGATCAGGACGGTGCAGGGGGGAGATCAGAGCAGCTGTACCATATATATGCAGGGTAAGATGTAAGGGGCGAGATGAGGAAGCACGGCTTGCGAGGAGGCCGGGGAAGGGGCCATACCGGATTCGACTGAACCCCCCTCCAGACCGCGTGTTTGTTCTTAGTTTTTTTCCAAATCTTGGGGGCGTAATCTTGAATGGCGTTATTCAGTTGTGGTGTTCGTTCATACAGTTTTATGACTACCAGAAAGCCCGAAAACCGTCCTTTTGGAAACACGATGATGCGATAAAAGAAAATAACTTATTACCAAAACAGTGTTGTCTAATTACAAAAATGTGGGATAACTGCACCGTAAGCCACCATGCTAGTATTCCCCACCTTGTCCAGCGTGACGCCGATGAAGAGGTTGAGTACAAAGAAGCTGCACACGACGACAAATGCCACGAAGAAGAGGACAGCCCAGGGGTTGTGGTTCCACAGTGGCTGTTTATCGACGCCGACCGCGTCCACCGCCGAGAAGGTGATGTCCACCCACAACGACAGAGTCGCGGTCTGAAACAGCGCCAGCATCGCAACGCCCACATTGTCGAAATTTGCTCTTGGATTTACCCACCTGGCGGGTTGGCGAGCGGGAGCGGCGGGGGATACGGTCTGGACTCTTGGGGGAGCGCGTGATAAGAGGCGGGGTACGGAATCTATGTGAAGAAGAAAAGGGACTGAGACGGGCACCACTGGTGGTGATCCCTGAGCCGCCCCCTGAGCCAGATGGTCTGGGCGTCTGTATGAGCAGGGACTGGGACGGGCACAACTTTTGACTGGCCGAGTCTATATGAGCAGGGCTGGACAGGCAGGGCAGCGGTAGGACCACAGTCCGGCCCAAATTGGCAGATTCAGGGTCCTTTGCGGATCCAAAACACACACACAAACATAGACCTCGATCTCGATAACCGTTTTGGATACAAGCCCGACATTGAAAGAGCGCCGCTCCTATATGTGTGCCACTTATCCCAATTCTGCCAGTTTCACATACTCTGCTATTTCGGCTATTTCTGACTGCATGGCCGTAATGCTTGCATCGGCTACCGGCGCCAGTGCCCACGCCCACATTAGCAAGGAAAGAGATCCAGTCCGAGGCATCAGACACACTCACTGCACCACCATTATATAGTTCTCCACAGGGACGCTGCGGCTGCTGTAGTAGACCGACTCGGCAATCGAGATGGTCTGGTTGCCCGCCTCACACCAGGCTCGAGTGAGCACCTGACCGGGCGGCAGCACATAAAATGGATCGATCCGCTCGCCGCTTGCCGTATCGATGCAGTTGAACAGCTCGCCCTTGAACAGATTCACCGCCAAAATCGCAAAGATGAGGTAGAAGAACACACAGACCAGCACCACGTTGATCATGGAGGGCAGCACCGCGAAGAGTGTGTCCACAACAACACGTAGCCCCGCGAAGCGGTGCACTGCCCGCAGCGGCCGCAGCGCACGTAGGGCACGCAATACTCGAAGGACTTTGAGGTTTTCCGCGTTCCCACGGCCCACAATCTCTACCACTATCAGCGCCCAGCCCAGCAGCACAACAAACAAGTCCAGGAGGTTCCAGCCGCTGCGGACGTAGGCATGTTTCCCTGTGAATGCGAAACCGAAGGTCACGATCTTGAGGACAGCCTCCAACGTGAAGGCACCCAAGAAGATGTAGTCCATGATTCGTAGGGCTTTCGCCATCCTGGAATCCGGATCCAAGCCGGGCGAATCCAGAACTAGAGACACACAGGACGCCAAGATCAGCAGCATGATGAATGCTTCAAATAACGGGTTGTGGACCAGCTCTGCAATTGAATGTCGCAGGCGGTTATCGTGGCCGAGAAGCAGCAAGGAGCGCCCTTCCAGCGCATCTTCCCATTGGGGCCCTAAAAACGCGATGCTGGAGGCGCTGGTGGCACGACTGAGGGAGCCGCGGTTTGAGGTGAAGCTGTACAGCATGTTCCTGAGCATCGCAGCTCGGACGGACGGCTGGGAGCTGAGGAGGGAGGTGCCTCTTTGCTGTTGCTGTTGCTCCAGAGGCTTCTGCAAGTAGTCCAGGGTGGAAGAAACGGGCGGCAAGATAAATGCACAAAACCGTTGCGACGGATCTCGCGGGTTTAGTCGATTCGTTTGTAGATGCTGCGTTTGCAGCTGGCCCGTGCGGGACAAATCAGTGCCGCTCGAGGGTGATAAAGCCGTACAGTTGGATGCCATTGGAAGAATGTTGGTGCCGCTGCCGCTGCAACCGCTGGAGGCCCTAACTAACGTTGTTTCCGTAGCGGTGGCTGTTGCTTGATTGTCGGCCGAGGTGGAGAGCGGTGGCAAATGGCGTGGCGGGTGCGAAGCATACGACTCGTGCCGTCCGACAAGTGAAGACGGAACGGAGACCGGGAAGGGTCGCAACGGCGACATTGAAGATGGGGCACCGTGGCGACGAAGGAGCTCTACTGCAGCAGCGCTGCAGTAGCTGCCTCCCGCACCGCCGCCGCTGCCGCCAGCGCTGTTGTCACCACCATTGCCGCCAGAGTCATCACCAACATCATCAATGCCACATCCGCTACCGCTGACGTTCCTAACGTGCCGAGACGCTGATGATGTCTTCTGCATCTCTATTGATTCTGCCACAGGCCCTTTGGCACGTGTGGGCAGGTCCGGCGAGGGCGGGGCAACTGATGTCATCGACAAGCTGCGGTCTGAGGGCGACTGCCGGGCAGGTATGGCTGAAGTGCTATACGGGGGATCGTCAGCAGCAGCAGCGGCGGCGGCGGCGGTGATGACCTTGCCGCCGGCGGTAACACTACTATAGAACGGCGGCAGAGGCATTCGAAGCACTGATGACTGCGTGGACGTAATGGAAAGACCTCCCGGAGACCCGCCTGGGCAGGGCCGCTGGGCTACTTGCAACGCATCATCGATCCTATTCACCACACCCACCTCGTCATACCCTCCCCCGTCAGAGGGCAAAAACGGCTTAGGCCTATGCTGCTGTTGCTGCTGTTGCTTTTGTTCGTCCTCCTGCTGCTTCCCAAGGCTTTTCAAGGCATTTGCAACCCCGGCTCGCGCCGCCATGCCAGGGTCTTGCGGCCGCTCGAGGCATTTTTCGCCCCATCCCCTTCCCCATCCCTCGACAAAATACACGGGCAGCGCCGTCGATACCCGTGGGGATGCTGCTGCCGCAACACGATTACGTACGTGACCTTTGCTTCCACTATTCATAACCGCGTTTCCATTTCCCCCATCATCAGCGCCATCATCAGCGCCACCATCAACGCCGCCATTAACGTCATTCCTGTTGCCAATACGGTTGCAGGTGGATGATGCGGCCATGGCCTCATCATCCGTGGCCTCCCAACCCGGCTGGGATGGCGCCACGATCCTGACCGAGACCGCACGACGGGCTGACGGCAACTTCTTTCCATGCTTGCTGTTGTTACTGAAACTCGAGGCTGCTGTCAGTGCCCCCGCCTGCTCCATTTTGGAGTTGAGGTTTTCCAGCAGGATGGCGATAAAGAGGTTGAACACCAGGTAGTTTCCGATGAGGATGACGCCCACAAAATAAAGCGAGGACCAAGGTGAAACGGTGCGCATGGCATCGACCATGATGTCGTTCCTGGACAAGGTGGTGATAATTGTTGGGAAGAGGAGGGAGACCGGCTCGTTGTTAGCGCGAGCCGGGGCTGCTGTTCAGCCTAGGTCAGTAGTTGTAGTAAATGCATTTGCCGTTACAGCTGCATACAGCTGCTCATAACATTTGAAGGGCACAGGTACGCATTACGAGATAGAGACAGAACAAAGCGGGAGGGTTACAAGCCAAGAAGGCCCGTGAAGAGGAAATGAACACAGCTGTGCGGGAGAATCTCGAACCTGTCGACTTTATATAAGCGCTGCAAATCCAAAAACGGTTTGAGACGGATGGATGAGACGCAGGCGGGAGGTAGCGGGGGATACGCACGAAACATACACCTCTTTGGGATACTGGCAACGCTGCACCACACCAAGCGCCCACTACCATACGGCGCAGCTCTAAGTGGCAAAGCTTGTGGTAAGTGGCAAGGCTAGGGTCTCATACATGAAGCGGGAAAGCCCTCACGAGCACCACGTCCCAAATCCATTCGCCCCTCACCAGTTCTCGCCCGTCAGGACTTGGAAAACGGAATACAGGCCCCACATCACGTTGTCGAAGTTGGCCCTGGGCACCTGCGACTTGCCAACCATGGCCAGGTACTCGCACCCGCTGCCCGCTGCATCCCCGGCGCTGGCGCAGAAGCTGTCACAGTACGCGAGCCCGTTGTAGAACGAGCCCGGCGCGTCCACCCAGGTTCCGTTCTGTTCCTTTGAGCACGGCAGGTAGCAGTAGAAGTGGTTGGGGCACTCGCCCCACACTCTCTGACCCGGCGGACACACGGCTTTCGCACCTTCCACATAGTCACAAAACATAAACCTGGTTATTAGGCGGCCATACGATATGAAGCGGGAGGGGGGATGACGAGGGGGAATGTGAGGGGATCCTGGCAAACGCCGAAAGGTTCGACCATGGGTACTGACGGCGTGAAGGAACGTTTCTTAAGGGACAGTCTTAAGTTGGACAGCGTTTAGCCCCAAGAATCCCAGAAGCGATTAGGACTGGTATGAACTGGTATGAAGGCACAACCAGTTGTCAGTAATATATGGCCAGGAAAGGCTACTGAGATGGATTGAGGGAGGAGGTAGAGAGGGACAGGGAGGGTGGAATTAGGAGGAGGGAGGGAGGCATTGACAGATGACTTGGCAGCCGTGTTCCGGCCGTCGTCTGTTCCCATTCCGGAACCCCGAAATCAAATCTTCGCATCCACAGGCCTGAAACATAATAACATGTGTTAGGTTGGGTCGGAGGCTCCCACCGTACATGGCCATCGCACACTCCACAAACAGTTGAAGCATGGCATATGGGCATATCTTATCTTTATAGGTTATAGGTATATACATATAGTTATAATACGGGCACTTATAATATATTCAATATATATTATACATAAATATACATATAAAGTCAAAATAGATTTATACATCACATATACATGTCTATGATAAACTCAAGACCCAGCCACGAAGGCCATGGGAGCTAATGCACACGCACACGCGCACCGAAGAGCATTATAAGGTCCCACGGGAGTTCATTCGGCCGGAGCCCACACACCTACTTGTATCCAAAAATCTGCATGCCAACCAGCGATGCCACGAAAAGAAAAAGCATCATGAGTGCCACCAGCATGATGGACGCTTTCACGGACTTGAACATGCCGGTCAGCAGCGCGTTAAGCTCCTTCCAGTTCCTTGCCAGTCGGAAGATGCGCAGCAGTCGGAAGGCACGAAGCACGGAGAGCGGCCCCAAGCCCGATATGCTGGGCACCAGGTCGATGATCATTTCCACGAGTGAGAGCGTCACAACGATGAAGTCAAAGATGTTCATCCCGACGCGAAAGAACCTATTGACAATTTACGATAACGAACAATGTGTAGGGGCGAAGATGAATAAAAGAGTTTTTAGAGGGGGGAGAGATGGGAAGAAGGGAGGGGGGAAAGACGAATAAACGGTGTTTGGGGGGAGAGATGGGAAGAAGGGAGGGGGGAAAGACGAATAAACGGTGTTTGGGGGGAGAGAGATGGGAAGAAGGGAGGGGGGAAAGACGAATAAACCAGACTTGATACTGGTGTTGAGACGCTGCTATGAAGTACATACAATCAATGAGGTATAGAATGGGGGGAATGAGGCTGCGGCAGAGCAGGTAAATGAGTCGCTGCGGACGTGCGCGGAAGAAAAAAGAGGACAAACCCCCTAAGCTAGACCGATACAGAAATCATCATTTGTAATGAAAGTGGCAAGACTGGTGATAGGTAGGAGGGGGCGAGGGTGGGGCGGCAGCGCCATGCAGTGCATGGCAATTAGCAGTGTAGTTCGGGTTGGTTCTGTGCCATGGCGTGCCGTGCAGTCGTGTCGTGTCGTGCGGTTTCAAAATGCAACGACGTGCGGTTTGGTACAGTTTAATTTGGATCGGTCCGGGATTGAGGTGTGGCTGGCTGCTGGGGGATGAGCCGCGTCGCTCCTTCAAAAGTTTAGATGCAACAAGCAACGGAGAGCTTGACATCCATCACGCCCCTCAATGATAAAGCAACAGCCCTTGCTTCACATAGACCATTCCTTCTCCCCGTCTATTCCCCGGCGCGCTCCTTTACCTGGCGAATCCAAACGCCGTGAGCCGTACAGCCACATCCAGTGCGAAGTAGACTGTCAGTACATAGTTGATGTAGTTCGTGGCCTGCTCGACTTTATACGGCATGCCATACCAGTTTACGCACATGACGACGGTGTTGACCACAATGAGCGCTGCAGTGGTGAGCTCCAGGCCCTTGCTGACGGCCAGCCGCCAGACCAAGCGCCGTAGCCGACCCAGTTCTGCTGGAGGGTCGCTGCCCGCAAGCGCCGCGTCTTCATCATCGCCCACGGCTTTTCGAGGAGCCTGAGGGCGTCCGAACATAATTGCACGTTTCGGCCACGTATTGCTAATTGGTTTGATGAACAGGAGTCCCAGGGACGAGATCGATCCCAGCTGATGGCATACTAAACCATATTTGACCTTTTCAACTAATGTATAAGCAAGATGTCGTTGGCTGGGGAAAGCACCCTAGCTAACGAAGAACCGGCTGTATCACCGCAGCGGGGATGATAGTCCAGGGGATAGTCTCCAAACATAGTCCCCTACCCTTATGTCTGCTAACACCATTTCTGGAGGAATGGCTATTGTGTTTCCGCTGTACGTGTGCGCGCCAGAGGCGATTGGTGGACACCTGCTGATGGCCCCTCCTCCCTCCGAAACAACTACGGCCCTGGCCAGGGTTACAGTGCGGGGGGGGGGCGCTTCTCCGAGGTGCATGGCCACCCCCAAACTCCCAACCCCCCTGAGGGGTAGACAACGTAGTCAAACATCACATGGCGATGCCGGCAGCACCCCAAACGCCATAACGATAGAAGCGAAGAAGATGCGCACGTGTCGAACTTGTGGCTTGGTGGCTTGGTGACGTGGTTTGCGACGGATCCTAGGACCGGACGGCAGGCTACACCATCACACAGACCATTTCACATCCCGCGCATTCCATACATTCCATTCCCTTATGTTGTGTTCTGCTTTTCTTACAACCCACCTTGAGGGCCGCGACCAGGCGGGACGTGGTGCTGATACCGCCTGTCCCCAGCCTCACAAAACCCCTTGCGACTACCCCTAAGCCCCGTTGCCCAGCGTTGCGATCTGCCGTCTTCAGCACCTCCCCATCTCTTTTCTCCCCTTCTTGAAGCAGCTGCTCCTCCTCCCGCTGCTCCTCCTGCCGCTCTTCCTCCTCCTCCTCCGCCTCCTCCATTGAAAAATTAACCGCCAGCACTGCCAGCGCCATATTTACCTGCGAGCAGACGGTGGATGGGATGAAGAGTTGCGACCGATTGGGCATGGCACGCATGGAACCCAAATGGAGGATACGTAGACAGAAAAGCAGAGCAAGTCCACTTATAATCCTCTTACAGCTTTAGGAAGAGGACGGTGGCAGCAGCAATGTCTAAGGTGTCAGATGTATTCGGGGTTCTGAAGGTTATTCGCGTATGTTGCTTTTTTCTCGTTATATTCCTAGTACAACTAGGCGAAGCAGCCATGGGATCCGGTAAATAACGCGCGCAAATAATGCGGGGAAATAATGCGGGTAGATAATGCGCATGCCAAGAAGGACTTCAATCCGGTATAGGCTTTGGGGAGCAAATGATGATGGCGCTAGTGCGCTTAAAGTTATAAGATAGCATCAAATGCCCTGTTGAGACTGCTAAAGACGAAAACATAACCGCATTTCGTAACATCTCTTGTCCTTTCTACCTCCATCCCCCGTGCCTTACCATGAAAAATGCACCGAAGATGATAAGGCCCCCGTAGAAGATCCATACCCAGTAGTTCACCGCGTCCATGACCATGTACATGACGTCACTCCAGCCGGAAAGTGTGATGTGTTGGAAGATGGTCAACCAGGACCAAAGGATGTTGTCATAGCTGATCATGCCGTTACTCGGATTACCGTACTGAGTGCAGTACATGCCGTCATCACATACGCGACCGGCATAGGCCGCACCAGGCTCTGCCTGTGGCTTGCCATTGACCAGGTACCACATCACCTCTGCGGCGTGGAAGGGGCCCAGCGGCGGCACCTAATATACAGATATCTGTTCCTCCTTAATATTACGGGCTCCTTATCATGACCGCGACAGGAGGATTTGGCCACGCACTGCCCTATCCGGCCTTTCCTTACTAGCACCCCATTGTTGTAAGCTGAGTTAATACTTTGCCGATGACATCGCCTCATTAACCTTGGCCGCAGCCACTCATGAATAACCCTTTCCGTTCGTTCGAGAGCCTCGAGGGCTGAAGTATGTGTTTGCCAGGGACGTAGGGAGTATGTGATGGGTACGGGGAAGGCAATAGCAGGCAGTACTCGGCACGCACTAGGCGGGGTGCGGGCCATCAATGAGAGGCCGGCAGCGGCAGCAGTAGCGGGAGGACCACCGACTTACCGGAGCTGAGCGGGCCGCTGCACATGTCCTCCGATTGGTCGTCCGGCACCTCATAACCCACATTGGCGAGAATCACGGTCCCAGCGGCCGACGCACCCAGACCGCTGCCGCCGACACCACTGCCGCTGTTGCTACTGCTACTGCTCGGAAGCGTCACGTTGTAGGCGCTGCTGAAGTCCGGGGTGCCGCACCTGTGCATGGTCAAGAGGGCATCGAGCAGGATTAGGATTAGGATTAGGAGCCCGAGCCTGAGCCTGAGCCTGAGCTGGAGCTGGAGCCTGAGCAGGCGATCACATGAGAAATCCAGACGCCCGATTAGAAAGCGCGACGTTGACGCTCTGGATAGGATAGCCTACTATGTGATCCTAGCCGCGGGCGAGGCTCCTCTGCACTCCCGTCGCTCCAGGGTGGGCGACCTCCATCCACCAAGGGACGAGACAGGGTTCCGATTCTTCCCTTCCCCACCAACTCAATCCGCGGGACTTACTCCTACTGCTGCAGGCTGCTGCTGCCCCTGCCTTGTCCCGCCCCTGGCTCGTCCTACACTCGTCCCACATGGCCAGTCTGAGCCATTACGGCGCTTGGCAAAACCCCAATCTCTCGTTGGCGTCCTATGAGACACATTTTCCCCACCATGCTGTACGGTTTGCGCACGAACCTGTTCTTCAACACGCCTGCAAACAGCTGCACCGCGATGAGGCTGAACATGAAGAATGTGAAGGCGCACAGCAAGAAGACGTCCAGCAACAGCGGGAGTGAGTCGATCATGGTATTAACCAGAACCTGATGGGGTGAAGCACATGCGCGAGAGGGGGTGATGGTGGGCAGGCCGGCATGAATGCAGATGGACTGCATCGCATGTGAGAAAGTGCACTGGTGAAGTATCGGGAATGAGGAAAGGTCGTTGTATACGTTTAGATAGGTCGTTCATATGGTGTGGATAGAATCTTCTGTACGGATAGGATAGAGGCAATCATGAGGTTACTTGGAGACGAAAATAGTGGCTAACCATCCAACGAATCAATAAAAGAATTAATTATAAGCTATCTACATCCAACATCCAAATCTCCCCATTGATGTTTCCTCAACTCGCGTGCAGGGATTATCTGTGAAACATGGCTGCGTGTCTCATGCATGTCTCATACAAACAGGTAAATAAGATGCCCGTGGCACTACTGCCGGTTACAATACTGCCCGTGGCGCTACTGCAGCTGGATGCAGAAAGCCCTGAAGCCAAAGAAGCATCAGCAGGGGAAGAAAATGTCATCCATGCAGTTTCCCCTCACTTGATACAATATAGGGATCTGGCTGAGCCTTGAAATCCAATAAAGGGCACATAACCTGGCCGCCTTTTGGGATTGCTTACGTATGCATCTCACCTTCATGCCCTTCACACGGTTGATAGTGCGCAGGGGCCGCATGGCGCGAAAAGCCCGGATTGCAGTCAGGTTGCTTGGGGACAGCAGGCTGACGTACCCCATGACCACCACAAGGAAGTCAAGTACATTCCACCCTGGATTAAAAACACGCACAACAAGGAAAGGTAAGGGGTCCAGTGCAGAAGGGAGGGATCAAACGTATCGAAGCGGTTGCGGGCAGAGAAATTTTGCGGACGACTTGGCGGTCTCACCGTCCCGCAGGTAGGACCCGTTTCCGAAGAGGAAGCCCATGGCAATTGTCTTCAACACCATCTCAGATGTAAATACGGCGATGTAAACATAATCGATATCTGCGAGTGCTTTACCCATGGCTGTAGAAGTGAAGTCCTGCCTTGTGCTGGTGAGCGCAAGTGTGACACAGTTGCATAATATAATAAACAAGATAAATTTCTCGAATCTTGTGTTGTTGATGATGAATATGCAACATTTGCGCACTGGCGAACTCTTAGTGAAGAAAAGGCAACTTCTTTCTGGATAATCCGCCGCAAGTTCCTGCAGGTAGGGTAAAAACTTCGATGGCATAAATTATTGTTAAACACGGACTTGTAGGGCAAGGAGGCCTACTTCAAACTCCGCGGCGGAGTCATTTCCACAGGCTTTTGCAGAGCAATCCTCGCAACGCTGGTCCATCAACATGTGCCTTTGTCCATTACATAAAAGCAGAGTTAGATATCACCACGAGGAGCAATTGGTGTTCCGAGGGCACGCTTAATTTTTCTGCCCAAAGCCCACTGTGGAAGTAAAATGTGGAACGTGGAGACTTCCTGTCAGTTTTCTCAGGAACGTTCTCGCGTCCCTGGCTGTAAGCACTCATCGAGTCAGGGTCTTACCTCCTCACGCAGTTCAGGTAGGTAGGTTGCTTGACAGTTGCTTCGTTTGGAATTGTACGATGGAGATGTTTCGAGCTTTTTTTGATGTATGTGTGCGGTGTCGAGCCGTCTAAAATCCTTTTGGTTTCCATTTCATTTGCTCAAGCACTGCGCATCTTTGCGAGTCTCTGCAGCCGCTCCATGTTCTCCGCTGCTGTTCTCTTAGCAAAAAAATGTACACACAAAGCAGCTTCAACCTACCTGAACTGCATGTCCTTATCAACATTCCTTATCCAACATATTCAAGCGCACGGGCGGTTACAAAGAACCCTTTCCGTTTTCCGCTCTGGCCCGCTCGATGAACCCCGCAGTATAATGGAGAAAATGTGGGATAGATTATGCACCAAGATGCACCCTACCCTATCGAGTATAGTAGCTTAGGTTAGGAAGATCGCGCGGAGGTTCAGGGAATGGAGTGTTGTAATGTGCAGTGGCAGTGCTCTTATGTCCTTTACACAGAAGTGGTCTGAAAATTCGAAGGTGGTTTAGAGTTAGCTACCTTCGAACCGACCTACCGACTGATTGGCTGACTCAGGTCAAACCCTGGGGCCTCAGTACACCCCGAAAAGGAGGGCGCTCCACGCAGTGGGGATACAGGAGGTAAAACCCAGGGGGGAGCTGAAGCTTCCTGTGTTTTCAATGGATAACCTAATAACGGCGAACACTAAGAGATGGGTATATTCCAGCCCGTTGCGTACATGTCATGAGACACCCCCACCCCCACCCCCACCCCCACCACTACCACCACCAATTCAATATTTACCCACTTCTACCCACTATTTTCAAACCCATTTGTCGAACTCACTCACCCGTCGACGCAGGACCAGGGTTTCATTCGGTATCATTCACTTTAGAAGCGCTGTACAATAAATAAATGCAACAGCTCTCTAACACCAGTACCATTTGTTTGGTTTTGTTTTCTTGGCAGCCATGCATCACACTGCCGAAGTTGTGACATGCAGCATCGCTCAAAGCCGCGTACATATAGAAGCTGCTGTGATGCAAGGGGCCTGACCGATAATCACCAACACCAATAAAGGGGGATGGATCGGATCCCTAGGTTGCCTGCCGTGCGTACATTTCGGCGGCGGCGGTACATTTCTTACATATGACGCGTGCCTCCGACAAATGCTGCTCCAATGAACGGCAGTAGGTGTAATATTGGCTGCGTTCGTACCGTTTAGTTTCCTTCTGTAGTAGTTGTACGAACAACCAATTCCTTGTATCAAGCAAGTTGTATCAAACAACCAAAAACCTCAAGCACCCAATATCCAACCCCAAAACGTCTATCCATCCAACACGGCCTAGCTTCGTTAATCGACTTTTGATCGTAATCCTCCAAATACACGTTTTGGACATGCATGTGTAAAATCAAAAGGAACGAGTGATGACCCTTCACCACGGGACCAGCGACGGAATAGATGGCGATAGATAATGCGGGACCTAACAACTCACAAAGCTGCAACCCTTCACGCTCACCCCCCTCGTTGAACATCGGGTTGGGTGGTGGGGTCGGGGTTTGGGGTGCTGTTTTTTGTAGGAAAACCAACACACGAGGCATGGGTTGTGTCCGGATACAGGGACGAGGTGGCGGTAGCAGCTCAACGTCTCCACCTGCGCATCACGCAAGGACTAAACCCTAAGCGCCTCCCGCCGGGCGGCCCTGGCGCGACAGTTCGTCCGTCAAGCGGCCCACCGCCGTCTCAACCTCCCGCCGCACCACCTCGGCCTGCTGCTGAAGCCGCTGCTGCTGCGTCCTCTCCCCTTCCCCTTCCCCTTCCCATTGCACCTCCCCCTCCCCCTCCCCTTCCTCTCCGCCAAAGTACTCGGAGGGCAGCTCAGACAGCATCAGCTCCAACGTGTTTGACACCGCCTCGACCTGGCCTTGAAGCTCGTCCAGCTCGTCCTGTGGGCACAGGGTCGTACATAACCTAAACTTAGCGCGACGTAACGGTGTAAGCACGACTTCCCCGTTTACTAACACACACACACACACACACACACGCGCGCGCGCGCATGTGCATATAAAAATGAATATGATTATGTTCGACAGGCTGCGTCTCTACACATTCTAGCTTCGCCAAGCTTCCCACTTCCAACTCCCAACTCCCAACTTCCCCCCCATGCAGATGGTCTTACATGGGGTGGGTATAAACACGCCACCAGTCCCTCGCATGCGGACCGCAGTCGGGCCGCGTGCCAAGCCAGGCTCTCCCACTCCTCCAGGCTGTGGTCGCTGCTCACGACGGGGGCTGGAACCAATCAGCCAGGGCGGGAGTGTAAGGTGGGGGTGATAAGGGCTCAAGAACATGTGTGTGTTTCATGTGTGTGTGGGGGGGGATCCTAAATGGGGGGGGGGAAATAAAGCGAATGAAAAGGAGCTTGGGGGAGGGGGCGTTAGGGACATAAACCTGACACCTGGCGTTGTTGTCCCTATGAGGATTACATTAATAACGGATATAACTGAGCAAACGGGTATTGCGACGGGGGATTCCAGGAGACGAATAAACGAAAACGGGGAAGGGGGGGAAGACGGGGAGACGGGGAAAGGGGGGAAAGACGGGGAGGTCATAAATCCTCGTCCACGTCAGCAGCAGCAGGATAAGCAGAATGTGACGTCACGTGCAGGACATGCATCCGTACTAAAAGGGCTGAGGAAAGGGTTTCGTATTGGGCTTTGGGTCCGGAGCGCACTCTACAGAGATCCGGATCCAGATTCCATCGCATTACCGCATTTGGAATTCCCTGCCCCTCCCCTGCCCCCTTCCCCTCCCCTGAATACCCCACCCGCCACGCGTCCCCTCCCCCGGCCTACGCCCCCCTGAGCCTGAGAAGGAAGCAGCCTGAGAGAAGGAAAGGAATCGGAAGTTTGCTGACCTTCAAGCAGCGGTCTGCTGATGAGTCTCAACGCCGCTTGTGCAGCCCCCAGCAGCGCCGCAGCCGCCTCCGCGGTGCTCAGCTCCTGACCGCTCAGGGCGCCCATGCCTCGGAAATCATCATAATCATCTTCTTCCTCCTCCTCCTCGTCGTCGTCCTCCTCCTCCGCTCCCTCCTCGTCGTGGTCCTCGTTGACACCTTCATGACGTGCTGCCTCGCCTTCGGCCCCCAAACTGTCTTGCCCCTCTAATTCTCGGCCCAGTTGGCAACCGCCGCCTCCATCTTCATCGCCCCCCTGATCCCTCGACCTCCCTCTGCCAGAAAGCTCCTCCGCCGAAGCTGCTGCTATAGCTACGGCCGCTCCGGAACCGCAAATGGCGCTGTAGATTCCGTTACCGTTGCAAGACCCACGGGTCGGGCCTGCAGTAGCGGTGCCCGCACCGCTTTCCAATTCCTTGCGGGAGACTTCGCAAAGCTCGTCCAACTGTAGGGAGCGGACGAGCAAAGATATGTGACACCATCATGAGGACGATCGGCAGCAGTCGCAGTCGCAGTAGCGGCAGCGGCGGCGGCAGCGGCGGCGGCGGCAAAGCGTTAGCGCCACTCATCGACTCATTGCGGCATATCCCCGGATATAAGCAGCAGTGGCGTTCAGATTGAGGTGGACAGATTGATGAACAGATTGGTGGACAGGCAGCAGTTGCGAACAGGTGGGTGGAGATGAGAGGATGCGATCAGATCGTGGTTTGAGGTTTGGAGTTCCTGAGACAATCGCAATTGCAGTTTGTTCAGGCAGCGAGGACGAGAGGCATAGGCAGGGGGAGAGGCAGGGGGAGAGGCATAGGCATAGGCATAGGCATAGGCATAGGCAGGGGGAGAGGCAGAAAGGGAGAGAGAGAGAAATGATGTTACGGCGGACACCAAAAAAGGGACCACGGGCCACAAAACCGTCGCTGTGCCTCGGGCCTCCGCCGCTGATCTCTAACCGCTTCCTTCCTGCCCCCAACCCCGCTGGACCCCTCCGTACCCCTCACCACTTGGCCTCCACACCACCACACAGACGCACCACTAACACACACACACACGGACACTCCTGAGACACTCCCCACCTCTTTCGCCGCCCCCTTGATCGCTTGCATGACCTCCGCCAGCTGTCTGAAGAGACAAGTCTTGTTGTCCAGAGGGCCGCGAGCCAGCTCATCGCACCCGCCCCAAACCAGACCTAGAGGAGGGAGGAGGGGGAGGGAGAGAGTGTGCTGTATGTCCTAAGGAATGTATGTGAGAGAGGGCCCTATGGCGCATTTAGTTTGATAGGTAGGTCGGGTTCATCATTGCCCTGGCACGCGGTCTTGAGGGTGGCGCAATATTGGAAAACATTCATTGTACGACAACATACCGCGAAGGCGTCACGTCTTTCTTGTGAAACGCCATTAGTGCCCGGACTTACCAAAGGCTTTCCGGGGTCCTTCGGCGCCGCCGTTCCGCAACTGTATTGTACGACATGACCGCAGGAGAAAGGAAGCAGAGGGACATCCGTTGGACGACAGTTAAAAAAGGCTTTAAGGTTACATGCAATGACTAATCAAACTTAAGCCAGGGTACAGTCGTGATTATGATGTCGGAAAATGGACATGGTCATGTCCCCTCCCTGGCTTTAGCTAGCTCCCTCCTCCCTGGAGGGTTCCCTCCCATCTCTCCCCCCTTCCACCACTCCCACCAGTTGCTCCACAAGCTCCTGTGTGGGTTTTATTACTGCCGTACAAAGCTGCTTGAGGGATTGCTTCAGGGAGGGGCCTGCACACGCCGTGAAGCCATGGGAGTGACTGACCAGCGCTATGGCGCTTTGCTCGAGGGCCGAAATGACGGCCCGGAGCTCCTCGGGCCGTACGACGGCGGGCCCCCCGCTGCCGCCAGCGCCAGTGCCAGCGCCGCTACTGCTGGTGCTACTGCCACTTCCTGATACTAACAGGACCGCTGCGGGAGCAGAGGGGGGGGACACGCGACGTTCGGGTCTGCCTCGTTTTATGTCCATGTCCAGCGTGTGTGTTACGTACGGTCAACAAACGCTTTTACGTACGGAAAGACAGCAGTACAGGTGGAAAGGGAAAAGACGGACGGAGAGGCAGAGCACGTGTACTCCTTGCCAGATCGAGGAGGAGCTAGGGGGGCACTTCTTGGCCGAACAAGTCCTTAGCCTTGCATCGCCGCGTCTCCCGTCCCCTCCCGTCTCCCGTCCCCTCCCGTCTCCTAGAGTTGCATCCCCTCCCGTCTCCCATCCCCTCCCGTCTCCCGTCCCCTAGCGTTGCATCCCCTCCTTGCATCTCCCGTCTCCGTAGTTCTCGAAAACCCTAATACCAAAAGTAAGTCAGGGGCCGTTGTGCAGAGGAGACAAACGGCACTAAGCTTGCTTAATGAGGCAGGTGAAGTTACCACACGACAGAGGAGGCATCTCTCTCTGTCGTCCTCTCTCTATTTGTCACATGCTCGTATGATGTTATGTTGGTATGATGGGAGGAGGGGGACAGAGACACAGTTGATTTGAATCGGGGTGGTGAAGAGGCAAATATGGTTGAGGACTTTTTTGGGGGTTAAGGAGGGCAGTGTTGGCGTGTTGGGTCGGAAGTGGTGGCTTAAGGGTCATACAGAGGTGGGAAGAAGTTTTTGTGTTGATGGGGCTTGGCTGCGGCATCTGTTGGCGTTCAGCGAACTCTGGTAACACATCCCCCAGATGGACGGCACTTGGCTGATTTGTGTTTATGTTGTTTTTAGTAGAATATTGGATGTGTAACTAAGGTGGATGAAACAAGGAAATAATTGAAGAGTTGAACGGGTGGTGAAAGGCAGCACGGTGGGACGAGACAACCGCCTCGCGATGGCTCGCACCCTTAGCCGCCGCCTGCTTGTGTTTCTCCACCAGGTCGTTAAGTCGCTGCCGGAGTCCTTCTGGTAGTCTCGTGCTATCGGGGCCATTAAAAACATCTAGAGCCGCTTGGAGCGTGTCGCGGCTCGCTTCAGCGGTCGCTGATAATGCGGGCGAAGTCATGGCGTAAGCTTCCTTCAAAAGAATAATTTCCAGTTAAGCGATTTTTTTTATATGCTGTATTAAATGGGTTGACTGGCCAGTAGTGAAATTTCAGTGCCGTACAGCACAGTGGTGCATGCGTACACTGGAACCTCTGGAGACAAAGTGGTAAGTCGTATGTTATAAAGAAAAAAATAGTTGTTTTGCTGTAAGTTGTGCATCAACAATTATCACTTGTTTGTGACTGTGTACAGTCTCGTCATTCTTATACCTTGAGTTGACAACTTTAGGCTAAGACCTTCCTATTTTGCTGACTTAAGGATGGTTGCTATTCTTGTGCCGGCGGGACTGGCCCCCCTCGGCAGTGTTAGCAAAGGGCTTGGCGCCCTGTCCAGTGTATGTGGTTTGCCTGCTATCGCGCTTCCTGCTTGCTCTTCAGACAGTGTTTTTCCTCAAGCTCGTGAGCCGGTGCAGCAGCGAGCTAGACGCGGGACTTTGCTTATAGAAGCCCGTGGTGCGACCAAAGCACCCCCGAGAATGGGAACTCGTGCGTCCGCATCTCGCTTTTTAGAGTTTGTTGTCAGCAAGCCTAAGCTCCGGAAGCGGAGGAGAGGAAAAGGCGATGACGGCAGCGGGAGCGACAGTGGTGGCGACGATGGCTTGGGGGGCTCAGGTGGAGGAGGCTGGAGGGGTGGCTCGTTCAACGGTGGTTTTGGTGATCATGGTGGCTACAGTGGAGGCGAGTATTTCTCTAACTGGCTCATGTACGAGGGCGCATGGTTGTGGCCCGCCATCGTTGCGGCATCTGTGCTGCATTCGTTGGGGTACTGCGTACTCGCGACTGACGACGCACGGAGATCGCAGCTGCGCCCACGAACGGTTGGCAGTGTCGCGTAGAGCTCAGTTCGCAGTATTCAGCAACTTAGGGTTTCTGTATGATCAAACTTGCGACTGATGGCGACTTGCAGGTTGCGACATGCTCTCTGAGCACGTTGTAATTCTGTATATTTGCAAGACAACTGCAACGATTGAGACGTGTATAGCTACCTGGAATTTAGGGCGGCACATCTATCGTTGCATGTCCGTTGTTATGGCCTTCGATGAACTGCCGCAGATGTAAAACATCTGGAAGGTCTATATGGCCTTCCAGGTTTTCGCACTGGTCGCGTCTCGCGTGAAGAGCAGCGAACTTGCAACATCTGGTCCGTTAGCTAATCTGCTACATCCCCAGTGAATGTCTTTGACCACATCGCGGGGAGCGCCATATCATCGACGTGACAGCTCCGCGAACAAGAGACGTTTATCAGAGCAGCTGTGTCTCGTTCTCAGCACCCAGACTTCTTTGGGAGCGCGTGTCCTGCATGTCTTGTGACAATTGTCCAAAATTTCCATGAGCGCATTCAGGCTGCTGCATATTCTTGGCGTACTGTCGGAATCCTGTCCGAGTGTATTTTATTTTTGTGCCGCTTCTGACCTGGCCGAGGGGGGCCGAAGGGGGCAGGGCTTCCTATGCGTTGGCGGCTTAGGGGCAAGCTTTCGCGTGAGGATCCTCAACAGCTCTCTTGCGGTCTGTTGTACTTGTACTTCAGCAGGGGCCGGTGTTGGCCACCCGACCCTGGTTTAGTTTCACTGCTATCGTAGTTGCCTGCACTCATGTGTGGCACTCATGCGTTGGCTCTCTCTTTGTTCGCTTCTATCCCGACCAAAGCTCCATGCGGTTGGTTGTACTCCACCGTGTTACGTAATGGGTTCTTTGTAATGGGGATGATGATGGTTTTGGTATTAGTAGTGGTGAAACGATTTGGAGGATTGGTGTCTTGGACGTTATGTCCCGTTGGTTTGGAATTTCGAAAGAGGCGGCGTTCGTTTGCAGTTTGGCGCATCGAAGTGTGGCTGGTGAGGTGTTGAGGAAGAAGTGAGCACGCCTCGCTTGTGTCATGTAAGGAGATGATGAGCGCGGCGTCCCCCCGTCGCCATCATTGGCTATGTACGCCAGTACCGCGCAGTGATAGTTCTCCACTCCCCGTTACCCTTTTTACCCCCATAATGGCGACGCCCAATATGTCCAATATGCTTGTTGATACCCGGTCCCTAGTTTGCTATGCTCTGCGTGATCTGTAATACTGACGTGGCAATGATGATGGGTGGCAATGCGAGGAGCCAGTGATGTGGATGCGATGAGAGGGGAAGTGCCATGTAAAGATTGAAAGAGTGAGGAGGGTCGCTGCCCCACAGAGATGGTGCCTTTATTTTTTCTTCAGAGCACCGGATAAGAACGCATTGATTATCACAGACCGTTATATCATCAAGAAAAAGATGGTAAAGACGTGGAAGGAAAGACTCATTTCGAATCATTTAGAGCTGCACTGAGTGAGGGGTGGTGGCTGCATCGGAGACGTTCCCTTTCACTGGCCACGTGGGCAGCAGGAATACGGGAGTCACGTCACATCACTGGCCGCCTCACTCCTCACTTGGCTTTCCCCAGGCCCCCTAAATACACGTGTCCGGACACAGCCGGTAAGGCACGACACTGTGTCCACGAAAGATCCAGGATCAATCCTGACCGAAAGCGGCATATGAATCCTTCCACTTGTTAAGGGTGGATGTACCCCCGATGTTAACAGACGATGAGTACCCTGATTATCGTGACTTGCGAGCCGACCAGAGTGGAGTTGCGGCCGCCGTTACTCTGGCAGAGATTCCACTGGATGCTGGTGGTGGGTGCTGAACCACCTACCTATCGGGAACGTCACTGATTTCGGAGCAGTCAACATTCGCTAGGGGTGAATGGATGAGGGTGCCCCGAAATAGAGGCAGGGAAAGGTAGGGACTGCCAGGTAATGGACACGGGTGAAGCAAATATCCCCCCCTATCCCACACACACACACACCAAAGTGCAGTGTTCGTCATCGAATCTAATTGAAGGTTCTCTAACCAAAGTGTAAGTAAAACACACTTGAAAAGGCAGAGCCGAATATCCAAATACCGCCTTGTTTAAGTATCTACCTAATTTATCTACCTAATGTTTCTATACAATCTATATCATATATAAATATGCATATGCACACACACACACACACACACACACATATATATATATATGAAGGGGAAGTGCAATAGGTTCCGAAGCTTTTATGTCGAGAGCCCCCATCTTGCTGGTATCGCATTCATTCTTGATCGGTATAACAACGCCAGCCAGTGTGTGTTTCGTCCCCCCTTCCCCCCTTCCCCCGTGTGCACCCTTTCTTCTCTGTTGGAAATACGTACGAGAAGAGGAAGCTTGCTTATTTATAGAAATATTAAAAGAAATTCAAGGAACATATCTCTGCTCTAAGGTTTGTAGATTACGGCACACATAAGCCACACAGGATGCCATGTCCGCCCCGGCCCATACAGGCCTCCTCCAGGGCCTGGTGATTAAAGCACAACTTGGGAACTGAACGCTGCCAGAGAATAGGACTTTGATTCTTTGCCTCCGGGCCCTGCAGTCCACCACGTCCAGCAGTAACTCTTAGCATAATTAGGAATACGTGCAACATTATTATCGTCTCTCATTCATTTGTGGCCAACATGTATAATATACGCCATTTACACGCTGTACCATCTGTGTCCCCATCACATACGCAAGGGAGACAAACACACACACACACACACACACAGCGTACAAACCGGGAAGAGGAGTACCCACCAGCAATGTCTATTGCGGTATTAATAATGGTGGGAAAGCCTAACTACTACTACTACTACTACTCCAACATTTCGCGCAAAATGTGCAACAGCTTCGGCAGTCGTTGGTCCCAACACGACGGCCATCTCATCACATCCTCATCCACCACCTAGGACCACAACTGCCACAACCACCACCGCTGTACACATGAAGTACGATGCTGATTCTGCAACTGCAGCAACAGTGTTGCAATAACAGTGGAGAATGAGTGGAGGAGGGCAGAGAGGAGGGCTCTTGCATGCGGCGGCTGTTTATGCACCGTCGAACCGCTCTCGTGCTCAAATTGGAAATGGAAAGGGCCTAGGTTCCTAAATAAGCTCCTCCCTTCTTTCATCATCAGCAGCACGGGAAATCTCTCCCCTCCCTACATACTGGCAGACATATCGACGGACTGAGACAAACAGGACTGTGACATAGACGACTGCGGCCCCACCGCAACTTGCACTTTGCTGATCGACTCTCACATCATCAAGGCAGCCCATGTACGGCACTTCCTTACGGAACAGCACGGCCCCGATCCGCCGTACAGATCTCAATTTACCATATCTCCACACATCTCTTGCCCTCTTTCCAGTACCCTGCCTCCTCAGTTCAACCGCATGAACAGGATGAATAGATACAGGATGTGAATAAGTCTGCCATCGAGCCTGCCCTTTTTTGTCCAACGCATCAAAAAACAGAAATACCTTTCTTTCTTTAATTTGTGAAATTGCATACAGCACTTCGGCACTCAGCAAAGCAGAAAACATATTTGATGGCGTAAATATTCCACATTCTTCAGAAACGTCCTTAAAGCATACATGTCCACGATGTACGTACGACACGATCGATGGTACGTAATCGCGCATCATAATTTACGTACGACATTTCCACTGCGCGGAAGTGCTATATGTAGCAACATATTGTGTGCATCGATAGGAAGAACCAGCTTGCCCTCTAACGGTGCCAAGTGCCAACGGGCGCTATAAACGTTCTCGAGCTGCTTCCTTGAAGCTTCTTTTTCATCAGGCAGCATGTTCGTTCGCTCGAAAAGGTGGCTCTGTAACCAACCACACTGACATGGGGCCAGGGGGACTTAGGGTAGACAGGGCCGCGCGGCGGACGACGACGAGGATGCTGTAAGAGGATGCTGCCCGGCCGTCCCCCCTTCCTTTAAATTCCCACTTCCACTGCAGCCGTGGGGAGGGCCCGCCCTTCCCATTCCACAACCCCGTTCCCCACCTTCCACGAGCCGCAGTACCCGGCAGGTGCGGGGGATGATGTGGGAAAATGGGGGTTGAGAGGATGGGTTTTGCGAGATGCGAAACTAAGGATGTACGGCAATACGGGTTCGAGAGATGATGGAGTCACCAGGAGGTTAAAATACGGCACATGATTCCCCCCCTCCTCCTTGTTTTGTTAGAGGGCGGGTAAAAAGGATCCCCCAACCCAACATGCATTGAGTTTCACGTACGACAGAATACGTCAGGACCCGGCGAAGAAAGGGATTGACCCAAATGCACACTGGTGCCGTACAGCCATTGCTGCTCCCATCTAGCATAACTTCACATCGCCTACATGATGCTCAGCAACTGTGGGTTGGCCGTTTGGCCTTTTGGAAGCTGCAACGCTTTATGTTGGAGATCTGCCTCTATTTCTTAGGATATCAATAATGACAACAATGACAACGATGTTAATATGACCGTTCGCAGAGCACCAACAGAAAACTCGTCCCCTCCCCTCCCTTCCAGCCGCGCGTGGGGGGGGGAGGGAAGAACAAGGAAACGTGGGGCGCTGTTACCCCCTTCTCGATTTGGTCCTTTTTCTTTTTCTTTTTCTTTTTCTTTTTCTTTTTCTTTTTCTTTTTCTGGCATTAATCTTTTGTTTCACGTTTTTACAACTTATCCACTTGCTATAAACTTCATTGATATAAACTTATTTACTAATGTTATGTCGTAGCAGGTCCTCCCTCTCTCGCCGCCGCAAGCTCCGCGGCGTGCATCACCGCCAAAGACTTAGAAACCGGCAGCCAGGTGCCCTTGTCGGTGGTAGTCTTAGCGTTATCCAAAACGGCACGTACGACACTCTCCGCGCCGGTGTAGTCCTCGACGGCGGTGGCTCGGAGGTGGTGCAGGAAAAACACATACCAGAGTGCATTGTGCTGTTTTAGAATGTGCTCCTCGAAGCCGCCCTGATCAGAAGATGGAGGAGAAGGGCATGGGGACGTGTGTGTGTATGGGCTTCTTTAAGTTTGGGGAGTTTACTGGGCTTTGAGAAGGGGAAGAGGGGAAGAGGGGAAGAGGGGAAGAGGGGAAGAGGGGAAGAGGGGAAGAGGGGAAGAGGGGAAGAGGGGAAGAGGGGAAGAGGGGAAGAGGGGAAGAGGGGAAGAGGGGAAGAGGGGAAGAGGGGAAGAGGGGAAGAGGGGAAGAGGGGAAGAGGGGAAGAGGGGAAGAGGGGAAGAGGGGAAGAGGGGGAAGGAACATCATCCCCCTGTCGTTTTCCCGCACCATCATCATCACAACTTTCGATCACCTCCCGCACTTCTCCCCTCCACCAGAGGGGTATTTCCCCCTTTCCCCCCATTAACCACACACACACACACACTCGATGTCAAAGCCCCACAGATGCCAGCATACCTGTATCTTTTCGTTGAATAAGTACATGTCCTGAGAACAGATGAGGCACTTGGACAGGCGGTCTGAGGTGATAGTGTTCTGATCGTCACGAATGGCTTCAAAGGCGGACGCGATGAGACCGACGAAAATGTTGCTGAGCACGAAGTTCCAAATCATGAAGAAGCAAAGCACGAAGATGGTGCGAGCCTGCTGCCGGCCATCTTTATTTACCTTGTCCGGTACTGGAGAGGGGGGGAAGGCGGGGGAAGGCGGGGGAAGGCGGGGGAAGGGGCAGAAGGGGGAGGTGAGAGAAACATGACATTGGTGTCGCTGCGTCTATGAGAACACGAGCACGCCAAAACACACATGTTCAACAAATTGCCCCCTCCCCATCTTTCCCCCTCTTCCCTCTTCCCCCCCCTCTCCCCCACTTCCCTCCTCTTCCCACTTCCCTCCCTCCGCCGACGCCCAGACCCCACCCCACCCCACCTGTATCCCAGAGATCGGAGTTGAAGAGCGCCGAGATGTCCCCCATGATGCCCGTCAGCATGTGCGCCCCCATGCACTGGTAGAACGTGTCGCAGGGCGGACCGTCCCCCTTGTCCACTTGCGTGGGATCCTTGAACGCCAGGAAGGTCACGACCGCGAATGTGTAGATGGCCAACACCGCCAACACAAAGGTGTTGAGGATGTTCATCCCAGACCGCTTGATGGCCATCACCAACTGCTTGCCTGCAAGGGAGGAAGAGGGGACCGGAAGGAGCGAGGGGTGGGGGTGGAGGTGCATCAGCGAGAGACCGAGTACGCGCCTGCGCCCAAAGATACTGAGTACTAGGTGGGGTGCAGGTGGGGGTGGAGGTGGAGAGCCTAGGGGGTATATATATATATACAAATATATACATGTACATACGTGTACATATATGTATATATACACATATATGATATGCACATACACAGACGGTCAGACAGACAGACAGACAGATAGACAGACAGATAGATAGACAGACAGACAGACAGATAGACAGACAGATAGATAGACAGACAGACAGACAGATAGAGGGAAACAACACTTCGACAATAAGCGGGAAGGGGGGACAGCTCCCCTCCCCCCTCCCCCCGGTGTCCCTGGAGCAGCTGCCTCACAGCGGGAAGGGGAAGTGGACTCACCGCTGTCGAAATCCAGAAAGTAAATTGTGAAGTGGAAGACCAGGAAGAAGGGGGAGACGAAGAAGCCAGCGAGGGACGCAGACACCAACATGTTGAAGTACCAGAACTTGGCGTATATGGAAATCGTCACAACGAGCGCAACCGCCAACAGAATGAAGTCCTTCCAGCCCCGCCGTTGGTCCAGCGGTGGCGGCGGCAGCCCAAGAGCCCGCGCCGCGGACGCACCGTCGTACAATGTGCCGTCAGCGCTGGTGATCGTCGCCGCCGCTGAGGCGGCGGCGGCGCTAACGTTGGCTAAGGTGCCGCCGAGGCTCTTGCTACCAGTGCTGACGGCGCTGCCGCCCCCGCCGCTGGCGGCGGCGGCGCCCTGCTCCTCTCTGCCGCCAGCGCTGAAGAACTCCGAAATACGTTCTAATATGGCTTTTATCGCCAGGATGGTTTTGGGGACTCCGTGACTCATGTACTTATTCAGCTCTGTGTGTGTGTGTGTGTGTGTGTGTGTGTACGACAAGAGGGTAGTTGGGGGAAACGGAGAGGGGAGGGTAGTTACGACTGTTGGAAGTCTTTTGCCAGTGGGACGGGGAGAGGCTTCGTGGCTAGAAGCAGTTAGTTAGCAACTACCATTTGCTCGTCCCATCCTACTACGCTCGCCGATGGCTCTCATCCTCACACACATCGTACATTACATCGTCACAAAAACCTTTGAATATACCTTACTATTCCCGCATATATAAAACGGAACGCGGAGAGTTCATATATATGTGTTTTCCTCCTTACCCTCCCCACCCCTTCTATTGCCTGTATTTGTCCCCCCCCCTCTTCACGCTGCAAACATGCGACTCACCCGTGTATACGAAGGACGTGTACAACAGCACCGTACACGTTGACTGCACAAGGACCGCCTCGAGCAGTACGCGGGTGGCCCATTTGCTTCCGCGATCTGAAAAGCTGTCCTTGGGATTCCAACGGGCGTCAGCAAGAGCCTGGGTGTGGGCAGTTGGGAGTTGAGGGTTGGGAGTTAGCAGTTGGATGGGGACATACATCAAGCGGTACTGGGAGGGAGGAATTGCCAAATTGCACTCTAGAATGATCGCATGTACGGCAACAAACAGTCCCTCCGCAACCTCTTGCAGCAGGTCGTTCAGTACGGCAACGGCGTCCATGTGGCCTTACATTCCCAACTTCCCAACCTGAATTTCGCGGGCTTCACGGTATCCACGCCCTTCGTCCCCCGACAGGCATGACTTTCTTTTACCTTAGCCGACCCGTACAATCGTACATCAGTACACCAACTCAATATCTGCGTCATTCCCCTAAGGACATGAAAACTAATCCGGACTTCTGGTCCTCTGCCCCTTGGATCTCCTCTCCTTCTCCTCCTCCTCCTCCTTGTACTGCAACTGTTACTACTAAAACACACACACACACACACACAAATTCACACACACACACACAGAGGATGAAACGTGGCTACCTTTCCGTCCCTGGAACCGCCGCCTCCAAGCCGACCCCCACTCGCACCTGGAATATCAGGGTGCCCACTGCCAGGTAGAAAGTCGCCTCGAGCAGCCGCATCCGGTACTGGGCCACCACCGACACGGCCTGCGTTCAGGGAAGTTTGGGGGAGGGGGAGTGTGGGGGAGGGGAAGAGGGGGGTGGGTTAGTGAGGGGGGGGAGAAGGGGGTAGGGGAGTGGGAGAGGAAGGGGGAGGGGGAGCAGGGGGGGAAGAGGGAAGACGCAAAGCACCGAAGCACACACAAACATACACATATACGCTCTTCTTCGTACAGGCTATCTCGACCCGGAACCTGGCAGTGCAGTTAAACATACCCACGCCGCACAGCCCTTCACCTTTTACACACACATACACACACACACACACAGACACACACAGACACACACACACAGACATACACACACACAGACATACACACAGACACAGACACAGACACAGACACAGACACAGACACAGACACAGACACAGACACAGACACAGACACAGACACAGACACAGACACAGACACAGACACAGACACAGACACACAGACACACACACAGACATACACACATACACAGACATACACACATACACAGACATACACACACACACAGACACAGACACAGACACAGACACACACACACACACACACACAATTCTGCCGGAGCCCCCCAACATACACACACGTGTGCACACACTTTTCCCCCACCTTGAGCCATCGGTTCCTGCCAAGTCTGGACTCCAACTCAATGTCATCCACCACATCCTGAGACCAACCATTTTGTGCGAGGGCGGAGGGAGAGAGGGGGGGGGGGGCAGGGGCTGGAGGGGAGAGTGACGGGAGGAAACGAGGTAAGAGAGGGGAGTTACAGAGGGTCTTTGTCCCGTCGTCGGGGGACGTAAGGCCCTCAAGCCCCTGGGTTTGTGCCCCTGTAGTTGGCAGTACGGAGGAGACGTCACATACACAAAAGATGGCGGGAAGGGTAAGTGTTTTTCGCTGGTTGGAGTGAGAGGCCGGTAAGCTCCTTGGTTTTCATCTGTCCGTCTGTCTGTCTTACGGCCGCTTCCCTCTTATGGCTCCCGGGTTATAACCCCCTCTTTCTCCGCCATCTGAAACCTCTCTCTCTCTCTCTCCCCGCACCTCCCCCTTCCCCCTTCCCAGCCATCCTCTTTCCCCCCCCCTCCCGCCCTCCCTTCCTCACCTCAAGCACCTCCACTAGCTCCGCCGCCTTGACAGTGGGGAAGGCCCGGCTGTCCGGTGACACGGTGTTGTTGATGCGATCTAAGGTTACATCGCACCACAGCTGCCGAGTGACGAGGTTAGAGCACTGCGGGGGTCGTAGCCAGGAGAAGAGCGTGCGGGGCATCGGGAGCCCAGAGAGGGGGAGGGGGAGGGGGAGGGGGACGGGGGAAGGCATAAAGGGAGGGCGGGGTAATGCAGATGCAAAGATATCCAAAAACACAAATTTTGGATGAGGGGTGGACGGGGAGAAGGATGAAGTGTGAGAAGCGTGTGGGTAATAGGAAAAGGGGGAGGAGGAGGAAAGAACAGAGCAAGAGCAGGAACCTACATCAGCATCATTTTGGCGGGCTTTTATTCCTAGCTGCGGCTCGGTACTTGAATCACACACACAACACACACACATACACACACACAAACACACACACTCTCTCTCTCATGCGTACGACAGAATCCTGAAGCAACCGTGTGAGTAGCGAGATGGGGCGCGTCTTGTAACTATGTATGTATCTATAGCTACATACATAGCATAACATAGGTACAGCTATATTGCTTTTGACGGGCCCCAACCCCGCCCCCTTTTCCACACAGACACAGACACACAGACACTTACACAGACACACAGACACACACACACACACCTCTGGTGTTAATGTGAAGAAGCAGGGCTCCACCAACTGCCCCTTCCAGTTGATCTCGACGTACCCTAGCCGGCGCTGAAGGAAGGACTGAAGTTCAGCCGCATAGAGCTGTTGTTCAGGGGTCAGGTCGTCCATCTGCCGTGGTACGGCAAGGAAGAAACGTACGAAGTACGGCATGGCTGTAAGGACACGTTGGGCGCTTTGGGATAACAACAAGACCCGGGCTGCGCTACGCCCGTCTTGTGGCGGGCGTTGTCGTGTGTATATGGGGTGGTGGGGACGAGGGTTAGGCGGGGCTCCCCTTTGCCGTGTGTGTATTTGTGTGTATGTGTGTACGTACAGCACGTTGTGTGTGTGTATGTGTGTGTTTGCACCTTGTGTTTTCCAACCGCAGACGGCCCCAGTCCTCCGCCATTCACTCAGCCACTGCCCTCCCTTCAGCCCCAACTCCACCCCCAAATAAACACGCACGAATTCCCCCGCCCCCGGCACACACTATTCGATTCCCCTCTACGCCATCTCGCCGCCCACCTTCTCCACCTCTTCGCCGTTGTACAGCTTTGAAAGGTACGGCAGAGGCGGCGGGCGGCTGGGCGTTACGGAATTGAGTTTCAAGACGTACGCGCAAAACAGCAGCAGTTCATTCTCCAAAACTGTCGAGATGTCGATGAGCTGTGGGGTCAGGGCACGAGGGTGAGGAGAAGGGGGGAGGGCAGCAGGTGAGGAAGTTAAGGTGAGGATGTGTACTGCAAAAACACTCAACAGAAAAGTGCCCATCGTGAACCTGATATTCTTAATCACGTATTTGGTCGTACGGAGGACCCCATGGGTGGCACATATAGAGCATATGAGCATATGTTCACCACGCATGCCGTACCTATACATACACACACGCCTCTCTGCTGTCCTCCCGCTCACCCTCCCCCTTACCTGCATGTCCTCGGGAGAGTCTGGGTCGCAGTCTGCGACATCATCCCCGTCCTGGGGGTAGCGAGGGGGCTCCCCGGCCATACCCAGCACGCGACACAGTTGACCGATTTGTCGATCGATGACGTCAAAGTCAAGGATGTCGTAACATCGACCTGGAACTTCCTGGGAGGGGCAGGCCTCCAACAGACTGACACGAGGAAGGGAGGGGGAGAAAGTTGGGGGAGCGGGGAAGAGACCAGTTTGGCATGAGGGCGAGGAGGGGTTGAAGCGACCTTGGGGTTCGTAAGCTTAGGGTTTCAGTTTTTAAATGTCTTTAGGGTTTTATTCGTTTCTCAAAGGGATTTTTGGGTTTTACCTCTCCCCCCCCCCGCCCCGCTTTCCCCAAAACTGATCCCTGAAGTCCCAATCCCTTGTATTCGTTTATTTATCATAACAACAAAAACAATTATAATATTTTTAGAACGTAACACAGCAAAATTATGCGATGTTATGCACAACAACAACAGCAATAATAAAAAATAAACAATAATAATGATGATAGTAATAATAATAACAAGAGTAATAATAACAATAATAATAATGATAATAGTGATATCGTACATATTATGAATTATAACCTATTTCAAGACTAGGTGTTTCATCGCGGCTGTTGTGATCCCTCCCTCCCAACAGGCAAACCCTAAGTCACCTGTTTTCTGCATTCCCCCCTCCCACCCAAACACAGGCCTCTTTCCCACCCCCTCCCCGGCCACCCTCCCGCCCTACCTTGCAAGCAAGTTCAGCAGCGCGCACTTGACATTGCACTTGTTGAAGCAGTTCTTTCGGTCCTCCCCAGAGTGATCATCCGGGCGGGGGATGTACTTCTGAGAGTACTCGATGCAACCGAAAATTCGGTTACACGAGGCGAGGAAGTTGGTGCCGGCCAGGGACTGTTGGTTGTTGAAGCACGGGCCCTATGAAACAGAGGAAGGAGAGGGGGAGAGAATAACCACTTGCAGCAGTTTGTGCATATCTGACTGTGCATACTGACCAAATATTGACACTTACATGAGCTATGCTACGAACCCCTCAGTCACGCGATGAAAAATACCAATTAAATATTTCAGGTAATAAAGAAAAACAAAGAAGTATTCTAGAAAATTGGTTAGACCAAGCAAGGGTTCATGGTGTTTTTGGATTTCATCAGTGGGCAAACCCGTAGCAGAAGAAATAATGTTAATATCTACTTTTTGAGAAAGTAAGTTTTTGGCTATTTCTATAGCTTTTTTGGTTTCTCCTTCTTTAGTAACCCTCCTTGCTATGAGCGTTTTATCGCTACTATTCCACAACAAGGAGCTACTTGGTATTTGGATTGGTAAGAATGAAGGTAGCAAGTTCTGGATGCAAATCATTATGGAGCTTAAGAATAGAGGGGTTGAACAAATTTAAACATATACAAAGCGTTACAAATACCTTATCCAAATTGTTTTAGCTCAAAATGTGCCATTTCTTCGGTAGCAGACGTATAAATCTTCTTTAAATCTCTCAAAAGGAGCTATAATCTCTTTTGACCCAATATTATAGCCTGCAACAATATTTCTTCTATCACTTTTAAAAGTGAAGGTAATCCGAATGGTACGATAGAGGAAGCAGCATGCTGGGCCCATAGCCGAAGGAAGGTTTCCCAACGTATTTCTTCTTCAGATGGCAGTTATAGCTAGCATCTATTTCAGTATTATTACGTTTTACAAGGCATTATAAACATCAGTGGCAGAAATTTTGGAAGAAAATCTCTTAATGAAATAAAAGAAATTTTGATTTTTTATCAGTATATGGTCCTCAGGGGTAATTTATTTAGTAACCCTCCTTGCTATGAGCGTTTTATCGCTACTATTCCACAGCTATTTCTGCCACTGATGTTTGTAAATAAAATCTGCTCACCGGGGGCTAGCTCAAGATATTTACCTCCTACCTGCAGCTTATGTTCCCTCTCAAGATAATCTTGTATTGAGGTTTTTAACGTCCCATCCTAATCAAAAATATTAGCACCACTTTCTGTAGCAAGCATCGCACGCCCGCTTAATAATACAAAATTATACCAATCTACAGAATCATTAAACCTTTTTGCTATTTCTTGTATCTGAACATATATCTGTTAACTGCCCTTCCTCATCAACTAAGAATAGTACTAAGATACGATGGCCAATTTTTGGTATAAAATAATTGCCGTTTTCTTTTGCGTAAAGCATATCTTGATAGTAACAACCTGGATGTTTATCGCGTAGGTAATTTGGAATTGTAAATTCGAGAATGTATTTTTGTTTATTAACGATAAAAGGTATGCATTCACTACCATATCCTAAACAATGAGCCCGTCCTACCCAAGCTAAGCCATTACTATGCTCAAACATTGAGTTAAATTGATAATGTTCTAAAATTTTCTGCATTCCAGAAAAGTTGTTGGTTGGTCAATGAGTAACAGGATGCAAGCTGAACTGGTTAATAAAGCCTTGCTAATAGCAATCTGGCAATTAGAAATGCCGCAAAAAAATGGACCATGCCCCTGAGAGACTGGCCGTTAGCGCTAAATCAATTTGAAAGCCTAGAAAATAAGCTTTTAGCATTTTCCCCTCCCTCCCTCCCCATCCCCCAACCCCCATCCCCCAACCCCGTTAAATTAATCCCCCTTCCCCCGCCCGCCTAGGGTTTGGAATAGGGTTCGCAGCGAAATCCGTCCGAGGGGAGACCGGAACAGCTGTCTCACACAAAAGCCAACGAACAGCAAAGCCGTAACAAATACTACCTAATGCGACATATCATCACATCGGCGTCTTTTGACACCACCAACTATTTATGAAAAATATATATATGGGTTTTCGCTCGCTAAGCTTTACAACAGCCGTTTTTGGTTCATAAGCCCCACCTGCCCAATCCCACCGCCCACCCGCGACCCCGTCTCATTCCCCTCCTCACCTGAACCATCTCTTGTACGAACAAACACACCAGCACCATTAAGTCAGCCACCTCGTTATCGCCATTGACCAATGAGATCGGCAGATTGTCCTGCGATAACGTCCAAGGAGGGGAGGATGGAGGAGGCAAAAATGTACGGAAGCTGCATCTGAGGGCCCGATCTGCGACCAACCCTCCCGTGATAAGGATTGGGTGAGGAGAGATGGAGGGGGGGGAGGTGTGGAGGGTTTGAGGGGGGTATCGGTGTGGACTCTGGGGGGTCGTGGTCATCCCAGGCGGGGAAGGAAGGAGGAGGGGGGGAAAAGGTTGGGGAGGTGAATCGAAGGGTACGGACGCACGAAACACAAGAACAGGATATAGGTGCAAGGAAGCGAATGCACGTATTCGGGGCCTATGAGCGGGTTGACGGTCGCTGACTGAATTCCCCGCCCACCACCACCATAACCATCATCATCACCACCACCACCACCACCCCCTCCACGGACACATACACACATACACACATACACGACGCCCAGGCTTCCACCTGCAGAACATTGAGCAGATCCACGGCCTCTACCACCAGGTCCAGGGAGGATGTCGACTGCGGCTGGTTCTGTAACACGCTTTGGAGATCTGTCGTACACATACACACACGCACAAGGATTGACGGGGTGAGAGGAAGAGGGGTATGATGGACATGAGAGGGATATTGGCTGGCAGGGAGATGCTGTGAGTCATATACGGGTACGTTGTGGGTCATCTCAACACCGCACCCCACCCCATACCCCAACCCCCAACCCTTTTCCACAAACCCCTCTTTTAGCTCACTTTTGTGATGACCTTCCACCATGGACTTGAGCACCCTGAGCAGTACACTGCTGAACTCGTACGGATTGTCCGCGTTGTTTAGCTTGGCGGACTTGTCTTCCCAACGAACCTCCTCATCATCATCGTCATCGCCGCCCTCGCCGTCCGCGGGCTCGCCGGTGCTGTAGGTGGTCTGCAAGGCTCAAGCGACGGGGAGGGGAGAAAGGGGCGTGGGAGGAGAGGGGGAAAGAGGGCGGGAGGGGGGAGGGGGGAAGAGGGCGTGGGAGAGGAGGGGGAAAGAGGGCGGGAGGGGGGAGGGGGGAAGAGGGCGGGGTAGGAGAGGGGGAAAGAGGGCGGGAGGGGAGAGGGGGGAAGAGGGCGGGGGAGGAGAGGGGGGAAGAGGGCGGGGGAGGGGAGGGGGGAAGAGGGCGGGGGAGGGGAGGGGGGAAGAGGGCGGGGGAGGGGAGGGTAGAAGAGGGCGGGGGAGGGGAGGGTAGAAGAGGGCGGGGGAGGGGGGAGGGGGTTTTAAGGTGGGGAAAGAGATGGAAGGGGGGCCGACTGCATGGGAGGGCGAATGCGTGCGTCTGTGCGTCTGATCATGTCGGAGCTGAAGAACATGGTAGGGTCCTGAATCGTCTGGTAACGTGATGTGCATGTGTATGTGTGTATGTGTGTATGTGTGTATGTATGTGTGTATGTGTGTATGTGTAATCTATTTCAATTTGGTGTATAACCCAAAAAACAAAAGCCTCCCACAGACAGACACACAGAGACACACACAAGCAGACAGACACATACATAGATACATACACACACACAGGCAGAAGACGGACTCGCTTGTAGCCTGCATCTAGGCGGTGGCTGCAGTTACCCCCTCCCCCTCCACTTGGCCAGCGTTTCCTCCCATCCCACTGAGACGCTGAGATTCGAATTCTTTTCCCCCTCCCCACACGCGTCTCCCTATACTCCATCCCCACATCCAGTTATGTGTTTCCCCCTCCGCCCTCCATCCCCCCTGCCGCTCACCTCAACGGCCTCCGCGACAGGGACCGCATCGTACTGCCGACGTAAGCTGCTTCGACCGCCGCTGCTACTGCCGCCGCCCAGCCAGCCGTTGCGTTGCCGTACGCTGACGCTCCCTGGCAGCATCCCGTCGCCATCCTCATCATCTCCATCACCCTCCTCGCCCTCGGCCACCGCCACCGTATCGATGCCCCGCCATCGTTGCTGCTGCTGCTGCTGTCGTACGTTGGCCGCCTCCGTCGGCCCCGGCACTTTAGCAACGGGCTGGTCCAGCCGCTCGTGCGCCTCCGCCGCCGGCCCAGCACCGCCGTCGTACGGCACCGCATAGTCGCCGTCTGAGACCCTAGGAACGCCTTTCCGACTGCCTCCGCCAGCTCCCACCATCCCCATATTGCGGTCGGAGATAGCGCGGAACGCTCCTGAGGCGGAGGGTAAGGGTAAATGTGTTCGTGCATTTCTGTGTGTGTGTGTGTATATACGTTTAATACCCTTACGCATACGCATACACACACGCATGTGCCTCACTCGGTCCTCCGGTCTCCGTGTCAGTGAGGTCTGGCATCAGGATGTACGGAAGGGGGAAGCTCGATGGAGGGGTACGGCGGAAGAAGGTACAGTTTGCATACGGCAGGAATGAGTAAATTGTACTCCCCAAATTCATCCCCCTACCTTCCCTGCAATCCCAATCCCCTCCAACCCGCCCAGAACCCCCCTTGTCCATCCCTCTCACCTGCCCCCTGTTGCCGCCCAGCTGAGCAGATTGGCTGCGGCTCGTTGATGACCCCCAGCAGCCCCTTGGACGCCGCCGCCGCCAGAGTACTGCTCGTCATAACCACTTTGGATCCGAGTTCCACGGGGGCGGAGGTGACGATTCGAACGGCCTGAGGGTGTGTGGAGAGATGAGGGGGGGTGTTGTGTGTGTATGTGTGTGTATGCGGAGGGGATGTGGGGCGTGTGTGTGTGTGGAGGGATGTGGGGTGTGTATGTGTGCATGTGTGGAGGGATGTGGGGAGGGATGTGAGGTGTGTATGTGGGGAGGGCAGGGCTTGTGTGGATATAAGGGGTTTGGGATTACGCGGTGCACGTGTATGTAGGGGGGAGAAGGGTGAGGGGAGAAGAGCCATGCAGACAGCATGTGAAGTTCAATACAACTTTTCAAATTAATACATCGCCCGATGTATCACTAACAATGTGAGGCAGAAAAGGAAAAGGAGCAGGGAATGGGAAGAGGATGAGGATCCTTTGCATAACCTGAAAACAACCATTAAAGCTACAAACAGCAGCTGTTACTCCTCCTCCTGCTCCCCTCCCCCCTTCCCCCGCTCCCCCTCCTCTTCCTCCTCCCCGTGCTCCCCTCCACTCCTCCCCCCCTCCCCTCCTCCCCCCCTCCCCCGCTGCCCCTCCTCTTCCTCCTCCCCCTGCTCCCCTCCCCCTTTCCCCCCTTACTCGGCCTCCTTGCCCTCTCCTCATCGTCAATATCGCCCACCCCGCACCCACCTTGAGTCCCAGCCCCCCCGCCGCCCCGGCCATTCGTGAGCCCCCAGTGAGCAAGGACTTGACGGCGCCGGTGACCGCTGCGAAGGAGGAAACCGGTAACGAGGCAGATGAGGTCGGGAGGTGGAAGGAAGGGGATGGTTTAGAGGTACGGAAGCGGGAGGGAAGGGGTAGACAGACAGACAGACAGACAGACACCTCTGCGGCCCGCGCGGAGGTAATGCAGGACGCCGAAAGAGAGAGGGGGAGAGGGAAGAAAGATAGCAAAAACATATGCCGCACTACGAGATGCAAGGACACGCGCTAATCAATGAGGTCCGTCCGAAATATCATATGCTGCTCCGGTTGGTACGTAGGCCATTCCCGTTCCTCCCTAAACCCCCTTTACAAACCCAAAACCCATGCATACCATGCATACCATGCAACCCAACCAACCCTATCTACCTTCCTACCTACCTACCTACCTTCGTCTCCCCCCTTCCCCGTTCCGTTTATCCCCACTATGGCAGCATGATCCGGTCTCTCCATTCCTTCCCCCCTTCCCCCCTTCCCCCCTTCCCCCCTCTCCCCCCCCCCCTTCACTCACCCTTCTTAGCCTCCTGCGCCAGGTCCTTCTTCCGCGCTCGTGCCTCCTCCTTGTTGCGCACAAACACGCGGCGCGCGACGTACTTGCGACATCGGTCGAAGGCGGCCTTGACGTTGGCGAACACCGCATCGGCCAGCTCGGAGCCGTCCTTCAGGATGTCGTAGATGGTGGCCTGAACCGCCTGATTGCCGCTCTGGGGAAGAGAAAGGGGGAAAGAGAAAAATGGGGAGGAGAAAAGGGGGGTAAGGGAGAAAACGAGACAGACATGATATCACTGACGAGACGCTGCTGTAAGCATGACTAATCGCGATACATGGTGGAGAACGACGATGGTGCTCTGTCCAAGAAGGTAGAGAAGGTAATATCGGTTGAGCGTTTACTAGGTAGCCACCAAGGGTCATCGCTAATAGAGACAGGAGATCAGGTAATAGAATATAATAAAATCTGTAATAAAGATTGCTATTGGCCTTGCTGCATCGTGAAAAGAGAGGAGGGAGCTTGCGCTTGGAGGTGGTGGGTAGGTGGATCGGTAGGTGGGTGTTTTCGCCGCACCTGTAGCAGCACCTCCAGCAGCTTGAGCGCCTCAAGCTGCACCTCAGGCGTCGGGTGCGCGAGCAGTGTCACTGCCGCCCTGGTTGCACCCAGCTTGTCGTACTTGCACTGTCGCCATCTAAGGAGCTCCGGAGAGGGCTGCTTCCACTCAGTGACCACCTCGCCGTCCTCCCCGCCCTCGCGGAGTAGCCTGAAGAGCGGTAGGGGGTGCGGAAGGGAAATAAAAGGGGGGGGGAGAAGGCCTCGACTAACACAACCCGCTCTCACTCCCAGCCCTCCACAGCCACAACATTGCCGCCCGAAAAGAATGTTAGGAGATGAAGAAGAGATGAAGAAGAGATAAAACAATATAATTGCATCTTCGATGTGATGTGCGGCACGAACAAATCATAGGTCAAGCACCTCCTCACAAATAAAACAGTCAGCCCCCTCTCCACCCTTCCTCTTTTCCCTCTCCCTCTATTACCTCCCTCCCCCACCCTTCCTCTTTTCCCTCTCCCTCTATTACCTCCCTCCCCCACCCTTCCTCTTTTCCCTCTCCCTCTATTACCTCCCTCCCCCACCCTCCTCCCTCCCTCACCCGAGTGATGCCCAGGCGTTCCTCAGCGCTGCGCTGTCCTCCGCCCCGGCGCCATCATCCAGAGCCGCGGCCGCACACACCGCACGAACCATCTTGACCAGCAGCGCGGGCTTCCAGTCCGCCGGGCCCACCCCCCGGGGCGCCCCCGGCCGGCTGCTGCGGCTGCCTAGCAGCTCACACAGCATTTGCACTAGCTTCTCAAACGAGATGGGCGGGCAGGTGCCGGGGATCAATCGTCCGAAACAGGCCGCCAGCATTCGGGCGAGCCGAAGCAGGGAGGCCTGGATAGCGACCGGGTGGGGGAGGGGCCGGGGCCGGGGCCGGGGCCGGGGGGAGAAAGGAAATCATCGCAAGCAACAAATGAAAAAAGGACATGGGGCGAGAAGATCTGTGTGTGTGTGTGTTTTGTAGATCGGGGTGATAATGGGCAGCAGGCAGCAGCAGGGGAGGCTTGAAGATGCGTTTGAGGGATGGGTGTGAGTGTGTGTTTTGCTCCACAAAACGCATACTCCATCCCCTCATTTCATCCCCCATTCCATCCCCCGTCCCCCCTCTACTCGCAGACCCCACCCCATATACACACGCAGACCGTGGTCTCTACCCCACCATGACCCCCGCATGCATACCGTTATATGTCCCCTTCCCCCCATCCTCTACACCCTTACCTGCTCGAAAAGCGTGTCACCCTCCCCCATTCCCAAAGAGGAAGCAGCCGTCTTGATTGCCTCCACCAGTGCCCCCGACCGCAGCACCTCCACCACCTCGTACGTCGACAGGTCAATCTTAACGTTTACCCGATCTGAAAGCGCGCCAAGATACTGCAGCCACTCGCGCTGTACGAGCTTCTGGGAGGAGGCAGTCATTGCGGTGTGCTGACTGGTGGATGGTGCCGAGCCGCCGCCGCCGCCGCCGCCGCCGCCGCCAATACGGCTGGCGCCGCCGAGTACCAGGGTACCTGTGGGTCGGGGCTCAAAGGTCCTATCCGTCATATTGACCTCCGGCGGCATTGCATTCAGCAAGGCACGGGTATTCGTAAGGCCTAGCCTGATGGGAAAAGGCGGGAAGCGGGAAGGTGGGGGGAGGGAAGTAGTCCGAATAAATCTCGCAGACAACGGGAATAAGAGAGAGAGCTTCACATGAGCAGAGGAGATTATAAATTTGTGTGTGTGTGTAGTAAGGATATGAATGCAGCGAAATCAGTTATCAGCAAAACGGTAGTTATCACGGTAGTTATGGTGGTTATCAGTTGCATGTGAAGGGGAATAGAGGAAGACAGGAAGATCAACGGAAACAGACAAGATGAAGAACGTCTTTTTCCCTGAGGCAGAAGAGGTTTTCTCGCGTGCCACGTAACGTTGTACTTTTCAATACACAACACGGACCTTTCCATCCCATGCTCTTTCCCCTGGTACACCCTTTCCCCCTCCACACCAGACAATTGAATATAACAGCCCATGGCTTCCTGTGCCCCCCCTGGATCCGATGAGTATCAAATCTTCCCCCTCTTTCCCCCCCCTCCCCTTCTCCTCCCCCTTTCCCCTTCCCCTTCCCTCTTAAACCCCCCCCCTACCCAAAACCCATCCGCCTCTGCCTCACTTAATTTCCGCCCTGACGGACTGGCTGTTGGCCACGTCCTTAAGGCGCTTGAGAGCGTCGTACAAATCCATGGTGTTAGTGAAGAGGTCTGCAAAAATGGTGGTGCCGGGATGGGGTTGCGTGCGTGTCGGAACTAAAATTCCATACACAGACACACACACAGACACACAGACACACAGACACACACACAGACACAGACACACTCACACATCTCTTCCCGGCTTATTCCCCGTCAGCCCCCGTCCTTTCCCCACCCACCCTCGAGCAACCCCGTAGGCGTGGAGTGCAGCTTAGCCAGGTGGCTTTGCCAGTGGTTCTCAAAGTAGTCTCGGAGGGCGGGGAAGACGGACGTCACGAGGAAGGACGTGGCGCTGTCCGCATTGGCCAGGGCGTCAGAGGGGTCAGCAAGAGCCCTCTTGACCTCCGCGAGCACGGCCTGGGGGAAAACAACAGCCGTATTAGCAGAGTAGATACGGCTGAAATGGATACGGCTAGAAGAAGTATCGGGGAGGGAGGTAAGAGCTGCAGGGTAGAAGAAGTATCGGGGAGGGAGGCAACAGAGGCATTCACCATTCCAAATCGCGGCAAAAACGCCACATATCTGCGCTTGCCCTTACTTGTCCAGGTGGATCTACCTCCCTCCACCCAGGCAAGTGCGTCACCATTAAAACAGGGGCACACATGTGATCCGTACATCCGTACATCCGTACATACACAATTACGCACATGCATGAGGCAGATGTCGACCGCTGCTCCCGCCCGGTTCTTGCTGCTCCCCTCCCCGCCCCCCGGCAGGTCCAGAAACCGTTGCAGCAATACACTGGTCGCTGCCGTCAGCTCCCCACCGCCCTCGCCGTCGCCGCCGGCGCCGCCAGCGTCGACGTCAGCCAATGGCCAAATTCGGTTGGCTCCGTTGCGAACCTGGACCTTCGTATTGTCCGTGTCGGTTGCGAAGTAGCAGTGCTGTACAAACCGCCAGTATGCTCGCTGAACGTAGCGCAAGTTGACTTCGGGGATTTCGGCAGACGGTTGTAACAGCAGTACGTCAAGAACCTAGAAAGGGTTAAAGGGAGGGGAATGGGGAGAAGGTAAGGGGAGAAGTATCGGGGAGGAGGGGATAGGGAGGTGAAGGGGTTGTTGTGAGGAGAGGAAGCAGGTGATAGAAAGAACCAGAACTCCTAACACATCATGTAATGGCCTCTAGTGGTCTGTAGTGGTTGAGTTCAGGACCTCATGGGGCGCCTTGGCCCTCATTGGGAAGCCCGCACCTCTCGAACACAAACATACACATACACATACACATACACATACACATACACATACACATACACATACACATACACATACACATACACATACACATACACATACACATACACATACACATACACATACACATACACATACACATACACATACACATACGCATACACATACACATACACATACGCATACGCATACACATACATATACACATACGCATACGCATACACATACACACATACACACATACACAAACGCACAAACAGACACGCTAGCGTGTTACCACATGCGACAGACAGACACACACACATACGGACACACAGACACACACCTGCCCCAGGCTCATGTACC